>CAJQTT010000022.1:1200000-1701309 GCA_906901655.1 Sminthurides aquaticus | reverse complement strand
TTTCCAACAGCTCCTTGGAGTATCCAACAGCACCTTGGAGTTTGCAAAAGCTCCTTGGAGTTTCCAACAGCTCCTTGGAGTTTCCAACAGCTCCTTGGAGTTTCCAACAGCTCCTTGGAGTTTCCAACAGCTCCTTGGAGTTTCCAACAGCTCCTTATAGTTTTCAACAGCTCATTGGAGTTTCCAACAGCTCCTTGGAGTTTCGAAAAGCTCCTTGGAGTTTCCAACAGCTCCTAGGAGTTTCCAACAGCTCCTTGGAGTATCCAACAGCTCCTTGGAGTTTCCAACAGCTCTTTGGACTTTCCAAAAGCTCCTTGGAGTTTCCAACAGCTCCTTGGAGTTTCCAACAGCTCCTTGGACTTTCCAAAAGCTCCTTGGAGTTTCCAACAGCTCCTTGGAGTTTCCAACAGCTCCTTGGAGTTTCCAACAGCTCCTTGGAGTTTCCAACAGCTCCTTGGAGTTTCCAACAGCTCCTTGGAGTTTCCAACAGCTCCTTGGAGTTTCCAACAGCTCCTTGGAGTTTGCAACAGCTATTGGAGTTTCCTATAGCTCCTTGAAGTTTCTAACAGCTCCTTGGAGTTTCCAACAGCTCCTTGGAGGTTCCAACAGCTCCTTGGAGTATCCAACAGCACCTTGGAGTTTCCAAAAGCTCCTTGAAGTTTCCAACAGCTCCTTGGAGTTTCCAACAGCTCCTTGGAGTTTCCAAAAGCTTCTTGGAGTTTCCAACAGCTCCTAGGAGTTTCCAACAGCTCCTTGGAGTATCCAACAGCACCTTGGAGTTCCAAAAGCTCCTTGGAGTTTCCAACAGCTCCTTGGAGTTTCCAACAGCTCCTTGGAGTTTCCAACAGCTCCTTATAGTTTCCAACAGCTCATTGGAGTTTCCAACAGCTCCTTGGAGTTTCCAAAAGCTCCTTGGAGTTTCCAACAGCTCCTAGGAATTTCCAACAGCTCCTAGGAGTATCTAACAGCTCCTTGGAGTTTCCAACAGCTCCTTGGAGTTTCCAACAGCTCCTTGGACTTTCCAAAAGCTCCTTGGAGTTTCCAACAGCTGCTTGGAGTTTCCAACAGCTCCTTGGAGTTTCCAACAGCTCCTTGGAGTTTCCAACAGCTCCTTGGAGTTTCCAACAGCTCATTGGAGTTTCCAACAGCTCCTTGGAGTTTGCAACAGCTCCTTGGAGTTTGCAACAGCTATTGGAGTTTCCTATAGCTCCTTGAAGTTTCTAACAGCTCCTTGGAGTTTCCAACAGCTCCTTGGAGTTTCCAAAAGCTTCTTGGAGTTTCCAACAGCTCCTAGGAGGTTCCAACAGCTCCTTGGAGTTTCCAACAGCTCCTTGGAGTTTCCAAAAGCTCCTTGGAGTTTCCAACAGCTCCTTATAGTTTGCAACAGCTCCTTGGGGCATCCAACAGCTCCTTGGAGTATCAAACAGCTCCTTGGAGTTTGCAACAGCTCCTTGGAGTTTCCAACAGCTCCTTGGACTTTCCAAAAGCTCCTTGGACTTTCCAAAAGCTCCTTGGAGTTTGCAACAGCTCCTTGGAGTTTGCAACAGCTCCTTGGAGTTTGCAACAGCTCCTTGGAGTTTCCAACAGCTCCTTGGAGTTTCCAACAGCTCCTTGGAGTTTCCAACAGCTCCTTGGAGTTTCCAACAGCTATTGGAGTTTCCTATAGCTCCTTGAAGTTTCTAACAGCTCGTAGCACTTACCAAAAGCTTTTAAGGGTTTACCACGGCTCCTCGGACATGTAGTAGAACTTGTAGTAGAAAACCCCAAATTATAATGATCTTGTTAAGCATTGGTTAAGGCTGAAACCTTTAGATTTTTTTAATCGGAATTATTGTTTTCAGGAACATCTTAAATTAGTTAAGTAAATTAATAGCTGTTTTTGTTTCAAAGCTCATTTTCGTGACTAATGTTTTGACTTACTTCGTTTGGGAACATGTTTTGACGTTTTTCCCATATCTTACAGCAAAATATGGGTGTCATCAGTGTCAGTCGTTTATACATGAGCTAAGAGATATTACTCATGTTGTAATGGGTAAAAAAATTTACATTCTCTAGCACATGAAACTGGAATGTTTGTATTCACTTAGTGAGATCTGCAAGAAGTATAACCCATCACTCGGTGAGTGATTCCCGGCTATTAGATATGAAAATCGAGAGGTTTGCAAAGCCAACTACCATGGTAACGCGGCGACTTTCCCGGCACCAAATTGCAGCATTCCAGTCGAGCGGGGGCCTTTGATGGGAGAGCTATAGATTTCACGGGAGAGCTATACATTTGACGGGCTAACTTTACGTTTGACGGGAGAGCTCTAAATTTCATGCAAGAGCTACAGATTCAGCTGGAGCTGTAAATGCCTAATAAGATATCTGAAGGTTGTAATGAGATCCTAAGTATCTGAGGGAGAGTTAATAATTTTAAAAAATACAAGAGGGAGCCAAAGATTCTACGGGAGAGTGTTCCAATATTTGTTATTAGTTTCCTGCCACAAAACCCCCGGGCGAAGCCGGGTAGCACAACTAGTATATATATAACTTCGAAAACATAGTTAGCGGTCGGAGTTGACTGCGTTAAACCTCCTGGTTTCTGATTATCATACTTTTGTTTCTGACAAACTTCGCAACTTCTTACGTACTCCTTAATGTCTACATTCATTCTGTCCCAATACAATCTTCTTTTAATCCTGTCTTGAGTCCTTTTGACTCCTAAGTGCCCTGCTTGAGGACTATGATGAAAAATATGCAACAACCTTTCAATTAATTTCTCGAGGACCATTCCCACATACAACACATGAGTACAATTAATTACTTGATTCTCTCTGACACGTTTGGAGCTGCAAAAATATTTAACTCTTTTACACAAAATACCTTCTTCCATCTTGTAATCATTACTCATGTTTGTAGGTGTGTGACCTGTTTCTAATTGATCTATTATACTCTTAATCTTCCTGTCATTAATTTGTTCGAACATAAACTCTTCTCTTGGAATAACATCAATTATAATTAAAAGCAAGGCTCGCTCAGAGCATAATTCTCCTGCTTCATCTTGAGCCGTATTTGGGTCTGAGCCCGGCCATGTCCGGTGGCCCGTAGCCAGCTCGTGGCCCGTAGCCAGCTCGTAGCCCGTGGCCAGCTCGTGAACGCGATAAAATTACTAATTTCTGGCCTATCTAGGCGTAAAATTAACGCAGATTTTTTATTGAAATCATGAACATATGTCACATGGACTATTGACTGCAGTTTGGGATTTAGTAAAATGTGATAATAGTTTTTCCCTAATTGTTTAGCGCCATGAATCTGTGGGACATTTGAAAAACGTATGCTATTAAATGCAGATATATGCCTTCAGACAAAGATCTACAATTTCAGCAATATCAATAACCTCGACCTGCAATCAGCAAACGAGGCTAATTTGAAGTTTTTTGTCAAGCGTAAAGCTCAAACCTATACCTCAGACCTAAAGCTCAGATCTGTAGTCAAACCTATAGCTCCGATCTATAGTCAAACCTTTAGCTCAGACCTATAGTCAGAACTATAGCTCAGACCTATAGTCAAACCTATAGAAAGTGAAAATGAAAGTGAAAAAAGGAAAGTGACAAACAGACATTGAGATTTATAGTATAAATAGCTTTACTACCCGGCTTCCCCCGGGGGTTGTGTGGTACGAAAACAACAAAACTCCCTTCGAATACTTAGCTCTTGCGTCGAATCTTTACCTCTCCTGCCTATTCTTAACTCATCCGTCGACCCAATAGCTCTCCCGTCAAAACTGTAGCATCTGGTTCGAAACCTATAGTTCTGTCGCCGAATAATAGCTCTGTCATCGAATCAATATTCTCCCGTTGTTCGAAAGTTTTAACCTTGAAACAATAGCTCTCGCGTCAAACGCAAAGCTCTACCGTCAAACGCAAAGCTCTACCCTCAAACACAAAGCTCTACCGTCAAACGCAAATCTCTCCCATCAAACGCAAAGTTCTCCCGTTAAACGGTTAGCTCTCCCGTCAAACGTATAGCTATCCTGTCAAACTTAAAGCTTTGTCGTGGAACGTATAGCTCTTATATCAAACGAAAAGCTCTCCCGTCAAAGTAAAGCTCTTAACCCAAACCAATAGCTCAAACCTATAGTCAAACCTATAGATAAGACCTATTGTCAAACCTATAGCTCAGACCTATTGTCAAACCTATAGCTCAGATCTATGGTCAAACATATAGCTCAGACCTATGGTAAAACCTTTTAGCTCAAATCGATAGCTCAGACATATAGTCAAACTTATAGTCAGACATATAGTCAAACCTATAGTCAAACCTATAGCTCAGACACATAGTCATACTTGTAGCTCAGACATAGTCAATCCTATAGCTCAGACATAGTCAAACCTATAGCTCAGACATATAGTCAAACCTATAGCTCAGGTATATAGTCAAACCTATGGCTCAGACATATAGTCAAACAGATTGTCAACCCTATTACCCCTCCGAAGGAAAATTGGACACCACGAAAGTGAAAGTGAAAGTGAAAAAGGGAATGTCACAAACAGACATTGAGATTTATAGTATAAGAAAAGTTGTGCTACCCGGCTTCGCCCGGGGGTTTTGTGGCAGGAAACTAATAACAAATATTGGAACACTCTCCCGTAGAATCTTTGGCTCCCTCATGTATTTTTTAAAATTATTAACTCTCCCTCAGATACTTAGGATCTCATTACAACCTTCAGATATCTTATTAGGCATTTACAGCTCCAGCTGAATCTGTAGCTCTTGCATGAAATTTAGAGCTCTCCCGTCAAACGTAAAGTTAGCCCGTCAAATGTATAGCTCTCCCGTGAAATCTATAGCTCTCCCATCAAATTTATAGCTCTCCCGTCAAAGCTCTCTTGTCAAACCTGTATTTCTACCGTACCTATTATTCCCCCGTTGAAACCATAGTTCTCCAGTCAAACCAAAAGCCCTTCCGTCAAACCTTTAGCTCTCCCGTTGAATATATGCTCCAGCCTCTACTCTTCGAAGAGAGAGCAAAGCAATGTACAAAGAGAGCAAAGGTGCTAGGGAAAAAGTTTCATCCTGTACATACAAAATTCAAAAGGTTGCTTAAAATTTCAAAAGGATGATGCCCTCAGTAAAGAAAATAGTGAAAGAATATCGAGAATAGTGAAAGGGCAGCCCAAAAAGTGAAAGAGCAGCCAAAATAGTGATATAGCAGCCAAAATAGTGAAAGAGTAGCCAAAATAGTGATAGAGCAGCCAAAATAGTGAAAGAGGAGCCATAATAGTGAAATAGCAGCCAAAATAGTGAAAGCGTCCAAAATAGTGAAAGAGTAACGACAATAGTGAAAGAGTATCGAAAATAGTGAAAGAGTATCGAAAATAGTGAAAGAGTATCGAAAATAGTGAAAGAGTATCGAAAATAGTGAAAGAGTATCGAAAATAGTGAAAGAGTGTCGTAAATAGTAAAAAAGTATCCGAATAATGAAAGAGTATCGAAAGCTTTTGATCATTTTCGAAACTTTCACTTTGAAACATCGATGATAGTTTTACGTTTTGCAAAAACATCAGGGCTGTACCGACAAAATTTGAGATTTATAGTTAAGATACCAATAGGTATCTATAGGAATCTACTATTTATCCATTATTAATATACTGTATATACTATGGGGTGAAATCCCTATTGCGATCGGTAAATCCGTCCACAATTTCCCGGATATAAGTATATCTACTGTATATTTATAATATATACCAATAGGTATCTATAGCTATCTATAGGAATCTATAGATATCTACAGGAATCTACTATATATCCATTAGGGGGAGACCCTGTGGTGTGGTAGTTGCCGATTCGGTTTGCAGGTGAAGTTCAGCGCTGTTGACACACTGTGAACTTGGATGGGTGATCCGTACCGGGAAGTCAACCTTAATTCCTGGTATCGAATCAGTGCTGACAATCAGCCTCTTTCTTTATCTATCTACTTGGCTCTGTGGGTGCTGCAGTTGTGCTTAGGTTGAAATACTTAAGGGGAAAAAGACGCAGCCGGTACGGGGTAGATAGCACTGGGTAGTTTGCGTAATATAGAAAGTGGCCAAGAGCGGGTTGGTCCTGAAATCTAATTTGCAAACTCCGCATTAGAGTGCCGCTTCTCTAATGCGACGGCAGGCTGTTATAATACAGGCTGATCACTGAGGCATTTCTGCAATTAGCTTTAGGTAGCTACGTCGGAGTGGTTCTAAACCCGGCCTCCTTTACATTTACATTTACATATATCCATTATTAATATACTGTATATACTATGGGGCGAAATCCCTATTGCGATCGGTAAAGCCGTCCACAATTTCCCGGATATATGTATATCTACTGCATATTTATAGTATATACCAATAGGTATCTATAGGTATCTAAAGGAATCTATAGATATCTATAGGAATCTATAGATATCTATAGGAATCTATAGATATGTATAGGAATCTATAGATATCTAAAGGAATCTGTAGATATCTATAGGAATCTATAGATATCTATAGGAATCGATAGATATCTATAGGAATCTATAGATATCTATAGGAATCGATAGATATCTATAGGAATCTATAGGTATCTAAAGGAATCTATAGATATCTATAGGAATCTATAGGTATCTATAGGTATCTATAGGTATCTACTATATATTGCATTGCAAACCAAGCAAACCAGAGTATACACGTGTAGGACGTACGGTTCATTTACATTTTTATTCGAACAAGCACAAATAACTGTTTTCTGTATTTATAATATCCATGTATAAGGTTCCAGAAAAACCAACTACATAGTGACTATAGTCTATAGTAGGTAGTATGGATGCGACGGATAGCTATTATCATCAGTGAAACCGTCCATATTTCGATGTTGATTTCAATTTAATTGTTGATTGCAAATGCATTGTTTTGTGCAATGGAATTGTTGATTGCAAATGCGTCGCTTAGTGCAACCAAATTTGTTGCCACTAATTATTTTGCAATCAACAATTCCATGATGTATGTGTAGCCATAACAAAAACAATTTTTAATGCCTTGGTCACTACATGTGATTGGAGTTCAAACCGGCAGAAGGGATAGCATCTATGCAGCTCCAGTTTTTATGTTGGACTGTGTACGAAAGGCAAATACCAAGACAGAAAAGACTCACAGAGAGATATGCTTCGGCAGTGTTATGCAATTTTGTGAATCCTCCAAAGTTTTTCTGCAGAAGCTTGTTGACATATTTTGAATTTTTTATGACATTTTCAGAAATATCCAGTATAAATGGAACGGAATCCAAGATTTAAAATGGGATCCTATAAACAGGACGGAAATTCTCGAGGATCCACAGCGGAAATTTCACATGTACTTGAATATTAACGATATGCCCACGCTCAGTGCTGAACCTTTCAACCACAACGTCAAATTTTGGGATTCCCTTCCTCTAAATGAGAATGAAAACGAACTCCCTGTGGAACCCTAAAAAACTTTGCCCGTGTGTATCAGGAGTCAGGACTATCACACATAAGTTCGTTTTTAGGAACGAAGACTACTATTTGAAAACTGATTCTGAATTTTAGAATTTACTGCGATCTCGACTTATTAGACGAATCCTCTTTTTTTAAATCTGCGTGTTTCTCGGGTTGCTAACATCTGGTCCGTAACAAGGTTTCTGCTTACTGTTTCCTAAACTTTTCATAACTTCATAATAGGCTCCAAACCTTTTTTACGCTGTACGGGAAAGTGTGTGCGAGTGTAATGAAGTTCGGAATATTTGCACAGAGTTTCATGAAGTGTAGGTTGCAAAATTACGGAGCAAAAGGATAAAAAAACACAGACTTGTAACAATTCAGCCCCTTCTCTTCAAAATTTCGCATTCCGGTTTATATTTCCTAAATCTACGCCCCATGCCCCAATCTCTGAAGCAGCTTTTGCTCGTACGTAACCAAAACTCCTACATTGCATTACATTCAATCACAAAAATTTTCACCTAGTACTGCAAACTGCAAACGAATCTCGCACATGTAGAGCCAGCAAACATTTCTTATAAGTCCTATTTCCAAACTTCTTTCATCTTTAGACTGCGTCACATGAATCCCTCCCACATCTATATATAATTTGTAGCTCTGAATCAAAAGAATGAAACTGAAATAGCTTATATTTTTTCAACGTTTCCGAATCTCTGGAAATCTGAAGCGGGAACTATTTACATGGAAGAATGAAAGCCTTTACATTCTGGTGCTACACACATTCAGTACTAATAATAGAGCTGATAAGGTATTAATTAAGGTTAAGGATTACTATGTGGAAATGAAGTAGTTAAAAAAAAAAAGTTAAAGTTGAAGGCTACTGAGTACGCGGTGGAAGACCCAGAGCTGCCCAAGCCAGAGAAGGCTTATTGCAGGCTAACCTACATGAAAAAATGAAGTAGTTACTAAATGATCTACATTACTATGCTTTGGAATACTTGAACAAGTGAGAGGTCAAAAATAAACTGGGTACAGCTGAATTATTTATTTCCTTGAATCATTACATGTGGATAGTGGATATTACAAATGCTTTACTATTTTATGCAATCTTCGGCATTTAAAAGATTAAAAATATCTCTAACACAAAAATCTTAAGACGGGTTCAAAGCTTTCTACAATTAATCTGCGCCAAACAAAACTTTACTGAGTTTAGCTTGCGCGCTACAGTTGACAGTTAGTTTAGAATCAGTGAAAACAAATTTTTGGCATTACCAGCGCTACCAATGGCATTTTGTATGTGGATTGGGCTATTCATTTTTATGTAAATAGCCAATCCGAAAAGAACGACAAGAAGCTTCACATGTTCCAACTATTTCAGTTTATTTTATACTTCTAAAAGTCTTCTTCCTATGCAAAGGCTAATAATACCTGGACTAATTTGTGATGCATGTGAAATTTCCTATTTACCGAATCTCAAGTGGCCGTAATCATCAAAATCCTTTGGGTTTCCTCGCTTTCCAAATCTCATGTGACCATAGTCATCGTATTGCCGCTTCTGTACCACGGTCTCATCTTCAGACATCAAATCTTCATCGTCCAGTCCGTTTGTAACCTGAAAAAAATTAAAGAATCGTTAGCTATACGCACAACAAAACGACATCCAAAATTCACAAGCAGTTTAAACGTTTTCGTTTGTTGGTGACAAATTGTCTCTGACAATCAGCACATACAAAAAAATCCTGGTGGAAAGCTTCGAAATTAAACAGTTATGGGATTCCGCTTAAGGTTGTGTACAAACCCACGCCTAACGTTCATAGAGACTCACAGCTACCGCTACCCCTCAAAAATATATATTATTATTTATAGGAATCCAAACTTACAGCTCTAAGACGGTACAACCGAGAAGCGGATGGGAGGCTGTTGTAGAGAAGCCGAAGTTTTTTCGGAGCTGACCCCTGAGCAGTTCCTGAGCCTCTTGCGGACAGACTTTCAGATTGTGCAAGTAAAACGCACGAGGAGGAGTAAATTACGATGACGAATATAAAGATGATTGCTTTATTCATTTTATATTATGATTTCAAAGGTGGAACTGTTTCTAGTAAAAGTAGTATTAAATAGGGGCAAAGAGAACAAGTTTCGGGAGGATGATATTAGTACTGCAAGTGTGAGAGGGTGGAAGGTTCGAGGATGATATAGAAGAAGGAAGAATTTCGAATTCCTTTTTATACATTTTCCAATGCGATACACACGGGAAGACTGGAAGGCCTCGTCAGAAAGTAGGAATTCAAATTACAAATTGTGAAGGCGCTGATCCGGGAAGAATATTAGAGATCTTGCAGGTTCCCAGAAACCTACACGGAACTTAAGAAGACAAATGTGTTTAAAGTGAGGAGTGCGAGATCGGAATAGCCAAGAGACACGATTAGGAGATAAGATGAAGAATGTACGATGACAAGCTAAATAGAAAAAGAAAAATTGCTTTAGTGATTTTCATATGCAAGGACCCATAATATTCTCCAGAATTCCGCACTGATAAAAGAATAAAGGTGAGAGTGAGACGAGTAAGAAGAATAAAGAAAAAGCCATTTAGCTTTTAAGATGAGCATTGGGATTCAGCAACAAGGCTTGCCCTTAAACCCACCGTTATATCCTCACAAGGAATCCTCCTCTAGGGATCTGCTTTTGAAAAAGATTGCAAATTATGACTGACATACGTTTACTCTCGTTGCATTTTTAATATCTCATATGAAAATCCGGAAGAATGTATTTTAGCTCCATATTCTGAAGGTTAGATCCATAATAGACAGAAAAACTCCTACTGAAATAGACTATAGCCATAGTGTTTCCTACTTACTATCCCTAACATTCTAGCGGATCTCCAGCGGAGAATTTGCCTCACAATCTCTAACCGCTTATAGAGATTTGTATTTCGGCATGACCAGCGCCCACGCTTATTATCAGCAATGTAAAACTAAAAATAGACATGAGTGCGGCATAGGAGTAATTCCAAAAGGAGGAGGAAAATCGGTAGAGTTTTGGCAATTACTGCTGAAAGCATAATAAATGGTGTGTACAAAAGTAGCCAGGAATATCTGTAATGCGTGTAGACTCCTTTTATGATATCGCGTATAGGGTGCAAAAAGAGGGGTGGTACTGGGTTGACGGCGAGGACTATATATCACAAAAAATCTGGTATGCAGAGTATACCGTTACATTCGAGATTTGGGTGGATGTAGAAAGTGGTAAGGAGAAAGCATAGATTACGGAATAGGGTGGTGGCAGCGGCATTGGTAACTTGTCCGTAAAGTCTCTGCTGTAGATGTAGAGAATGAAAAGTTGGCTAGATGTAGTAGTAGGGATAGCGACAGTAGGGAAGATGATTCTGGCAGTAGTAGAGTTAGAAGGCTTGAAGAGAAGTTTTTAGAGTGAAAGTAGAGGTTATATAATCGAAGAACAGGGGTTGGAACGAGAAACGCTGCTTTGGAAGCAAGATTGTACAAGTAGAAGGTAGCACAAAATGTAGGGTGGTCCGTGTATTGCGGGCGGATGTATACAAGGAAAAATCGATAGATCCTGTTCCCAACTAATATAACTGAGAGAGTGAGAGTGACTGTAAGAAAAGTGTTGGCTTGGATGGGAGTTAGTAGGTTGGATTGGGAGGTTGTGAAAAGTAGGATTAAGACTGATCGGAGAAAACGCAAACTCTTTTCTCTACAGATTTTCAAGTTTTTGTCGCTCATAATAATGGAGCCTCACATCCTTATGTTTACTTACAGACTGCATCTCTCCACGCTACTCTCTTTTCCTTATATAGTTAGTATGAAATTGCTAGAGAAAAGACGATCGTGTTCTCAAAAAATATCAAAATCAAGCTTCGTAAGCTGAGATTGCCCTTTATAAAAAGACTAGTTTTGTGTCCCGGCTTCGCCCGGGGGTTGTGCTGAAAAATTTTCTCCCATTCTTGTCTCATATTCCCCGATTTCTCATCTTGGGCTTATCCTGCAATCTCGATGCAAGTAATAATTTGATGTGTACTGCTATGACTGTCTTGGCTATACTTTGTATACAGATGCAGATCAGTCGGTTACAATGTACAAGCGCCTGGATTCTATGCAATCCGAACGTATCTGTTTCTACGGAAAACGGATTTTTGGTCCCTCATTCCAATTTTTTCAGACATAAATAAAGTTATGTATGATTCAGAAAACAAGTACTAGTTTTGTTTAAACATTTTTACATTGTTTTAGCTAATAGCACTTAGAGAGTAGGAATAAAACTGAACATGGTAATTCCAATTACTAATTACCGACAACTCAACACTGTCACTTACTGCACCAGAGCTAGAGAGCAAGTAGTCTCAGAAGCGTTTAAACCCACGCAGATTTGCGTATCCTCCAGAATGTAGCCTTTTTATACCACAAACAGTGGTATCCAAACTCTACATTTTCTCGGAATTCTGCTTGTTCCTGTATCTCAATTGGAGATCCTTAAGGAGGGAAATGTCAGCAGAATAATTGAATAAATTTGTAAAGCCCAAGCACTAGTAATAACTGACTAACGATGTACATCGTATTATTTATGAACAGAACAAAAATATGGGATGAGAAAACATGGGATGAAAAGTCCTGGGATGAAAAATCCTGGGATCAATAATCCTGGAACAAAAAATCCTTGGGACCAAAAATCCGCAAATCGTTCCTGACAAAAAGAAGAAAGCTTGAAAATGGCGGTATGGATTGCTGCGGCTGGGTGGAGTTTAGAGTATTTTTCGGACTTACTGTAGGCCAATTCTATGTTTTCAACTCTTACAATAGTTACACTTTCCCTTCACCTTCAATAGTTTTCTTCCCGTATTTCCTACCCCTCCCAATACATAGGGATGAACTTCATGCATATCTGAGATCCTTCGACGGAGGAAGGAAGAGAAAGCAAAGGAGACAAACTGAGTGAGGGGAAGAAACTTTTTAAGAATGTTCAACGAATGATCCGGAAGAGGCCGAAGAGAAATAATTCTGGGTGAATGCTTTCTCCATCTTTCTCCTTCTCTCCTTCTTCCTTATCCCAAAAATACTGTATCTAAAAAAGAATGTAGCACAGTGAATTGAACCATTTTTCTGCGCCTTGGACTTCGTTTAATCTGTTTCTCCGTTTGGAAATTTTCTCCCATTGTAAAGGAAATCAGTGTGCAAGCGTTTACGGGAGTGTATGTTGTCCCAATTCACAAGGCACTGACTGTCCTTGGGACAAGTTAGCAAAAAGGATCTCCAGTATGATCGGTATGGGCCCGCAGTGATTGGAGCTACATTGCTGAGTGTAAAGAGTAAATGGTATGATTGAAGTGTGATGATTAAAGGTGAATTATTTAAGTATGTAATTTGGCGGACTGTATGTGTGTTCTTATGGAGATCCTATCAATCCGCGTTACTACTTGTCACTTGCTACTAAAAGGAGGGAAGTTTAAGGAATAAAACAGAACCACTTGAGCAACTAAAGAGTGTACACTGCTTGATTTATGTGTCTCTTAATTGCAATACTAATTGTGGTTAAAGCTAATGATTGACTTGATGATATTGGTGCCATAAGCGCGTAAACACTGACTATTCTAAATGTGGTAGCTGAGTGAGTCTCTAGACAAATGTAACGAGCAAGTAGATTAGACGAAATGAGAAAAATTGATTTTGCTTTCCCTCCTCCTTCCTCTTTTGAGTCTTTTGGCGTATCATAAACCGGCTCGCTATTCCCGGTAATGATGGAATATATACCCCACCATCATCACTATTGTCAAGTTCAGTTAGCCCTTCTGGCTAAGCTTTTCAGGAATCAGAGTAGTCTGGATTAATTCGTGCTCAACCCAGCACTCCGAGACTTGTAAAATAACCGTACATATATCAGCCGAATCCTCAAATGGAGGCTCACCTAATGGTGTTCATAAAAACTTTTGCCCTAATCCAACACCAAACGATATGACGGATGAACTTTTCATCATCATCTGACACATTCCTCAAGATTTTAGCCTATAGTTCCGTCGGGAAAAGAGAAAGTGGGATACGCGGAGCGGACCACGAAGGAAGTAGCCTAGACTTTCCAAAATCCGGCGCTTCAAACTCTGGAAAGCTTTCGTCAAGGGAACCCAACACTACAAAGCGGGCATCTCTCGTGTCTCAGTCTCACTCACTCGCCCTATATATACACGCTCTTCTATCAAATTCGCCATTTCTACGGGAGGAAAGTTTTGCTGGCTCCTCCTAGGGCATTTCTAATAGGGTTTCAAGCTTCTTATAAGTTGTGAATTGCAGAGTCGTATAGTCCTGTCGTGTCGCTACAAGTTCTTGATGCCGTTTTTTAAACCTCCTCCTGCCGTCGTTCTGACTGTGGCTTTGAGAGAGTTGAGCCATAGTAGTACTGGGAGACATTCAGTCCCAGGTTTACTCTTACTCGACTCAAGACTAGGCTAGGCTTGATTCCCATAGAATAGCAGCACATGGGTCCGTGTCTCTATTAGTTCGGTCATTGCATCGTGCCCGGGCGGTAGTCAGCGACATTGTGGGAGGACGCTCAAATCCCCTTGTGTGTCTCTTTTGGAACTGGAGTCAAACTAATCCATTCCCATCATCTCCCTAATACTCGTTCCATACAATTTCCATAACTCTGTCCTATTTTCTGTGCGTGCTACGTGCCTCCATTAAAGTTCCTGAACCGGGAAGGGAAATGCAGATATCAACAGTGCTTGGTGCGAAATTAGGCAAAACATATTTTGTCTTCTCATAACCCTCATAAAGGTACATATCTGTAAAGAAAGATGGTTGGTGCTCGTAAGTGCAATTTGTTTCATTAAAATCAAGAGCTATTCCGGAATTCGTGTAGTTCTTGTCCTTTATATAATCTGGTTTGATGGGTACATCCTGGGAAGAAGAATTTTAAGGGTAAGGAGAATTTATTTCAATATTTCCAGCCCATATTCTATGTTCATCTTGACCCTATCCATTTTAATTCATCTTAATTTCTTTATGTTAAATGCATTAAATCTGTTATAGCGCGAGAAAATTGTTTCAATCCCAATCCCCTGTTATATATTTTCTTTCCGCACTTATCTCCAGCGTAACATGAAACACGCCAATACCTAGTAATATCCTACCGAAACGAAAATAGAGGGCTTTCATTTCCTTATATGTACAACACCTTGTAGACCATTTTCAGATACGTTCTAAGCTGTAAAAACGCATTAGGTTTCACGCAAAATCTTAAAGAAACTGTGGCCTGATTAGACCAGGATGTACGCTGAGTTTGTTCTGAATATTAGTTCCACTTATGAAGTTGACATCCATAATATTCGCCCATGTAAACCGCGGCGTGACCAATTTCGTTAACTATTACCCGCTTCCTCGTTACGAACTTCAATGTTTCTCTCTTTAGTGGATTGATTATTTAAATAAAGACGGTAAAGGTTGGCATTGGCTGGGGAGGGTAACCTTTGCCACAAAGTTTAGTAACTTCCTATTTTACGATTACCATTTGCATGTACATCTGAGCTTGAAAACTCTCTCACTCTGTATATTACAGTGCTTCTGGATTAGCAACTTTCTGCCAATGTCTTTTTGCTTACACTTAGAAGGTAGTTTCTTTCATTGACAAGGCTATTTTTCAGGAAGGAGGGGAAAAGCTGATATTATTCGATTTTCGTTAATTATTCATGCATAATTTTCACTCACATTTCAAACTAATCGATATTTTAACTTAAACGTCTCCCAAATTTTTCTCTTCACGCGTCTCTCTCTCTTGTTCTACTATATATCCAAATGTATGTCGCTACCGCCGCAAACATTTTAAAACGTGACTAGGGCTTGGTTTTTTCAAACACATTATGTTCAACGTCTTGGGTGCACTTCGCGAACATCGGACGTCTACCTATCTACTTGTTACGTTTGTTTGTGAGATAGGAAACACTAACTAATTCCACCGAGGCTGAGTCAATATTTGTGCAAGTCTCAATTCTAAAAAACTGGTCACATTCATGTCTTTCCTCCAGCCCGTAAGATATCCTCTACCTTACCTGGATTTTGACGTAATGTTTTGGATGTAAACGTTTAATATAAATTAGAACTTTTCTGTCAACATTGTAAACATTGTAAACACATCATCAAGGTTTCTCTTAAAACGCTTGCTTCCCAAAGAGGAACAAGTCGTTTAGGTGTAATTCTATATAGGTAGGAAAGGTAGGTAGTATATAGGTATTACGTATTAAAGAGGGGCACGGAATTCGTGTTTTAAGAAAAGGCTAGACTATAAATAAAATTCATACAGGGCTGCTCTTTGGCTCCGATTTGCATTTACGTGGTACGTAAGAGATAGGAAGACGTGCGTGAAGTTAAATTACAGCATAGTCTACATAACATTCACCCACCGCGAGTATCCTTAATTTGGATTCGTACAACAGCAGTTGAGCATTAAATTTTCTCTCCCTTTGACTTTCTCTCGGATTGGGGAACAGAGAAGCACAGTAATTTGTTTCTTCCCCGCCTCTTCTTGCTCAAAATTCTGTTGTTCCACTAAAATTGCCATAATCCTGTCTGTCATTTACCGTTTCTATGTTCGTCCAAAAGCCTCTTTAAAGTTTGGGTGTCAAGTTAAACTTGCTTCTTGACGATGATTTTTCACAATTAATTGACTATAGCGTTTGCTAAGTTTCAATACTGATGTTTAACTTTTAATAGCTTTAAAGTAGAGGACTGATAGAAGAAAACTTGTAATGGTTTGGTTGCACTAGGAAGATTAAGCGAAGGATATAGCTCGACTTCAGAAGCTCTCATGCCTGCCTACCTTTAACTCACATTATCTCGGCTAATGGTTGTATGTATTCTCGAATAGTCTTGGCAAAAATCATACACACATTTGTGAAGTAAGAGTGAGGAAATATACAAGAAATATTCCGGATTTTCTGCAAACATGAGTGCAAAAACAAGGTTACGCTGACATGTGAGTCAAAATATTATCTCCCGCTCTTACATTCCCCTCCCATCGTTTTCACGTCAATGCTTTACACAGCCAGGCGTTGTATGGAATATATCAACTATTAAAACCAATTTTATTCGTCTGTGGCGGAGCGGAGGTATAAGCAAATTCAGGGATTCAATTCGCGAAAAAAAATAACTGTGAAAGTGCTAGTTTACTTTCCACGCCTTTATTTAATCCATTAATTTGACCTCAGTCACACAGTCACACACCTGATAGCAATTACTGAGGGATTCAAGTTGCTTGTAAAACATCGATTGTGCATTATGACGGCAATACTAAACCGCAAGAGTTCATCAGCACCTGCTTTATCTCTTCCTATCTCTATTTGTTTATCGCGTAGCATGTAGACCAGTGACTCATCCGAAAGCTTGAATTTACTTAACTAATGTTGAATCATCTTCATCTTCCCCGATCTGTTCCGGCAATTGTTTTTCGAAAAAAAACAAGGGAGTAAAAGCTGAAAAGACAACAGGAGGAATGCAAGCCGTAAAAAACTTACTTTCTATAGCGGGAGATAGAGCTGACTTCATCCTTTTTATTCTTTTTTTGTTTTTCATATTTTCTCTAATTGCCTAAATCGATTATCTCCATTATTCTCCAGACCAGACTTATCCACTAATTTATTCCACACAATTACGACTCTTGCGGGTCCTTTTTCATATTTCGCGGTCAGTGTAATCAAATTCGGCGTGCGTTCTCCAGACTCGTTGCCAATTTCGCTGGTTCAACCGCCAATCTTCCGAATCCACAATCCATCTAAATAATAGGTTCAACCGCCGAAGGCTAATGTATTCTACGTTTCGTAACATTTCCAGGGCTTGGGAAATGTTTGTGGGAGGATTTCCATCCAGCTCACTTGTATTTACGTTTTTACTGTTTTTGAAGAATTTAAAACACTCGCAAAAAGTTCTTCTACCTCAGGCTCCCATAGGTGGTCATGAGAAAGCTCTTTGTCTCGCTCAGCGGATTATAAACTTTCCCAATTACCTAAATTATTTCATGCTACCATGCCAGGACACTTTGGGGGAAAGTCTTTTGAAAAATTCCCAGCAATTTCACGCAAAAAACACGAGAGAAATCCTCCAGCTCTTTCATGTACGTCTGCCGCTCCAATCTTCTTAACGGACGCCAAGCAGTGGGTAAAGCATGGTAGTTGGATGACAAAGAGTTTCTCTATCGGAAACATCTAAAAAATTTTAGCATAAAGCAGCACCTTTTATCATTCTTTTTGCTGAGGCTTCACCCACAGCTGAAAAGGGTAACTATGAATTAACTAAAAGAGGAGAGCCGCTTATAATGCATCCTTTTATCTGATTAACTGGATTCAAACTTAGCTTTAGTCCAATAATATGGCAATAAAAAAACAGTTGCAATTTGAATGGCACTCCCACTTCCATGTATGTAGAACGTTATGGAAGTTTTGTGAAAAAAAATTATTTATCTGTTTATGCGTAACTATTCATATATACTATTTCTATCTGGTCCACTTACTTCACTTCCTTGAAGTCCACATAAGCTAGTCAAGACTGTAAGAAACGAAACGGCAGGGACACAAAAATGCGTGCCGAAATTTTATATGCTTGGTTATAACACAAGTGCAGATCATATCCATCTCTAATGCCTTCTGACTATTCTAACCTGTGGGTCTACATTCTGCTGCGAAGAATATTGTTCTGTGAGGTTGATGAGGCAATAAATAATCCACTTGTCTGTTCGACTGCTATGCAACAAGGTTGCGATGACGGACATGTTGAGCAAACTCTGTTTTACCGCAATTGGTAAATTGGTCCTTGAGTGTAGATTATTATGTGCCGTAGCACCTGTTTGAATACTAAAGTAAAGGGAATTATATCATCGTGTCGATACATCTGTGAATCGTACATACGCTGAAATCATCACAAGTACAAACAGTAAACAGTGGCAGTGTGAATACTAGTAAGAAATTTACTATTTGATGTGAAAATGTTCTCTGTAGAGCTATCCTGCGTTTAACATTTAATACATGCCTAACGGAGATGAAATTTTGCTTTCACTTGCTTTCTCTCGACTTTTTGTGATTGCAGGTGAATAAGATTTTGCAGGATATCGGCATATTAAACATAGGCAGGTGAAAGTCTTGCTTCTCTCAGTCAGGTGAAAGTCTTGCATTACATCCCTTGCACTGTTTCTAAGGCCTCTTTATTTGATGATCCTGCTAACAAGACTATGATGAAGGGGGATTAAGGGTCACAATGGCAGAAGCACTGGGATTGAGGAAGTGAATGGAAATTCCCGTTTACAAAATTTTGTTTCTCGTGAAGTAAATCAGGAGCTCCGTTCCAGGTGTAGTGTTAATATAAATGCAGAGAAATAGTGATAGATACGACGTAGAAAGAAATGGTTGGTTGGTGAAGTGATTTTGGTAGAGGAGTGTTTCTATCGGCGTTTGCCGTTTAAGAATTCACCCGAAACCTGGAATGTGGTTAGGCTGTAAAATCATGGAAATAGAGACCACAAGGAGTTATGGAGCGAGGATTCGCGCATGGGATTACCAGAGTAAAAAATATCCTCCGTAAATAGGCACGAGAGGCGAGTGTTGTAGTTGTAGGCTGACTGACTGTCTAAGTTACTTTCATCATTTTCTTTCTCTTAATATGAGATTATGAGTTTATTATAGAGACAGGAAAATCTTTTGTCGCTCCTTCATTCTCTATTTCCTTTATAACGAAGAATATAGTTATGCAGGTCACTAGTCACACAAAGGTGAGTTCTACTTATTGTGAACTCTCGCTTGGTCCTAAATGGAGAAAGCTGGCCCTAGCTACCTAATACAGAACAGGCAGACTCATGTTATTTTACTCCTCACTACTTATAGAGCACGCACATGTTGCGATTCAATGCTAGTTCCTTGATCCGTGCATTTAAGACAGAGCTTCTCTATCCTCGACCAAGTTCAACTGCAGTAAAGTTGGGATCAAAATTTTGTATTTCTGTACCGTTTTTTTCTCTCTCTCCCTTTATATCTGACCGGTGAGCAAGGGCGCGTCTACACTATTCTTTTACTATGGTAAGATTTTACCTACTGATTTCAACACTAAAAATCCCCATACCAACACTAACACATGGAACAATTGAAGTACGTCCACACTAAGCGAGACTCCCAAAGTGTTTTTTTTCGTATGTGTTCTTATGGAGTCGTGGTAAAGCCATCACAACTGTACTAACATAGTGTAGACCCGCCCGAAACTGCGTATATTACATGACTGAAAACTGATTTTCCATTGACAAAAAAAATAAAGAATTGTGTATCTTAATCCTAATTAAGTAAGAGAAAAAAACGGGAGGGAGTGCACACTCTCCACTATCGTAGTATATAGTATATCGGATATTTACACATTTCACATTTCCTTGCTAATGTTTCTACCCTGTATTTACGGCTTGCGGAACACTGATCTCCTGCAAACTGAACCCCGGTAATCTCGTACTTCGATAATTCGCCACCAGGGAAGGAAACCTCTTGCAAATCGATTCTATAAGGATTAGTGGACCACCAAATCTTTGAGAGGTTGACTATGCGGATTATTATTAATGGAAGATTAGAATTATGTATAAGGAAAATATCTTAAATACTGGTTGCATTAGATCACTATTTTCCTTGATCTGTGTCTAGATCTGATGGTAATCAGTCCACCGATCCATGGAATAGTGAACCCCGGTAAAGTGGACCCCGGATAACTGATCTACCAGTTGACTGATCCCCCGGAAAACTGATACATATGATAACTGATGCCCTAGGTAAACTGAGCCACTGGGATAATTGACCCTTAAAAATGTATCCAGCGAATCAGGTTTGAGTTGCTGTGAAATCCTTGGATTGAAACAACCACCAACGGCAAGAGGTTGTATACATAGGTCCTAATTTAAATGATAGGAAATACAAAATCTGGGTTGTAATACAGGTAAATGCCATTCGCAGATGCAAAATCTTTTTGATGCGAGGTAAAAGACTTTGGTGGTGATGCAATGTCCTACAAAGATGTTTCAAGAACTGGTCTGAATTTGCTGTATTGATCAGATCATACAGCAAATAGTTTTTTTCTGGTCTTTGCATTGTAGGTAGTAATACAAGGCTTAGAAACTGCTATAATAAATGCATTTAATAGAGTATTTCATTATAGATAGCCAGACGTGTCAATGTCTATTGCATTATTAGTATGTTCAGCTTACTACTCCCTTTTGCTTTGAAGAAGCTAAAAACGTATTCAATGCTTTATGTATCTCTCATAGATGCGCAATTGATCACGTTTGATAATTATTTTAAACAAAATTAAAACAGCAACAATTAGGGATGAAAAAGAAGATCTGTTGCTCTAAGTACCAGCGATCCTACTCGCTCAGTTTTCCTAGGGTGTCATTAATTCAGGTTCATCAGTTTCGTGGGGACCAGTCGAGTGGTAGATCAGTTACCCAGGGCCTGGGGTTCACTAGAGGTTCACTATGTGCTGTGGATCAGCGAGCTATTACTGTTCTTATATGAGGCGGTTAGCTACATGTGTTACGCAAGGGTCTGTCCTGTTTTCGTCTACTCTTCTGAGCTTGTTTTTTCTTGGGCTCAACTTTAGTTGAAAAACTATTTTTATTTGAACGTTGCTATTTTTATTCAAGCTTTATATCACACTTTCAACATAAGACTGTGATCCCATCATCCAAATCCTAAAACCTCCTTTCACGTTGTCCTAGCTGAACGGAATCCAAGCCTGGCACTGTAAGTCATTTGTGGTTATTTATGATGGCGGATTTAGCTTCGATTGGCCAGACCCTTTTATTCCATGTGCCTAAAATTCTTGTCGCTCCTTAGGTCATAGCTCCGTTATGATTATTAGGAGTATATATATACTCATTCATAGTGTGGACGTACTAGTGTGTTGCTATGGGATCTCAATCGTTACAAAACCAGCCCATAATCATAATGGAGCTGGGGCCTTACTTTTTGATGCGTAGTCCTTCCCACCCAACGGCATATTATTTGGTTACCCATATGTTTCTCATCCGCATCCTACGAGCTTCTTTCAGAAACATAATTATTTCAATTGCTTTTACATTTTACGCTTCAAAGCTGCCCGTTAGTTGTCAGAGATAGAGAGCCGCTCCTACTTGTTGTCGTACAGCTTGTCTCGCCAACACTAAATGTATTCTAGGTTATGTTTCTTCGAATATTTAAAAGTAATCGGAGAGCCCCAGATCGACAAACAGTACGGGATGAATTTAAGAGAAAGATTATTTCTATCCGCCTCTAGCGTTAGCCTTTAAACCTCTGGCTCAATAAGTTTTTCTTTACGCTATTTCCAACCTAACCTACCCGAAATCCAAGCCAAAAAGTAAACATTTATATATCTCTCCTATAGCAAGAGGAAACTTAAAAGGGGGAACTAGAAAAGGGGGGATGATAGCATGACCAAGTTTACTTTACGACTTTTTCTGTAGCATAGTTTTTCGGCCACTTTATTTGGCATGTTTCGCTCTAAACTAGCCGGCCGGAGATGAAAATAATAAGTATATTACGAGCATGATAGATACTGTCATGTTTTCACGGTTGCAGATTTTAGGATTAAATACTTTCGAGCGTAAATCTGTCTTCGTCTTTCCGAAGCCGTCTACCTAAACCATTTTTTTGCAAAGAGTTGGACACAAATTCTATCTAATCTGCATATTGAAATCTTTCAGCAAAAGTCTGCTGAATTTTGCAAGCAGCTGCAGTCCACAGTCCACGTTTTGCAGCCTGATCGGCTTCTCGTACGAGTTTAAAAATTTATTGAGATGAAAAAATGTCTTCAGCGTATCTAAGATGGGTGCAAGCCGCCGGCCCACTTTACTAATCTTACATGAAATGTATTTGTACTTTCAGAGCTCCTGTTTAGTTCCATACGGCCGTTGCATGGAGTGGACAAAATAAAGAAGTAAAGCGATGAAAGTAAATTAGGACGACAAGTATTTCATGGCTGGACAAATGAAATTATAATGAGCGGAAGAGATGGATAGTCGAACAGGAAGAGACAAATCTATTATGACGGGCGGGTTCGAAAGCTTTAAGTGATATGAATTTAATGGAAAATTATAATAATTTTTACGGATGAAGATGAATGCTGCCAGTTAGAACAAGAGAAACAGTTTGTAATGCATCCGAGTTCATCAAGGATGAAATATTGCTTCTTGAGTGGCTATAGTGATTAAAAGTTGCCAGTGCTCAATTTAGCCCATTTCCCACCCCATAATTCAACGTGCTCTTCCTTCCTTATCGTAAATGGAATACCTTTTCCCCGCCATAAAATCCTGTCAATGTGATGGGCGAAAAAGTTTCCAAACTCTCCTCTTCTTCTCCGACATTCTGTCCGTCCGCCATCATCTTGTTGAAAAGTAAGTTCTAAATCATCCTTACCTTTTGTCTGTCTCAATTGAACAAAGTTTTGGAGGAAAAACTTGACTGGTGGTTGCAATTTTCAGAAGCAGAGCCTAGAGACGACAAGGTTTGAGCTGGGCAAGTTAGAATGATGGAGGGCACGTTGGCTGTACCCAGAGGGAGCGGGAGTAGGTCCCGGGGAGCAAGCGGAGGTGACAACCTGGAATCTGCCCGTGTCTCTTGCTCATCTCAACCTTCCTCACCACGTCTCTCGAGCCGTCTTAGTAAAGTCACCAGACTCATTTCACGTTCTGATGCAAATCTTGTACACAGCTTGAAGGTAAGCCTCCCTTCGTACAGATCTGTATTCCCCTGAAGTTATTATTCCTCGGACTTTCTTAAGTGTGTTAGTCTACATCGATATGCATGCAATGGTTACTTTTTAAAGGCGAAATATTAGAAGTATATCGATCAGCTTTTACTGAACGGCTTATATGCATCTGCATTTCCCTATCACCACTACCTCTCTCTGTGATACATATATTTACCCTCACACTTACTCCAACTGAAGAATCTGCTTAGACCTTGAAATATGGTACTTTGTACTTGATCTTTACTGTCTCTCCTCAACCCGCTCCATTAGTTTCACACCTTTCAAATCTCGCATCACATCTAGCATCATACTGCATCAATATCAACTTATCATTTTTCATACTCCTCACTTTTACTGTCAGTTGTCTCCATAAAGTCTGAGTCTCTCCGTCAGATACTGGTTGATCTGACGGAAGAGAGAGATTATAAGTACATTCTATAATTCCTCTCGCATATCTTCAACATCTTCTCTGGCCAGTTCTGCAAGTAAATGTTGGGATATGGCGAGTAGCAAGTTCATACTCAATGATTCAACCCTAAATTTGAGTCATTTCTGCAGAAAATACTCCAGACAAACATTCTCCGATTTCATCCCCACCCATCCTTTTCACGAGTACCTTTCCTACACTATGTTTAGTTCCTCAGAAACTAAAAACATCTTCGCTTTCTTTCCACACACCTGCAGACAGAATACGAAAAGGCTGGCCGTACTACGCATGATGAATGCCGCAATCATAACGTAAGCGTGGCTCTCACTTCCAGTACTTACTACCACACTCTTCTGTTCTATCTAGTCATCCCGCCCGTTGGCTTTCTCATTCCCCGCTTTCTCTTCCTTTTAGGCCAATACTCCCTACCTCTAATCTAGTAAGTCTCTCCTTCATGCTAGGCTCAGCGCTAGGTTCAATTACTATGGTGCAATGTGCAATCCATTTGAAATCCTTGCGTCTTTTCTACTTACTTGCTATGTAATCCGTCTCGATTCCATGCTTACACATACCTCAAGAGCTTCTAAAATTCAAAAATAACGACTGTATACTTACAACCAGACGAGAGTGCTGACAGTAGATAGTGAATTATTTCTCAAAAGGCAAACTCAACAATTCAAGAAAATACTGTGCATACTGTTTTAATCACGTCCATCCTGCAAATTCTTCGATCATCATATACTTGTTTCCTTTTTTCCATTTTTCTTCCAAATCCCAGCCTAGTTATGACAGAACCCTTTTTATCCCTTAGCCTTTACTTTTAGCAAATACAATGGTCAAATTCTCTCTTATTAATGTAAAAACATTTTTAATGTAAAAAAAATTAAATTAGTACTTCGTTGTACTATTGAAGCATTCTCATTGGTAGCATGTGTAGCCAGATCAATCGCTATCTAACATGGCAGCATACAGGCTAATAAACCTATATTATATTATAAACAAAGGTTCAAATGTGTTGACTACCGACATGACAATCCGTGCGTCCATCCCTTTCGTTATTCCGCGTGAGCACGTACACACCCCAGCAAAAAGCAGTCAACGACTCTTGTACGCAATAACGCATGTAGGTTCACTATTAGGAGTATTCCACCAGCCTTGCATTGATCTTTCTATTGGTCGGTAGACATAAACTTAAATCTAATTTAGATGGAAATTAGCAGCAGTAGAGTTGAGCTTACCTATTCCCCGCTCACTATAGTGTTATGTTTCCTCTATTTATTTGTCACGTTAGCCACCATAAACTACAGGATAATCTGTAGGAATGGAAACTTTCTAATGCTTGTACTTTTTATCAACTTGTTTTAACTATTGAATGAGCTGGGTGAAAGATATTGTTTTATCTGTTATACACCCCGGCCCCTTGCTTATGTCCTGCTCAAGTAGCGTTTCTGGGTGCAATTTTGGGCTTTGAAATTGGATATCAAAACTTGAATTCTAAATTGGGCTATTATTTTAAGCCAAATGACATACTTATAAAATCACCATCCATACATCTCTATTTTCGGTATTTATTACTGTAAAATACCGCCCGTTAGGGCTTGTGATGAGTATGTAAGTAGCATATCGGACCACATATACCAGCGAACAGGGATCAGGAAAGGCTACGACCTGCTCGTACGCGACCCATGTGATGCGACCCGGTCATAAATACTTTCTGCGACTAGCATAAATTTTCATCAGTTATTTCCCCTGTAATTTTTTACAGCGAAAATCTTCACGCTAGACCATATGTCTCTAAATTATTGATATTTAGAAGTTTCTAGATGTTGCATGAAATTTTCCACAGAAAGAACGGGCACGATTGCTTTCTCTTCTTCGTTCTTCAGCCGTTCGGTCCCGATTTCCGATAGAAACTACAAAACGGACAGCAGTGAATTAAAAGTTGAATAAAGAACTGTGGTTTACTGAATAATAATAAAAATAAATTATGATTGATTTTTGTTAATCCAGAAACGATCTCGTCACGACTCGGGTGACTATGACAACCACCCGCGCATGGACTCGTACACTAATAATTCTACCCCTGAGGATGGTGGCAGTCCGTCCAAATCTTTCGTCGCCAGGGCCACGGGTTATGTATCTCAGCTTAAGGTATGACTTCTGTTCTGGCCCCGAATTCACCAACGCGCAAAGCAGTGTGTTAGACGTGCAAAAATCATGACAAATTGATCATCTTAGATACGGCTCAAATTGTTTGTCAAGGTTATAAGTCGTTTTCTAATCCATATTAGATAAAAATACGAAATCTAAGATTTTCGCACGCTGCTTAGTTTGGTGACAGCAGCAGCAAAAAACAAGCTATGTTTTCAGTCACTGATTTTAGCGTGAGATGTTGGATTCACCCCGTGTTGTTAATATGCAATGAAAATCTCCCTACTGTTAAGCCCCGAATAAAGCCTGGCATAACAACGGCATAGTATAAAAATGTCATAGGAATTATGCCCTGCATAATTTTTGCATAGTGAGCTATGTACAGTGGGGCGTGTGTGTGCTAGACTCTAAACAGGTAGCGGCATATTTATGCCCAACTTGTGCTATGAAGTTGCTATGCCATACTCTATTCGGAGCTTTATGCCAAAAAGATGGCAGCAACTTTTGCGGAGAAATATTCCCAAATATTCCTAACCCGTAAAAAATCCATTCCACTATTTCAGGCATTTGTTTCTAAGTATTCTCTGATTCGCGCACGCTTTTCAATAATCTTTTACCTTAAAAGCCACACGACGATTGGTTTCAAAATTCATGCAAACATTTTCTCGAGGGTGACGCATTCCCTTTCCGGAATCAACTTCTAATATTCTTGTTTCAGTAAGCCAGTGTTTCATTCTTGGAGAAGGCTCAGAGAAATCCCGCAACTTTTTTCAGTTATTCTCACCTGAATTAAAAGCAAGTGTGAGGCGAAATGTATAGGCATGAGGGTTAGGTATTACAAAAAAGTTGAGCGCATACGCGTACATAAGGAAATGGGAAACAATTGAACAATCCAGTAAGCCATACTTAGGAGAAACGATCTTAATTCCGTTGCCAACAAGCCAAGAACATGCGGCTTTCTCCAGTAGTCTTATAGTTTTTAGCCCGGGTGACTGTTGCAGTAGGCTTGGAAAATAATGCAATGGGAAGGCATGGGGAAAGACCAACTTTCTCCAGTCTCCCAATAAGTTATGAATTGCCTGTTTTGACTTGGGCCCCATCCGTCATTGTGCTCTATCCTGGAGTTCAGTTGTAGGATTCGAAGATGTCTATTACGCGCACAGCATGCTGGATGAGATAAGGACCGGCTTGCCGAACAGCTCAATGTCAGGCTTAATTACTTGCATACAAGATAGTATTATAGCATGATATATGTGATATGAAAACTGGGTATCCGATAATCCGGGATAGTTTGGATTTCTTTGAGTGTTTCAGTTAGCAGGAGGGAATAGTGAATTGAATGAGGACTTTCTCGCTCCAGAACTGATTCAGAAAAGGGAGAGAAAGCTAGCCGGAGTACCTTAGTGTAGAATTGGGTTAGTAGGAGGAGGATGGAAGATTAGTGAAGGCCGTACGACAAGCACCTAGCATAAAAGAAGAGGATGGGGGTGGGTGGATGAGGAGATCTGGTGGTTCATATTAACAAGCCATTGGTTCTCCTCACAACTCGGTAAATATGTTGCGCTTCCTCTAAATGAACCCTATGTATGCTAGAATCCATGCTTTCACCTCTCGCTCGTATTCCCTGCTCTCTCCTCATCTGGATAGAAAGAAGGGAGTGAGTTTTCTCTGTTGAGTTTGCTTAGAAAAACAGTCTATTCGCTCAGGCGTAGGGAATTACTACTCGCACCAAAACATGCAGTAGAATTAGCTCTCTTCTCATCCCATTCCTCATTTTATTCTTTCCTTTCTCTCCTTTTAGTCGCGTCTGGGAAAGCACAGAGAAAAGTCCAAAGATACTAAAAGACTAAGGCAGGATGTGCAACCTTTGACACCTTCACTCTGTTGTGGTCACAAGCGCGAAATTGAATCTTCGGACACAATCTCCGGAGCTCCAGGTAAGAATTTATTCATTGTTCAAATCCTGACTAGTGTAAGACCGACTTACTTAGATTAGATATCAGTTTTTTACAAGGAAAGATATTGACAATTTTGCAAGAGAAACTAGATGATTTTTTTTACGCGGTGATTTTGAAAATTAAGTACTACTTCACGCTAAAAGCTTACAGGCCCGCTATTAAAGACTTTTCTGTAGCTGCTGTTACAGAACGGCTTGTTTACTACTGTTTCCTTTCCGCACGCTAACCTCAAAGATCGTCCACAAATTCTTTTCTTCAGTTATATTAGCAGAGGTCTTTTCTTAAATACCCAAATACGCACACGTATTTACCGGTACGCGTCGATCCGTCTTCTCCCTGTTCATACTGCTCCAGTCTTCCTCCTATGTCTGTCTTCATTCACTTGAAGAAAAACACATAACATATGTACAGTAGTGTACACTGGTCAATCATATTGAACGTCTAAGACTGCATTTTTTCAACTCGCGCGCATTGCTCACAAGTGGGTTGAGGTGCAACCTCAGAAGTGGTCTTACTCGATAGCAGGTTTCAAGATCTTATCTAGTAGTGTGCATTTAATATCACTATATGAGGTACCGCGTGACCCACTATAAACACCGTCCGTTTGAACGGTCTCGCGCGCTTCTTTCAACTTATTACATACTCCGATTCGTTCCCAGCATCCAATCGCAGCACAGCAGCGCACGTGTTCCACTCTTTCTCCACTGCTGCGGGCGGGAGAAAAAGATGGCTCTCTGGCTTTCTTCGGTCATTTCTCGGCTCACAAGTGTGGGATCGTCAAGCAGTTTACATTGTCGCATAGCTTAGGTCTTTTTCTCTGTTTCATTCTAAGTTTAATGTCCATAGGTCAAAGGGTGCAGCAGCTGCACCGCCATTTGACCTGACTTTATAGTGTAAGGCTGCCGCTTACCCCAAGGCACGGCGACGGTCACCAAAATTTAAACTCGACAAATAGCTAAAACTCAATCTTCGGGTCGTAGTAACATTACCTGAAAAACGGGTTCGACGTGCACAAGCTTTGCTACATGAATGAGGAATATCATATTCTCCTACATTGTAAATGACGACCATCGTGAACAGTTCTTAAAATATTGAGTCAATTACTCGGTTCCACGGGTAAATAAGTTAAAATTAGTGAAACTGAGCGGTGAAATGCGACCTTAAGATCCAGAATTCTACTGCTGAAGATTTAGAAAAATAAGGCGCTTTACGAAGTTTAGGGCGCGTCCCCACTATTATGCTCGTACAATAGTATGATTTATCACGCTCCCATAACAACGCACATGTTTGCACACACGCATGACAGTGCATTTGTAATAATAAGATTTACCATGTGAAAGCGGCCATTTTATTGCCAATTAGGCAAAAAGTGAGCGAAATTCAAAAGTTAGCAAGCGACAACCGATGCACATGCCCACAGCAATTATCCCTCCTTTTTTTGCATGTAGTGAGACACTATGAGTGAATTTTTTAGTCTTATAGTGTGTCTCGAATTTTCAATAGTTCTATGGTAACGAAAAATCATGCTATTGTACGAGCATAGTGGGGACGCGCCCTTTGAGGCTACGTTTTGAGTTTCTCTTTTATGCATTTTTTCGACATAACCCCTTTATAACGTATTTTTTCCGCTTTTTGCTGACGTTACGCTGAATTGAGGGATCACTGTAGTTATTTTTTCATCCTAATTCACACTTACTGCTAGTCACATTACTCCTTTTCTATAGGGTTACCATTTTAAGTCGCACATTCGACTCTTTTAGCCCCCGCCCGTAATGTCAGTTTACGTGCGGCTAGTGTACGTCCTCTGAAAAAGTGAAAGGGAATCCGCCGTCCGCTGCTTCCACTTCCAGTGCACTGCCTTGCAGCAAGCAGGAGGGAAGAACGGACTTCCCATTTCCTTCCACAAGCAATTTCTCAGCTCAAAAGCGTCACAGCGTCAAGCTGATTGCACCATTCGATAGCTTAAACTTTAAGCTCTGTTTTGCATTAACTTTTATCTCTACAGAACAAAGGTTACCGACGCAGCAGCACATAAACGGAAAAAATTCAGTTTTCCGAGGTAATTTGATTTTTACCGCTGCAGCGTCGGTAACCTTTGACCTGTAGAGATAAAAGTTAATGCAAAGCAGAGCTGAAAGTCTAAGCTATCGAAAGGTGCAATCAGCTTGATGCTGTGAACTTAGGAGCTGAGATATGGACATGTAAACAAGAAACTTTTTCTGTGCTCCCTGAGAAAAGCAGCTGAGAGCAGCACGAGAACCGTAATGCTTTTCTTATGGGTGCGGGACCGTAGATTCCAATGTGCGACTTAAAATGGTGACCCGTTAGTTCTCTTATATTAAATATACATTCCGGCGGTAGAGCACAGTTTCCCTTTTTGAAATGTTACCCACTTTCAGTTTTATTTTATACCGAGTTTTGAATACTTTTCCGATAGCGTGCTCTTATGTTTTTGCCTACTTAAGTCCGTCCTCCTGTGATACTAACAATCCTTTATCACCAGTGGGTTCGAACAGTCACATTGGTTGACACCTGGTCAAGTTGATAGGGCCAGTACGATTTCAGCTTATCATACCCTATGAAAACTTGCGATTATGCGAATACTTATGGTTTCTGAATACGAATATTAGGAAATCGAAAGGCTTAGGAATAGAGTTTGAAATATATGTGTCTGAGAATACACTGTCCTAAATTAATATCCAGACATTACCTAAGAGAATCTTCACGCTTTTGCTATAGCTGACCCGCTTATTTCATGTTTGAGGGTCATAGCTAATTTTGTATCCCTTCATTTTTGAAAAATTTAACAGATGCACAAAAATTGGAATTTCGACGTCAGCCACCGCAATGATTATGTCATGGCATTAAAAAGGTGTTCGTAGGTGAAACATATTTTGCTTTTACATACATATGTACTCAACCAATCCCTGTGAGGATAAAATACGTTTTATACGCAATATGTGCAGAGTTTAAAAGCTAATAAGTGATTTTGTTGGCAAGTCTTGAAATATAAAACTAAGAAACGCGGGATTTATGAATGGGCCTAAGTCTGAGGCTGCAATTCGGTACCGCTTTACTGTTCTCAGCAATTCGGAAGAATTGATATTAAAATGTAAAGTTATTCATGCAATCCTGGGATAAAGAGCTTGTATGTAGCAAGTGAGGAACTGTGTGATAATGCTGGATATCTAGGTTATGTGTAAGTTACGGTAGAGTGGAAGAATTTCATCATGTTAATGTAGGAAACTCTCATGCACCGTAAATCGTAACGTATTGGTAAACAAAATACACAATTCGAGAGAAGAAGATGTCAGCTACACAATGATACAATCCGCTAGTCGCTGCAACGCTTGTGAGCGGAGAAATCGTTGAAGAAAGAAAAAGCGAGTTCCAGCTCTGGAGATGCTGCGTGGAGGAGAAGCGAGGGGGAGAGGAAGGAAGGAGAATGTAAAGAGTCGGAGCAGAGCAGCTCCATGTTATCATTCTGGCGAGTTTAGCAGCTCTCCATTATGACGTACTTGCATAGACGCGCCACAGTGTAACACTTTTCACGGATAAAAGTCCGCACGGTACTATATGTTACGTGTGTGAATAGTACCATGTTAGACTTTGGATGTGTCGTCGTAATTCACGAAATGCGTGTCTTCGACAAGATGATTCGTTTGGAAGGTATGGTGTTAACAGACGGATTGACGGACAAAAGCATCCTTATGAAGTGGCGCTGCCACGGGAGTAATTAATTACCTTGAACCTGGAATGGAAAAAAGTACAAAAAGAGCTGTTTTTAAATCCCTTTCCCTGAGATTTCTTGGCACATTGCACTGGTGTGGTACACATTCGGTTCGTAACCTCATCTTCCCCTCGCACAGTGTTATAATTTCTTTTTATGTTTTTTTCCAATCTTCCATTAATTTTGAGGAGAACTGAAAAATCTATTTTATTCCCTAGTTTTCCTATTGTAATGAAAAATGACACATCCTCCTGTTTTAGCGTCATGAAATTGTAATCGTTTTCCTCGTGGTCATATGCTACAAACTCTTCTTTCTTTCTAGTAGGACTAATTCATTGCTGCTTTCACAAAAGTCTACCGCAGAGACAAGAAAAAATAAGGCTGATTTTCCTGAATTGTCATCCTTAAGAATTTTGCAGTCGCTAAAATGCTTATCCTTGAATCTCATTGCCATGGCTTAGCCATGATGAGTGACTCCTTGTTAGACTGATTACTTTGTAGGTAGTAAGCTAAGTCAAGGAATAGACTAAGGATTGAAAAATCAGTCATATCAAACGACTGGCGATGAGATACAAACAAGCAAGCGTTTCTAATGGAACTGTGTAAATGTGTGGCTCTATTACTAAAGAATCAGCCGTAATTAACTACCACTACATGTAATGAAAATCATTTTTTCCTTGAATCTTTTGCTCTATTTTCTGCTTGATGTATATAGGTCCGAGTTTTCCCTTTTTCCCCGCCATTTTTATTGTTGGAATGAATGCTGTTTGTTGTGTTTCAAAAAACTTAGTCTTGGATTTTGTGACGCTGAAATCCGGAGGCAACAGATAAGTGCTCTTTTCGATGAGCAACATTCACGGAGAAAGGCTATGCAATATTTTAATTTTCATCAATGGTTCGAGTCAACCGTTTGACCAGGCAAACGTGCTCAAATGGTAGCAGAGCTTGAAGTTGTGGCATCTATTTTTGTTTTTAGGAGTAGGGGGGAACACGTTGCCTTCGATGGTGGATGGAGAGGGTCGGAACGGTTCAGTTTCTGCATCAATAAACGCCAGCAGCACTACAAATAACAGCGAGCTTTACGTTGTGGAAGACATCGATTTGACCCCCACTAGCTATCACCCCAGTTGCAGCACCTTTAGTGGCCTAGCGGAGACACCTCTTCCTCAGGGAGAAGGTCAACGAGACTCGTTACATGGAAGTGTTCCCAATGCCTCCAACCCATCAAGTATCGACACTAGTTTAGTGGGAAGAACTTTGAATTTTCCTGAAGCCTCTGGAACATCTGCTAACCATCCCGGAACCGCAAGTGCTTTAACTCAATCGAGTAAACCTCAAACGAATGCGCAAAATATAATGACCGCTTCCAGCAATGTTACATTCTACACTCTCAACGTTCATCTACAGAGAGGAAGGCATCTCGTGGCTCGGGATGCTTGTGGTAAGTTGCAAAATATGCTTTAAATTTCATCCCAAATTGGTCTTCTCCATAAACTTTTTCTCTTTACCCGACCAATAACCGTGCCCCTCGTCACCATATTGTTTCTTTTGGCTTTTCCCCTTCCACGCTACCCTTACCTTGCCCTTGCCCACAGCATCCCGATCTTCTCTGTCACTTTTTACCTATATGTTACTAGAACTTTCGAATTCCTCTCATTCCTTGATATGTTGTAAGGAAAGTTAAGTCAATTTTCTCTAACTAGTCTTGGTCGATCCTAGTTCGATCCATCAAGAAGAAGGTTTTGAGAAAGTAAACACCGAAAAGAAAAACTTGAAGAGTAATATTCTATGACATTAGAAATCCTTGCCAGGGTCTCCAACTGCCGCAACCCAGCGTATAAGCACAGAGACCCTTGGTTACATCATTATCATTAGTTGGAATAGGACAATCTCTCAAACCAAGTTTTGTCTTCAGTCTTTTTATTAAACTCCTCGTCCTCTTTTCCTCTGATTGCGCTACTCCTTTTTATGGATTCCCGCAATGAAGGGCATGATCATTTTCATGGCTAGGAACATACAGGAGAAAGTTTCAAAAGATCGCCCCTGCTCACATGTATAAAAATCATCATCTCCAACAAAATCAACAAAGAATCCCTTATATGAAAACTTTTAATTGTAAAAATATTATTATAATACAAGGATAGCTTCCGTTCAATAAGTGCGAACAAACCCTTGTTCAGATTTGAATATTGTAGCCTCGTTTTCCCCAAAATCTAGAGTCTGTCTGGGTATAATCAAAGATTTTTACTCAAAGGTGCCAACGGAGATTTTACAGCCACAGTAGAATATGTATAGCCACTCAGTCTTCTTGAAACAATAATACTGAATTACAAATCCAGAATTCTCACACATGGTTCTGTTTTCAATAGCTCTCAGGCTACAATAATAGGCAATTAGAGAGATCCTTTCAGAGTGAATGAAGCTGTTTACACTGAAAAGTATTGCTACATGCAAACCAAAACCTCTCATCTAGTCTCGTGTCCGAAATTTACCTTAAAATTCTGCAAGCCTAAAACTACGACGGCTGATCACGTTACATAAGGCTCGTTAACCACTAATTACTGGTTACCAGTCAAATTCTTAAAGCAGTAGAGAAAAAGCAACGACTATTGCAAATCCTTGCAATTGATACATTAGGCTTCATCTGAGATTGAACACATATATTTAATAGTTTCTAGTTTTCCAGCGGAACTGAAAAAGCTCTCAGGATGAAAGATTAAGACATGAAGCGACTGACAGTGCGGCACACGATAAGGTAGACACCGATAAATTTATAAGATAGTTAAAATTCATCGTTAGTACTGTAGTTAATACCCCTGTTAACGAATTTTCCTACTTTTTCGTTTTCACCGAGAAAAGCAAGCTCAAAATTTCGAAATTCGCCTATGATTTACTACAGGCTTTGCGTACATATTATATTAACTAATGTAATTGCATCGTGTTGGAATCCAATCACTTATTCGAAAAAAATTGAACTATAAAAAAGACAAATGCTCAATGCTTGGATTAAGCAAGTCACGTCGGTCTCCATACTACCAGCGGGTGATATCCACAAAAAATTACGCTTTTGTCAATGACAATTAACAATAGTTAACTCAGTTAAGGAACTTAGTTTTTTTAACCTAATTTGTGGATACGTTCCACAGTGTTTTTTGATTTCTAACAAAATTAGGCAAAGTAGGAAGATTGCTTAACAGGGGTATTTACTACAACCACAATGACGAACTTTAACTACATTTCAAATTTCTCGGTGTCCACCTTATCGTGTGCAGTACTGTGAGCCCTCTTCTCTACAGATTTCAAAGCTTCGCATTGCTGTCGTAGTTTGTTTTAACCTGAATATTTATAAATATCCTTGGATAATTTCAGATAAAATATCAATTCACAGAGGGGATTCAAGTAAGAGAACGGGTAATAGACACACGTGTCCACATCTTAACCATCAACTGTTTAGAGTTCATCTCATTAACTCCTGCTACCTTCCCTATTCTCATTACTTTAATCTATAGACCCAAATGTTTACACCTTTAGTAATCACATATTCCCGTTGTTATTCCGTTAGTTCCCGGATCTAGAAGAACCAGTACAGTATTAGATGCATCATTCCCAACAGGGTATTCGCAGTTATTTTTATTTCTATATTAACTGCTCTTTTCCTTACAAGACAGAGTGTTTTCTCAAGTAAGTGTCTTTGTTTACTAACGAAGCTTCTCCAGGAGAAAGCAAGTGTTGGAGTTGCGAGCGAGCAATTGACGTTTCTTTCATCCATTATCTCAAGAGCCTCCTTGAGAGTCTTGTTGCTAACACTTAAACATATAATTAAAGGGCAAACAAATGAAGCAAGAAACGCAATCTCGATCTACATAAGTCATAAAAGGAAAGCCAGAGACCCTTCTCAAAACAAAATCCGACTCCGAAATCATAGATCAGTTGGTCAACCTAGAACAGGAGGAAAGCTGATTACAGACTTTTCTGAATAGTGTAAATATTCATCACACTTGTTATGTTGCCCATGGCAACGGCCTTTTATACTTCAAAATATTCCAAACACTTTGGGAACATATTGAGGGAGCATATTTATTGAACGCTTTTTGTGAAGTATAAAAGTGTTTAAATATTCATAAATGTAGTGGTTATGGCAAATATTGGTAACATTTATGATGAAGCCCATTTCAGCGGAGTGTAAAATCAGCTGAAGACTCTTACCTTCAAAATAAATTTTGATAATAGTTTTGAGTAGAGGACCACCTAATAGTACTTCATGCAAAAAAACCGCATCCATCTAAGCACTTGTTTCAGAGCTGTGTGCTGGCTCAAATTTTGGAATATGGCGGTCCAAATTATTGATGTCGCGTTCCAGCTCATGCTAGGGGTGCGGATGGAAACTTCAAATGAGTAATTCAGACCGCCGTATTTCAAAGTTTGAGCAAGCATAGCGCTTAAACAAGTACACTTAAATGATGCTCTACACGTAACTGTTTTCAAATTTTATTTTGAAGTTCAGAGTTCTGTTCTCCTCCTGTTGAGATTGAATAGGCGTCATCCTTAATTTCTTAGCTTTTCCTTTTTAAAATCCTATCTACATCGGCCCCCTATTCAGCTGTTTTTTTCCAAGGAGCAGAAGTGACATTTCATGTTTTTATTCCTACGTGCATTGAGCGTCGTTCATTCCACGCGCGCGAAAATAAGCTAACGAATGTAACGATTTACATGAGACTTGGCTTGAATTAAGCCAACATGTACCTAAACCATGAAGGGTGCCATCACTATTGAACCGCATTTGATATTGCTAGAGTGATATCTGATATTAGTAAGTAAAGTAAGTAAAGTGAGGAGTTTATAGACCTTATACTCGTCCAGGTCTGCCGTTCTTCGCTTTACGTTGTGGGGGCTTGCGCCTTTATTCATTCATTGTCTCTTAACACGGCTTACTAACTATGGGGGATGAGCCCCGCGCCCGGGAAGGAGCGAGGATCCAGGGAAAACCCGACGATTTTTAGTTGATTATTGATTGGCTTTAGATATGTAGATGGCTTGATGATCCCTGATATAGAGTTCATCAAAGATAATCTCTGAGGTTAACACTCAAGAATCCTACGCTATCCTATAGCTCAGTTGGTAGAATGGATGGAACGGCCCCTAAGAGACGTCAAGGTTCGGTTCCTAGCAGCGATAAAATATAATATAATACTATATACTTACCCACGTTTGTTAGAGATCGTAGGGCACAGATAGCTTTGAACTTAAAATGAATTAAGCTGATATTATCATTGTCAAGTTAGTACTACAATTTGTGATGTTTGATACGGCGTCAAAGTTGCACATCAAACATTTCCAACTCAAGTCTCAGGAATAAACTTCCCCTTCTTCGGTGTTTTCGTACATCCAGCTTCTGGCCGGTTATTTAAATGATATAGAAGTGGAAGAAAGCGATTCAGAATGCTCAAGTTCCAGATGTAGTCAAGAAAGGTCCGTAAATCGTATCACTAAATTGTTATAGTTCTAGCGAAACTTTTATAACGTGAGAACTGTTGATAAATAACTCTGGGTGGGATGGAGAGCTAACTCGGCTACGCCATTTCCTTTCAATGTTGTATAAATCGCTTGCTATTTATGTCTATCACGATCGGTATTCGGTGCGTAGGACCGGGCCTACATTTGACATTAGCTCACTAATACACTGGAGGAAAGCAATGATTCACTCATTATGAGGGGGAATTTAGCATGATGACGACCTCATGGAATCTGTACCTGGAAGTTCACAAAATACTTCAAGTCAACTTTCTTCACAAGACTCTTGATTCTACATATGCATTTTCACATGCAGTATCTACTAACATAAAGAGCTTTCTCCTAAGCGCAGAATAATGAAGGGAAAAATAGATATCTCTCGATTTTCGCAAACAGCAAACATTATCTTACCTTGCTCTACTTACTCATCTTATCCATTAATATCGTTGTTCCTCTCCTTTTTTACTCCTTTTTTACAACCTGTCTCTCAGTTTCTCTTTCATTGTGTTTTTTAATTAACATAGTGTGCTTGTCGCTTTCAGTCAACTTAATATTCAGAGAACAGATGCATGCGTAAAAAGTTGTTGAATATGCAATACTACTTACAAATGATTTAAAATCAATGTGACTAATATTATATTGTTTTTTATTCTTTTTCCTAGGTACCAGTGATCCCTATGTAAAAGTTAGCATTGGAGACAAACTGCATTATAAAAGCAAAACCATCTATAGAGATCTCAATCCTATTTGGGACGAATCTTTCGTTCTACCAATTAATGATCTTTCAAAAAGTGTGATTTTTAAGGTAAGTGGTGGGAATCATGACTACAAATTTTTCTTTTACAAACGAAAAGCCTTAAATATAACAAAGATTGAAATCATTAGAACTGTTATCGCTGGAAAGTCCATCGCGTATAGTTTGTACGGCACTATCGGCCCTACTCATAACCCTTTACGTATTAGCAATGCGTTTTGAGTGCGCTTTAATTTCTCACAAGTTGCACTAGAACTTTCTCCAACTGCTAACTTCCACCGTTTGAGTATAGGAAAGACGAAATACATTTAGTAGAAAAGATACAGCAACATTACAAACAGGGTACCGTGAAATTCAGTAGAAGAATAGTTGTGGGGTTTGTTCTCTGGTCTGGTCATTTTGAAACTGGCTTTTGGCATAATGCTAAAAATTGTAGACTTTACTGCACCCGATATCTTTCTACACTAATTCATAGGAATTTCTTTGAGTGAGTGATGTAAATTGGGGCGTTTCTTAATCTTCGACAAAATTTGTCAGCTATGCAAAATTTGAAACTTTGAATATTATGAATTATTACACCTCCCTTCCACTTCCCTTGATGTATGATATTGATTATTTGGCGTTCCTTATTCAAAGACTAGGTTGCGCATCATTGGCATAAGACTAAAAACATTTCAAGTTTCTCGAGACATGGTTGTTTTACCAACTGAACGGTCCTCAGGGCATGCAGTAGAACCTATTCCTTAATATGCTTAAAACAGTATGAGTTTAGGCTATATATATTACACAAGTTATTGAAGGTTACATGACATTTTATTTAAGAAGAGTTAAGCCCCGGTTATACTTATTTTCATAGCAGTTCCATCATTTAATATGACGGGTAACGATGCCTACCTCGTTTCCTTGCCAATGTAAAATAAACGGGTTGCGATGGAAAAGCTATGAAAATAAGTATAACCAGAGCTTTATAGTATATAGTACTCATATCTTTCCTACAGGTATTTGATTACGACTGGGCTTTTCAAGACGACTTTATGGGTACGGCAGAATTGGATTTACAGCGTTTGCCGCCCAATAAATCCCAAGAAGTATGCTTGCCTGTATGTGAATCTCTAAATTTGACCAAAACTTCCACCAGTGCTAGCCGTGACATGGGAGAAATCTATATAAACGTAACATTAAACCCCCGGACAATCGAAGAAAAAGAGATCGTAAGTCTTTCTTCCTGGTGTCCAGGTTATCTTCGTATTGCAAGTTGCAAATGGAGGGGGAGCAAATGCTTGCTACATATAGTGTCAATGATCGCAAGAAAATTATTTGCATGCGTAGCAAGGTGCTGTGCAATCTTTTGCTAAAAACATTCAAGCTGCAGGCTGCAGCATTGCCATTTACATGCGGCTTACAAAGATCGGATTGCTTTTACAGTTGATTGCACTATATACCATTCCCAGACCTGAGCCTTTAAACTCGTCGTCTACTTATTCTTCCCCTCTCTAACCCACACGCCCTCCAGAAGTACTTTGTAATCACAGGAATTTAATTTGCCAATGCAAGCAGTTTCTTATTACTAGTGTCGCTTGGAGAGAGAGAAAAGCCGTACAGTTTTCATTAAACCTTGTGAATGTTTACTGCATGCATGTTACCTAACTGAACCGACCACTCAAAACCTGCCATGCACAACACAGCAATTTCAGAAATCCTTGTCAGTGTCACAGTTTCTGCCGGAGAATCAGGTGGAGGGCAGTGGGACGCCCCCGATTGGAGAACCAGAAACTCCCGAGACTAGTGCAGGGAGTGGGAGCCCGTACATAAATTCAGTGCAGAAAACAAAGCGATCCGGAAAAGTGAGAATTCCGTTAGCCTAAATCCTTCGCATCTATTCTAATTGCACCACTACAAGCCTACACCAACCGCTTCCGCCCTTGGCTTTCACTCAAGCTTTGTCCTACACTCTCAGCCATAGAGCCTTAGAGCCATCCCGTAGAGCATTGTTCATTCTTACATTCTCCTACCAGTGCTTGTATTTTATTGTAGTACTAAGATCTGACAGTTACCATCCAGTTTCCGGCTCACGCATCAGTGTTACAGCGTTATAATGTCGTTTTACCCGCTGTGTTGTCCCTAATTTCCCCGGTCGCATTTTGGAAATCCCCATCCTAAGAATGACAGCCTTTTTAGCCATGTCACATAAATCTCCGAAAGGAGTTTCCCCTTTTCGCAGCCGTGTACATGTTGTTTGTGAACATATCAAGATATCCAAGGTACTTTTAATTTTCAACATCCCTATTCCTTTTCTTTACTTTCTCCTCCTTTTACACTATCTTGGAGGAAACTTGTATGACTAATCTTATCTTCTGGGCTATCCGGGCTTACCGCTTACCAATTCTCTATTTCTGCGGGAAAAGGTCCTTAAAAGAGTTTAAGTAATACAATATAAAGGGTTTAGGGCTCTTTCTCTGTAAATTCTTATTAAGCTGGGGTGCGTTCTGACTTCTGACTGCTAAATAAAATTACTTTCTACAGCGCACGTATACACAGTACCACTTAGTTTCTGAAAATGTTTCCTCAAGATTCTCTGCTACTTACTTTGGAGAGCTTGACTGTCTTAAAATTTACTTTGTAGTAAACCAAGACTTAGCATGTATCCCACGCCTTGCACTAAACATTTAACATAAATATAGGTTACTGCAATGTTGGTTTTGTTTTCAGTGGTTATCTGATGGACAGGGCCCGGGAAGATTAGCAGATTCCCAGAGGCGCCTGAAGAGCCAAATATGGAGCAGCGTTCTGACTGTGTTATTAGTTGAAGCAAAGAACATATCGGGTGAAAGAGAAGACAACCTTATATTGGATGCCGTCGTTAAATTTAGGTAAAAAGGGTCGCGTGAATGTTTCCAGACTTTCTCCATTTTCTCTTTGAGCTCATCAACCTGTTCATCATGCCTATTCATCCACAGCACCCGTCCCATCATCATCCCCTGGGAACTTTCACGTGCATTTACTTTCTTGCGAGATATGCTTTCCTACTTCCTAGAGACCGCTACTTTTAGTTGTTTCAAAAAGGGTCCCCATCTCAAGCATAACCGTGTTTTGTCTTTTTCTTTAGGTTAGGTAACCAGAAATACAAATCAAGAACCGTGCCACGTTCCACACATCCTAAATGGTGTGAACAATTTGATTTCTATCTGTACGAGGGCCAACCACAAATCCTCGAAGTTCAACTTTTCGACGAAAGTTTCAGCAGAGATTCACTACGAAGTTTTACCATTGATATAGGGCTTTTAGACAAAGAGATTACTCACAATAAAACTTACAAGTTCCCTGATGGGCCCGGGGAAATGAATTTATTACTAACTATTTCCGGCACTTCTGGAACAGAAACCATATCCGACCTAGCAAATTTTCGCCAGTCGCCTGAAGAAGATGAAACACTTCGTAGTCGCTACGTAAGCTTACCGATACACACATTGAATCCGATTTATGAACCCTGCTTTCATAAAATATCTCGCTAACCAAGCCTTTTTCTGTAGCTCACCTACGCCTAAAACTCATGAATTCACAAATCTTTTTCATCTATTTACAGGCAATCAGTCGGAGTTTACATTCCCTCAAAGACGTGGGTCATTTAACTGTAAAAGTGTATGAAGCCACTGGACTAGTGGCTGCGGATATAGGAGGGAAATCTGACCCTTTCGTAGTCTTGGAACTCGTCAACGCCCGACTTCAGGTAATTCAAAACAGTTTTACATCACAATTTGCCTTTGACACCGACCATGATTTGAGCTTGTAGCTCAGACATGCCAAATGCCAGTCTGATGGCAATATTCTATTCGCTTACAGCATTTCCAAAACCTCTTTACTAAAATCGGGTACATGTCTATCTGCTTTTCATTCCTCTTAAGTAATAAATATATGCCTGCTTACCGGGTGTATATTATTTGGTAATTTCTCTCTCCTGCAAAATCACTTACAAGGCTTTCTTCTCGTTTTATTTTTTAGACGCAGACGGAATACAGAACCCTGAATCCTATGTGGAATAAAATTTTTACTTTTGCCGTGAAAGATTACACATCTCTACTTGAAGTTACCGTCTACGACGAGGATAGGGGCCACAAGACGGAATTCCTTGGCAAGTTGACTATCCCTTTATGGAAGATAAAAAACGGGGAGAAGAAATGGTACACTCTCAAGGATCGTAAACTCGTTCGCTCTGCCAGAGGCAATAATCCACAAATTTTACTTGAAATGGAATTAGTCTGGAACCCAGTAAGTACTTTGCTCTCTACAATTTCCCAATATCATATTTAATTTTCTGTTGCTGTCTCTCTCATTAGTCCAGCGAAAGGGGACCTCAGGGTTTTTTCGCTTGATGTAATTCAAATTTCATGTATTTAACTTTCAGATCCGTGCTGGTATCCGGGCCATGGATCCTCCAGAGCAAAAGTTTCTACTCCCGGATATAAGGTTGAAACGAGAAGTTTTTCTTCTCAATATTGAGCGACTGCGAAAAATCGGTGTGAAGGTTTACGATGTTCTGCAGTACATGCAGTAAGTTCATTAAGTTCATACCCATATTTATTTCTACGTAGTTTTCCTGATGGCTAATCACAGCTCTCGTTTAATATGTAATGTGCCCTTAAGCAGATCTTGATGCATAGCAAAAATAAAATGTAACAATATCGTACAAGTATTATCGTAAATTTTAAATTTCAGGAGTTGCGTGGAGTGGGAATATCCAGTTCGTAGTCTTATAGCCTTGACCTTGTACGAAGTAATGTGCTACACATTCCAGCCCTATTTTATTCCTCTCTTCTTTGCCCTGATCATCATTAAACAGTGGCTGGTAAGCCGTCAGCACGAGATTGCTTCTTCTTCACAACCTTTGCAGTCCATTATCCTTGAGCGCACTCAAGTTGTATTTTTTCTCTGATCGAATCAGCTGTCCGTGGAAGGATATTCTGCTTTCACTAGCCCAAAATAGGGTGCCAAGTTTCACAGCGCAAGCAATCCTTGAAACCCTTTCGATTTAACTTGCAGGTTTCAGCTGTGACTGGTACTTGTGTTACTGATGAAATCTGCGAAGACGATCCACTTGTCGTTGATGATGATGACGATGAAGACGGGGAAGGTGATGAGAAGAAGCTGAGTTTGCGACAAAAATTACAAGCTGTTCAAGACGCTACCCAAACTTTGCAAAATGCCCTCGGAAATGTTGCATCCGTTTGCGAAAGTACTCAAAAGTAAGCGAAAACAAGGGAATTCTGGGATGTGATGGAATCACGAGCCAAATACCCTAGATACGTTTTATCCGTTCCTAGTAAATCTTTTATACTTTTCATTTTTACAGCTTGTTCAAGATGGTGATTCCGTTCATTACGTGGTTGACGCTGATCGGTCTTCTTATATTAACAACGGTTTTATATTTCATCCCGCTGCGCTATTTGGCAATGGGATGGGGTCTCCATAAATTCCTGCGTCCTATTATTTTCCCAAACGTTATACCTACAAACGAAGCCTACAATTTAATTGTCCGTGTACCCGATAATCAGCAACTGGTAAACGCACCTACGCTACCTAGACATTGGATTAGGAATAAGTATTTCTTTAAGCTTTCTCCCGTCCCACCCCCGCATGCACCTTATTTTCCACGAATCCCAACTTTCTTTGTTTTTCATTGAGATAGGAATTACTCTACTCTCTTCTCTAATCACGATTTTTCAACCATAGATATATTACCGGCAACTAAGAGCTATTGTGTCTCCAGAAGCAACGCGGAACAGGAGCCCTCCGGGGAAAGCCCCACAACAGAAGAAAAAGTACAAGTTTTGGTAAAATCTTTTCGACATTCCAGCCAATGAACCTACGAACCCCTGCTTTCGTCGCCTGTCTTCCTTCTTTCCTTCAGTGAATTCCCACTTTTAAGGATCATCGCTCTCGAAATCATCATCGTTGCAGTGTAACTTGTACAGATTGCCCTATCTTTCATTTGGCGCGGGCAAATGTTGTAGCCTTATAATTCACCACTGATCATCAGGAGCTTTTGGATTGATTTCAAAAACTTGCCTCGCAGCTTAGAATTTTCCGTGGCTCGCTAAATCATTAATGCTGTTTGCAATATTGGGTTACCCGCAATATTTGTGTTGCCAGCCTGGCTGCATATGCAATAGACTTCTCAATTTCTCAAGTACCTTGACACACTAGCCTCTTAATTATAAGCTGTTTCCAAAATACAGTATGTAAAATCAGAGTTTTAGCTTTATTTCGAAATCGAATTAATTTGCGGGAGACTTGGATTTTGCTTCATATTTCCAAACCCTTTTACTGTTATAGCTATAGTTACCTACCTGCCTCTGTCAACACATATTCACATAGATTTTTATTTAAATGTCAGGAATGGATAAGTACAGTAACTTGCTTTTATTACAAGTATAGAATTGCACATGAATTTTAGTAATGAAGAAGCCGCTCAATTATCAATAACATATTAGCTATTTTAGAACATAACATAATATACTGATAAGTAGTGTACAAGGAAAAAATTCCCGGGACGTCAGTTCGTCTAGTCTCGAAATTAATATTTTACAAAATATCAGAATATACTTATTAATTGAATAATCATTCCTAATTTGCATCACTGCGATAGCTATATTTCTGATGCTAGGAAAGAGTTTCACTTTCGCAGTTTAATCTGCACACGACTTTGTCCTATCATTAAATTGTAAAAGTCGAATGCACACACATACCTCGAATGACCTGAATGATTCTTGTGATTTCGCATAGCACGATATGAGTTACCGTATCTGCTTGTCTTAAGTCTTATCATGTAACACAAAATAGCCCATCGTAATCTACGATGAAATATTAGGATAGAATTGAAAGGAGCTGCGGTGTGTTTTTAAACATATGAGTAGATCTTTCGACGGATTGTAGATTATTCAACGCCAAACTTAAAGTTTTCGGTACCCTTCCACCCTTATCAAGAGCGGGCCTGGCCGCTACTATATATGTAAGTTTTATGAACATAATATTGAAATTTTCGTACAATCTTTGACGAGGTTATTGAAACCAGGATTTTACTTGTTCAATTTATAATTACAACGGTTAGAAGCAGGGAAGCACTAATGTAAGGTGGATACATAGAATAGTTCATGCGAAGCTCATTTATAGTAATAATATAGAGGCGGGCATTGCTAGGGATTTGCTTTGTCCACGGTATTTGGTCAATTAACGTTTTGTAATCCCTTGGCCAATTATTTAGTATAGTTATTTCCAACAAGAAATCCTTTGAGTGCCTGTAACTTTACTGTCAAGACTTACATTTTATTTTAATTAAATGCCATAGTTATGATGTGTGAAAAAAGCTCGATAAATGTTGTAATTGCAGCAGTCTCTAGCGGCACAGCTTTGATCTGCAATCTTCTACGAACTGGATATTCATCACGGGCAACAGAGGGGCCATGAATGAATCAGTAATAAGTTGTTAATTAACAATCCATCCTTTCTCATGGACAAGACAATTTTAAAATATAAATTTTTATTGTTGATGGAATATGCGAATATGTTGGCTATATTTTACATGTACAACGCATGAAACTGGTAAGGTTATCAGGGAAATTAGGTCCGTATTGTACGATGATTAAGACATTTTATTAGAACTTTAAAATAATACGCATGTATCGTAACGGGTTCTGGTTGTGACCTTTACAGGATAGCCAATAAATGAAAAATAATTGAAGCGTTCAGTTTGAGTTCGTTACTCTACAGTCATTAATTTGTCAATGTAACCAGGAAACGCTCAAGAAGACGCGTATGTTGTCGCTGCAATCTGACCAGCGTCATCGCTTTCAGTGTCTGAATGCTGAAGGTAATCAGTCACAGCATGTCTAGTAGCGTTCCAAACGGAGAAGTGTGCATATTCGTTAGCGTTTCATTAAGACTTTCTTTAATTGCCTCTTCTCCTTGACTTGCGATGTAATCCTTGGCGGAATTGCCAATTTCTTCAAGAACCTAAAATGAAACAGTATCAGCAAACAATATAGGATGAATTTTGCATTTGTTGGATACAGGTGACAGACGTACAGTTCCAAGAACAGCATCGAGAATAGATCCAAGTCCTTGAATGTCCAACTTAAGTCTTCCCAAGTTATGAAACTTGAATTCGTTCAAAGTCACATTTTTAACGTTGGCTAACGGTACGAGCAATTCCATATAACACTGGATTTTATCAAACCCTCCAGTAACTTCAGCTTCGGGCCCATATCCCATGAACTGAGCTGTGACGTTGTAATTTACGGAAACATTTCTTAGTCCCACATCAGCGGTCAGGTAAAAGATTGAGCCCTGAATAAATACAAACACCAAGATTTCATATTAGCTTATGATTGACTTAATGAAACTTAAAATCCTCCACTAGGTACTTTGTAAGTGCTCTTACGGTAAAATTAATATGCGCATCCCCGCTTCGATGAATACTTTCCATTCCCATTACGGAACCATTAAATGCTGTTGCCGATCCATACAGGGGTACGCCAAACAGTTCTTGCTTGAAAGATGAACGTTGGTCGGGCAAGGGGATTCGCTGCATCCCGCTTTTTACCATCAATGCTCGGGCATTCTCCAGGAACGTGTCCATAAAATAGTTTACGTTGCCTCGAAGATCAGTCCAATCTAAAAATGATTAAAAATAGCACGACCATTGTTATCCATCAAGTAACTTACAGTTGACGATTTCATAATTAAAAACTGCACATTTTCATTGGAATCAAAAATTAGGAATTACCTATTTGCCGGGGTAAACGTGCTGCCTCATCCACGTTGAGAATTGCCAACGCTGATAGTAATACCAAAGCAGAAAATTGATTCTTCATGGTGATTGCTGTACTGTTCCACAAATCTTTCAATTCTTTCAATTGAGTTTGGTCTAACTATTCTTGATTGCGTGAAGAAGAAGATGCGACTGGCTTTTGAGGAAGGAAAATTAGGTTTGAAAAGCATATTTAGTCCAGGGTCTTATGTTAATTCCTTATGACGCTCTTGCCTGGTTTATATAATACTGCTGTCCGCATCTGTACTGTTTGTTCTCTACTTAACTACATTCAAATGAGTTCGTCATCGGCTTTAACTTGATCAAAATCCAACTTGGTTTATTTACTTAACGAATGTTTTTCAACATGAGCACGTCGAAGCTTACACACTGAGCTGCTACACGTATTGCTCTAGCCTCAGATTCCGACCTACTCTTACCGTCCGTCCCTATTGTAACTATGCCCTTGAAAAGTTTCTTATCCCTCTAAAGTTCAAATTACTGTTTCAGCACACTTCTGGGCTCATATATCGTAAACAACAGCCTTTGGTAAACCCAATGTGTAATAGTAAACAATATTGCAACAGAAAACGAATTGAGGCTTCGTAGAGTGTAGAATACCATTTTCAATGGCAAGGTAAAATAAATTTTTAGATGAGTATATTCTCTAGCGGGGAAATGCCTCAAGCAGTAGGGAGGAATATCGAAGAGAATTAAACAAAAGACAAAATAAAATCTAAAATGAGCTGCGCATTTTATCTTTGATAATGCGTGTATATTACTTCCGCTATCCATGTTCACTTCGACTACTGTAACATACACAGCAGTATACTTTCGTATAGTATGCATAGTTTAAGAAACGGAGGTCTAATTTAGCTTTAATTACTTTTCCGTTGCCTTGTGAGGCAGGACTCCTGACGCAGGAGGCCATGCGATAAGTTAGACCAAGGATAACACAAAAACTATGCTATCAGAATGATGGTAGCGCTACAGGAGGAGCCAAAACGTTTGATGACTTTATATATGGTATAACTGAGCAAGCCCCCGTAAAGTAAAGCGAAGAACGGCAGACCTGGATGAACTCGTACGAGTATAAGAAGGTCTATAAACTCCTCACTTTACTTTAATTTTACTTTTTTACTTTATAGTTATAATCTCTAATTGGAAGCTTGGTTTGTGACGTTGTGAGCAGCAGCATGAAGCAAAAACGTTCCTGAAGTTATTTAGGAGCCACTCACGATACTTTTCTCTTTACAGGAAGAAGGCGGGAGGCTTCAATGCATTATTGGTCTCCCCATTCGGGAGTGGTGTCATTCACAGTCAGTCAAAGTGCAGTGAGAGCAAGCTAGGCTTCAGTTGCAAGCACGCGTGAACGCAAGAGAAAAGACATAAAGAGCTATTTAAAGTATAATTACACAATAATAGTTCCCGGAGTTGCATTACAGAGCTGGACGTTAGCAGGTCGGCTGTAAAGGAGATAATATAAGATAAGGATCTATTTTTAAGAGCTCGTGTTTTTCAGTTTGCGATTGTTTGAAAAAACCAATTTTGGATTTATATTAAACCTTAATCAAAGAGCGGGATAGTTAATAATTACAGCTGTAATTAGGATACAAGACTGATTGACTTGTAAATATGATGCCAAGGAAGACAGGAACATATCCAAGCAGGATCAGCAGGTTTCAGAGCCGAAAAATTGCGTTAAAAAACTTTTGGCTGCGTCTTTGCATGACTATTAAACCACTGATGTTAAAGGTAGTCGACTATCTAGTTGAGCTTCCTGCAATGCCACCGCCAATGACGAAGCCCACCGACGGGGCACATTTAGATTCGCCACATCTGAAACGGCCACATTTAGGGATCGATTTCCGTCTAGGCTTGGAATTTTTTCATAGTTTCACACATATGTACATAGAGTTAGTAACGTCGATGTGAAGGGAGCTAACGTTCTCTCATGCTGGAAGAGAGGGTAAAACGTAGGTAAAATGGTGCTTATCAGGACCACCGGCAATTTCGAAATTCGCAAAGTATTCGCCCCTTTGTTACTCCGACTTTGTCGTTTACTATTTGTAGTGGACGTTGAGTCAACTGAGACCTCTGCAATGGCTTCCAAAAACTGCGTTGTCGGGGTCACATCTTTGGTTAATAGATTATTCGAGATGCCTTTAAGAAAGTCCAGTAAATCGATGTTGTTGTACTGGTAACAGAGCTTGTTTGCATTAAAAGTGGTACTTGGTCATGCTGATGACAGAGGACTATGGTAACATCTTTACGTTTTTCCCATATATACGGCCATTTCGGAACTAACGAATTCGAAATGTGACCATTTCAAAAACGTAGGGTTGTTTTCGCATTAGGCTGTGGTAAACACTTCAGAGTGAAAAGCGGGTTTGGTAAGTATGGGTTTATCTTAGATAGAGTTTTTGATGCCATACAGCAATTCTATTCTGTATCACTATGTATTTTCCTACTGAGATATTAACCTTACGACAAGTAAATGTGACACGTATTAAACGTATCTCCCAACTGACGTGTGATATTGCCAACCATTCAATTGATTGCCGAAGATAAGGATATGGCAATTTGCTAATAACTGGATTTGATTAAATGAAAACTGCTGATGCAGGCGATCTTTTAGATGTGTTGGGTAGGCGTAGGTGTAGGGTTATATATCTCTATCTCCAACCTATACGAATATCACCTGACAGCGGGGCAAACAAGTCTGATTAATTGTATCCGTATGAAATTATTGAGAATCAATCCCATAGGGTGAACCCTATTTAAATTGTCCTTCACATGCATGTAATATAAACCTGTGGATGCATAGTTAATCTATTCTTTTCTTCAAATGCGCTCAGGCATCCTTACTGTTGTAATCTGATTTTTACCAAAACTTATATTGCTTTAAGTGCTGTTTTCACATCCATTCCCGGGCGCTTAGCCGCGAATATATTTTCTGTGGTGAGCGTAGCTGAGCTGAGCTGAGACGAGCAAAAGTTGTCCCAAACCTTAAGATTTACTCCAGGATTTTTGCAATGATTTCTAGGATACTCCTCGCGGTGATTTTCTTTGCTGCTTGCGTTTCTGCGTCACCAGCAGGTTGAAACTTATATTTCATGTAAATCAAAATATACGATATAAAAGTTAACTGTCTAATTCATGATTAATTGAAAAATATTTCAGTAAAAGATGTTTCTCCCAGAGTTGATTTGGGAGCTCCGTTAGCGGATATAATCAATCTAATCCTCGCAAATTTCACCGCACCAATACCTCTCCTAGAACAACTGGATTTTCCAAACTTGGCTCAAAGTGTAGGTGATTTGATCAACGCAACTAGTCCTGTTCGGGGATCCCTTTACTTAAGGTAGGCAGCTTTTGCTTTGGTGACTTTACGATGAAATCAAATACTGACCATCTTCATGCTATTGCGTTCTCTTTTTTTTGAATCTTAGAAACGTGGTTACGACCGGTCTTGACCAATCTGAAGTTACTCGATCTAGCTTGAATTTCACTACGATTCTCAACCCATTGAGCCTAGATTTTGGTTTAGACGGTCCCGAGTTTGCCTTGGAAGGTTAGTAACTTTTAACTATCCTTTGCTCGCGTCTTTTCTTTTAAAATATCGTGGAATTTTTACGTTTGTTGTTTCAGGAGACTATACGGCTGACATGGTTCTCCTGTCACTAGTGCCAGTTAAAGGAAACGGTAGATTCAAATGCGCCATTCAGGGGCTTACAGCAGGATATACTGGGTCGTTAAGGCTTGTTCTACCCCTCTCCGTGAAAAATTCTGACTACACCTTTACCCTAGACGCCGTCAACGTCCGTTTTGAAGGGCTATTGGGAAATGCTGACCTCGCTGATACAATCAATCGACTCGCTAGTGACATCCTTACAAACGTTGTTCTCAAAGCTGTCTTGCAATTGGAGGCTGCTGTTCACACAGAACTTGTTGATATCTTGGCTGGAGTGATAAATGAAATTCTTTCCGTAAGCTTATTTATATGTTAGTAAATATTTGTTACTAGGTTTAATCGGTTTAAAGATGATCAACCGTTTGACATTCCATGTATGTTCAACAATGTTTTCCAGAACTTCACCATTGCTCAACTACTAGAATTTCTGAACAATCTCCTGAAGCCACCAACATACTGAACTTGGGCAGTACGATGTATTTCAATTCCTTTCGTTTTTAGCAGTTAGTTCATCATATTCTCGTTCAGAATTTCCCACTTAATCAGTTATAAGAATCGGCATGAAAATCAAATAAACTTTACCATCCCTGCTTTCAAAATACAGTAAATTGCCTTAAATTGCTTGCCAGCATTATATTATACGTGGTCTGGTGGCGAATTTGTATGGTAGGCATGAAGCAATTCTGAGCTTATCCGTAGAGGACAAAGTACTTGCGACGTGACAGATCATGTTGATCAATTAGATTGATCGACAGGTTCTTGAATAGCTTTAAGTCCAGATTTGCTCGCCCTTGAGATGATTAATGATCATGATTGTTCTTTATCTCTTCTCCGTACAGAAAGGAGGCGCTCTGAAGGATTGCTCTAAAAAGTTACCAACTGTCTTAGCTTAGTTTACGGAAGCCGAGTAGGTGAAGCTCATTGGAGTATATATATTCATTAACCGCAATAAAAAACTTTAAAAGATGGGTCCAAATAGTACCATCATTGGTTCAATCCTGGCGATTGCGGTGTTTACCGTCTGCATCATTCATACTCAATCCGCAGGTACAGATTTGCCGTGAACTCAGTGCTTAACATTTGGGGTTTATCTTCGTTTCAAATTTCGTCTCCATATTTGGGGCTTATTTCAAATTTTAGCTGTAGCTACAAGAGCGGAAGTTCAAGAAGAAGTTGGAGCAAAATTCAGAGAGGATTTGGAATTAATTTCTGCGAAATTCGTCAACTTATCATATCCTCTTTGTGATGATATTCAAAAGCTACTGAACAACATAACTAACAACAATGTAACTATCGGATGTGATAAACAGGAACCGGTATTTTACAACTTGGATGGTCTTATTCCGGACGTTTCCGTGAAGGGAGAACTGGGAATCCTGAGAAAGTAAGTCGAGTACGCGCAATTAAGCACTAAAATAAAAATTAAAACAAAATTCCTATATTTCAGCCAGGCATAATAAACAGTTTTATTCCTATGTGTATATTCTATATATATTTTTGTTAGTTCCTTAACACTTTCCTCCGATAAGCGGCCATCCGCAATCACCGCAGCTTCCATTCTCTATAATGGCGAAGATCATCCTTTGGATATTGAATGGGGCTACGCAATTCCGTCTCTTGGAGTTGAAAGTAAGGTTTGAAGTTTCAGCGATATTGTTTTGACAAAATCTGGTATTTCGGCTACATTTTGTTTCATTTTTAAAGTGGTATATGAGCTACGAGACGTAATAGCACTTGGAATTGTTCCGATTTCCGGGAAAGGGATACTTAGAGTGAGTTTGGATGGTCTTGAGGTCAAGCAGAAAGGTCAACTTCCTTTAGTTGATCCGTTGACTCTCAAACCCGACACTTTCAACATTGACATTTACAATCATAAAATCAAGCTGAGAATCCAGGGCCTATTTGATGGGAACGAAGAATTGGCGCAAACTGTTTCTGATGCTTTGAGCTCGCTACTGTTCTCTAATCTTAATTCTGGAATAAACAAAAACTTGAATATCATCTTGAACAGTGCGCTCGGTCAAGCCTTACTTCCTCCAGTTCTTGATTTGTTTTTTTTCAACATGGCTTTGGTAAGATTCTTATTGTAATATCATGTACTAGTTATTATTTGCATTTAGTGATGGGCGATCTAAAATGGAAGCTATTGAAAGTTATTCAATGATGCTTTGTTTAGGGATGGACCTCAGTTGCGGAAGTCCGGGATGTGATTGGAAAACCCGCACCTTAATTGAAGAGTACTCGAGTGACAAATTGTAGATCATTTAGTTCCCAAGCTAATCAAAATTGTAAGGATAATATACGCCTATGAATCCGATTTGATAAATAAACTCAGTTTAGCTAATTTCATGCCGCTAATATCAAAGAGAATGCTGTCACCATTTCCATCTAATTCCGAACTTATGTACTTCAAAGAGAGTCAATGCTTTAGAAAAATATGCTCAAGATTTTTGTTTGCGGATTTGTTGGTACATACAAAATGAAGAAATCAAGGACTACACCTGAGATTATGAAGGTTTCAGGTGATAAGTTGGGACAAGAATTAATAATCATCACCTTCCATTTATTAATTAGTTTAGATAATTGTAGATTATCGGCAAAATCTTTGTAGATCAAGGAGAAAATAGCAACAAAAATAAAATTAATTGGTCGTGAATTTGTTTGCAATTAAGAGATAAGGCATTTGATGGACACGAATTAATCAAAATCCCAAAATATGACAATCACTATAGAAAAATAAGTAGAGGTGGCTTATCAGGGTCGCTCCTCATTCGCACAGAAACCGTTTCGGCTGCAGGACTAAAAAATTCTAATAGTGTGCAGACATCTGTGGTAAGCTCAATCATGCAGAAAATTGCAATTTTTGCTATCCTGGTATTGGGAGTAGCTCAAGCTAGTTTTGTCCCGGTCCAACATGTTTCCAGCGTGAATTCGTTGCTCGTAAGTCACATAAAACTTAGATTGTTGCGTAATTTAATACGCAAAAGTAACGGATTGCTCTACTAGGCACATTATGAACATAATTTCTACACTCAAACGATTTCAGGCCAAGGAATTCAATGTCCCGTCTCCCCGTGCTGACATGACAGAATGGCTAGATCAAATTTTTGCGAATCTGAGGAGGCTTATGATTGACAATGGTATGCATACAATTGCCATCCCTAACTTCGGTTGGAACTTCTCAGAGGTTGTACTTGGAGTCAGGTGGCATGGAGAAGCGTACATTGAGGAAGGTTACCTGAAAGGAATGGAAACTCTTCACCGGACTGGAATCGCCGAACTTACCTATGAGGTAACCATAACTAAGAGCTTGTTTCCTCTTATTACTTTGTTTTAAAATACACTGAAAACATATTTTATTTTCGATAACATGAATTTCTCTATAGGAAAATGGCGACCTCATCGTTGCAGTCGATGCAGGTGTCAACACTGGCACTCTGGGAGCCAAACTTACTGCTCAATTCATGAACCTCGGGCCTGTTGCTACCATCTCTGGCACCCTCAAAAATGTAGCAGTTAAACTTACGTTGAGAGTTAAAACTGTTGGGGAAGCAACTGCTAAACTGGAGCAGCTCAATATTAAGAGCCTTGGAACCCTCAGTATTAACGTTCAGGGTCTTGGCATCATTTTGAATTTCCTCGTTGAGTCGGTAAGCTACAGTGATCCCAAGACTACTAACTAACCATACTGCCCGTTGAAATATTTCTAAATGATTTTTGATGTACGTGGAAATAATTTTGAATTTTATGGTTGTCTGCCATAGGTCGTCTACATCTTCGGAAATCTCGTAAAGGATGTCGTAGCTACTCTTTTCGAACTTCCCATCAAAGCCCTCATCAATTCCATCCTACCTACTTTATTCCCTCCCCAATCCTTAGCTAGTTATGCTGCTGCCAAGCAATCCGCTGTCATCATTCCTAGAGTTCTCCCTTATGCAGTTTAAGAATAGTGCCAGAAAATTTGAGCTCTTAAAAATTTTAACTTCACAACGTGTATGTAATGATTCAAAAGCTTTGCTAAGTATTGTGGCAAGTTTATGCAAATAAATGTAAATGAACTCTTCTGCAGACTAGCGATGCTTTTTGAAATTACGGAATGCATGGTTCTAGTACCAAAATCTGAATGCCTTCTTGACTTCTAAGTAGTTTATGCAGACATGTGTCATTTCTAGCTGATCAATATGTACGAAAAATCATAAAATTTTACCGTTCCTGCAGAAATTGGAGCGGAATGAAAATCATGGTACTACCACTTAGCGAGTCAAAAAGTGCATACACAGCTTCAAGCGAATATTGCATAATTCGGTGGATGATGAATGCTACAGAAAATCCAGTTCGAAAGTGGTGATAACAAAGGAAATTTAGTTGCTGGTTGTCAGTTTATTGAAATGCTGTAAAAACGTTGGTAATTCAAAAATATTTCTTTCGTCAAAATATCTTCCCAGTTAAATACGATGAGGGAATCCTTTCAAATTGAATCGTAATTCTCATTTTCAAAAGTTACACGTACATTATCAAATCGAAGCCAAATACAATTTCAGTCCGAGCTCAATTTAGAATAAATGGCTAAAATTCTTAAATATAATCTTGTATCACAAATAATAAGTTAATAGTTAAATACTTTTACGTTCGCGTTCCTTTCCCACGGAGATGCTATATATGTGAAATTGACTGTCAAGAAGAGCTGCAGGAATACTCGCTCAGGTTTAACGTTTGCCAAAAGCACCAGCGTTGGCTGAGGCTTGAGCAGAAGCACCGCCGAATCCACCTCCGTATCCTCCTGGGAATCCGCCATATCCTCCAGGTGCTCCATAAGATCCAGCATTAGCGGAAGCAAAAGCGTTTGCTCCACCGAATCCGTATTGCCGTCTGGTTCTGGCAAGGGGCTTCTTCAAACCTGGAAAACAAAATAAGGTCAGGAATAAGTAAAAGTTCCACGCTTTCTAAGAAGGGAGCTCCAGTTTGGACAGCCTACAATTTTAGCAACCAGTCGAGTTCAGTATATTCAAGAAATAACTCTTACCTTTGTGTTTGGTTTCAGCAGGGATTGCGATGACTGCAGCCACGATGGCGAAGAGAACAAGAAAAACCTTGAAGAAATGCATGATGATTTTATACGATACTGGCTTAACTCTTGACACTTGAAAAGTAATGGATTGCGGGAAGAAAATTATTTTCGAAGAAAATTATAGAAGTAAAAACGGAGCAACTTCCTGTCTGAGTCTCGGATAAATTGTAATGTTGTTTTTAAAATGTGCTTCCCTTTTATACCCAAAGCATCTTAACATCTTCGGATTATCCAGCAACCTCACCGTCATAGCCTTCTCTTTACTGGATTTCCATAAAACACTTTAGCCTCTTCCTATCTTCTGGGAATTTCCAACTAACCGATGCAAATCCAGAATCCAGTGAAAGGTTGGAATTCCCCACTTTTCTTTACCTAACCGACGAACTAATTGGTAAAACTTCACAGTAAGATTACCCTTGATCCTTGAAAGCCAAAGGGGTATAGTATGTACCTGAACTGTCAAAATTTCCTATTTAGAGCAATTGTACAAACGCCAACTGAAGAATCGTGGCGTAGACCATAAGTTAAAACCAAGCAAAGAGATATCACTTCACGAGGACGAAGGGCTATCAGGCTATCCCGACGTTTAAGGGCTAAGGGCAAGGGCAAGAGTTCCACATTAGTTTAGAAACGGCTTTATTAATAAATAAGCAAGATTAACAATGTCAGAGTTTTCATCAAATCAGAACTTAATAATCCAAAAAGGGATTCGTGTGAAAATCGTTTCGGCTGTAAGGCGACATTGTATCTTCTCCAGCGTATTCCCTCAAGGGAAGAGTTTCCCAGAAGTTCATTCTTTGCAGGAAAGGTTCTTCCACAACAGAGCTCACTTCATCTATCTTGTAATATTTCACACTAGTGTCTCCCTTAACCTCAGCTGGTGAGATGGGATTCCAGGAAGCTTTTTCCATATTTCTACAATGCAAATCAATCAGTATTTAAATCATGAGTCATAACTGCTGCTGGTATTGCTAGTTATGCTATATGCAATTGTTGCCGGAAATCAATTCTGCCACTGGAAGCTGTCCTCTCTCATTCAATTCTACAAAGCTTAAAGAATATTAAAAGTTTTCACCCACCCAGTATTGGCAAACTGAAGCCAGAGTCGAATAAATCCTCTGGAGAAATCTGCATCTGCATCTAATTTACGAATCTCAGGATATCCTTCCATGTCAAACAGATACTGGAGTTCATCTCCCTGAGTAGACTCTGCAAGCACGAGGTTGAAAATGATACACATAGTGAATCAGTTATCGTAGATTTACGTAGATAACCATACATCCGCATCCGTCCCACCCGCTACTAGCGTATACATATATAAAGCATTAATTCTATAGTGTATTGGCCATACCAGGCTTTCCCTGCAATGGAAATTCGTTGAGCTTTGAATGCATGCTTCTTCTAGCAAAGATATACAGGTAGATTGGTTTTCCTTCATTTATTCTAGCATGAAGGATGGCACTGTTTCTTGTTGCCTGCAAGTAAAATCTATCCGAGAACAAGTTACTCAGATTCCGAGTAGATGATGCGCTAATATCGGAAGAACCGAAGTAGAACGCTCGGATCTGGTTGGAAACCGCATCCGGCTCTAGAGCGGTGTCACGAAAGTACAAGGTCACGGGCGCAATTCTGTGCCAATCGATGCTTAATTCAGCTTGCAGCTGAGGATTCTGCAGAACACCTGTGATTCAGGAAATTTATCTCATCGTTACCCCACCCCTCCTTTAAATTGAAATTGCCCTGCAAGTAATGAGTTTTCTTTAACAATATCATTTACTTGTAGCTTCATAAAGGCCTTCATTTTCGGTAACACCAAGAACCCAAGGGATGTCGCTTTCCTGTTTCTTAAGAATTAACGCATATGGGGACTCTGTTAGATATTTATCACTTTCATCCACAGTTGTTTCAACGGATGGTGCAAACGGGGAAATCGGATGGTGATTCCATTCCTGAAATTTTGAAGAATCAAGCATAACTTTGGTGTATCTTGTTTTTACCCAACTTAGAAGACCTGCCCGAAATAAAGTACAAAAAAGAATTAGGGAAGGAATAAAAAACTGTACTATCAGAAATCCCCTATATTCTACCGTTAGTTGTGATTGTCTTTGCACGAGTTCATTAGCATCTTTCCCTTGCAGACAAAATGCTAATTCCAGCATATCGCTATTAGGACAATTTATAATAGCTCCAAGCCGTCTTGCTACTCTCTTGGGGTATCTAGAGAAGGCCCACGGACAAAGAGCTGTCCCGCTTTGAGAGATTGCCCCAGAGAAGAGCCCTGTAGTGATTGAATGACCATTGTGAAAATAACTGAGCACAGGAATACTCACTATTGTATATAGGGAATTAAGAAAGATTGAATCATCATAATTCCTACTTTTCCCCATGGGCGATATCATATGATAATGAATAGAAGCTGCGCCCGCATTCTCTCCAAACACAACAATCCGATGCTTGTCGCCTCCGAACTTTTCAATATTGTCATTAATCCATTTCAGAGCCAGCACTTGATCCTTGAGTCCCATATTTCCCTGCGCTTCTCTCATGCCCGTATTGAGGAAACCTGTAATTTAAGTGAGCATGTGAAGTTTAGCTACCGATTTTTTCTTCAGCAACGGCTTTTTGTGGCTGTTAATTGTCACTCCTAGGCTTACCAAAGACGCCAAGACGATAATTCAAAGTAACAAGAATAACTTTCTCATCCATAAAATATTTGCTACCATAGTCCGAAGCAGATCCCTCCATGAAATTCCCGCTGTGGATGAATACCATCACTGGAAATTTCTCTTGCTCCGTAACTTCATCACTCTCATCTTCCGTCATTAATTTAGTTAAGCCTGCTTTGAGTCGCAACTGCAAGAAAGAATGTAGTTTCATTAGCATTAATTTTAGATGCCTTTGATGATTCCCCTCGTGACATGGTCTTACGGAAGGTACGCATGATTTACCTTTGGAACGAAAACGTTCAAGTATAAGCAGTCTTCATTCCCCTCCACTTCCATCTTCTTTCTGTTAAATTGTACACATTTTTCAGAGAATTCCGTAGCGTTCCTAATCCCTTGCCAGGACATAGGAGTTGATGGTGGCTGGTGAATATAGGAGTAGCGTATTAGTATCTAATTTAATTAGGCTACCGTCCGAAGAAATCGTTGCCGAGCCTCCTCAATGCTACTCTACTACGTAGCCAGTAGCCAATCGTTCAATAATACCGCTGGATATCTTACCCGAAACCTGAGGTTAAAAAGCGGAGGGCTCGCATAGGGAATACCCAGGAATGCATAGTATTTCTCTCCGTTTCGTGATAAAAGCACTTTACCCCGAACTTCTCCTTGGGCAACAGTCACTACGGGACTTAATTCCACGTTTTTCGTTACAATATTTGTAGACCCATTATTGACCTGTCCAGTCCCAAATGACAGGCTCCCGATCAAAATTACAATTTTAACTAAATTAGCACCCACAATATGGAAAAGAGCTCCTTTCATTTTTCCGAATTTGAATTTTTTCTAAATACAGATCCAAAACGATGAATTGAGGAGGGGAGGGGGAAGAGGATCACCGGTTATTGTCCTCTCAAAGGATGACAATCTGGGGATAACTACTTCCTTAGTTGATTTCTAGAGTATTCTTGTGGACGTGTTTGTAGGACGGAGGAAATGTCAAAGCTGGGTGAATTCAATCAATGCATGGGGATAAAGATGGAGAAGAGATGCGAATGATTTGAATCGAGAAAGAGTGAAGAGAGACGATGGATGGATTTATTGAGTCAATACAAGTCTCCCTGGTTGAGAGAATGAAAGAGCAAAACTTGACACATTATCACCACTTAATCCTACAAAACTGGTTCCTCCGAGTACATTGCCCGCCCCACGGACTTTTACCTATTTTGCATTCACACAATCTTGAGGTTCAAACATTATCTAGGCGTCCACACCATCTAATGGAAACCCCCATATCCTCTCACCTTTAATCCCGTTATTACAAAACCAAGCTTTAAAAACACGGTAGAGAAGTCTCGTCTGTCGGCTCTTCGCACGTGCCACAGGACCTAAATCCGAGACCTAGGGGAAAGAGTCCATCAATTGGTACAGTATCCTGAATTATCTTGCATCACATATGCTGTACCTACTATAATGTCAATCACGCAGATCGTAAATATACGCTCTCATGCATCTTGAGGTGAAAACGGATAGCAATGTGTTTAAAATAGTGTTCAGTCTTACTTGGGTTACATTTCCTTTCGCACTGAAAAAGGCAATTATTTCCATAGGTTCTCAAATCGTTTCCACAGATAGGCAGGTATTCACGGGTACAAGGGCAGACGCAATCGGAAGCAACTGGTATTCCGTAGTTGGAATTAGGCCTGTAAGTTCCTGGAGGTCGATATGAGCCATAGTTGCCAACAGATGCGCCGTATTCGTTGGTATTGATGATGCGAAGTCTTTGAGGGAATCGTATGGTAGATTTACGTTGTGGGAAAATTACCTGTTGCCGGTAATTGTCGCCGTTTTGTCCGTAAACATCCCCACACAGATACACTACTCCAATTATTATCAAAATTGTTTGCTTTTCCATTTCAACCCTCTTATTTTAAAAGTTCACTTCAAGTTCTTAAACTGTTAAATCCCGCTGCGTTGAATCCTACAAGTATTTGCTATTTTAATTCAAAGGAAGAGCTACAAAACTACAAGGGGACAGGCTCAATGAAAGTGGTCGCTTAACTAGAGATACGTTTGATTTTAAACCGTTTCTACAAAGCTTCTTTGTCCTCATTCTAGAATTCCCAAGCTTTTTCCATTATTCCACTTTGATTTGAACTAACCTAAATTTTATGGCGCGTATTTTATAGCATTTCCAGTAGCTAAGACTAGTTGAAAATGATGCAAGTCCAGAATTCCCAAAGAGTCATCATCAAAAGCATAGGTGTGCGAAAAACACCCAAAGCATGCAGTCATTCTTTTCGCGTCAAATAAGGGAACAGGTGGGCGGTTAGAGGGCTGGAGCTAGACGCTGCGGTAGATGTATGTCTTCTATCGAAATAGAACAAATTAGATATTCCTCCTCTCTCCCCCTCATTCTTCGCCCTTTAGTCATTCCCCACTTAGAAGACGGTAACTTGCCCACACTTCTTTCACTATTGCGCAATTCTTCCATAAATTACACTCTACACCGAATGAAGGATATTAAGGACACGCAGTAAAATTATTCATTTGTCAAGGCCAGACCATCGCGTCGTACACACTTCTCATCCCAAATTCGCCAGCTAGAATATGCTGGCTAAAGCTTTGTCTTCACAACGCATAGGTCATCAATTTTTCAATCCTTACTGACAACCCAGTGTAACTAAAATGGTGCTGATATAACTGTGCCTCCTCTACTGTACATGTACCTGATAGAATGGCAAGAGATTGCGTTCATGTCCTGTCATTTGATATCGATGCCGATGTTCAATATCTTCATCGCGCGTGCCTCCATCAACCGACTATTTGCATTTTCACCCATCATCAAGCCATCACCTTCTAATTTGGCCTCTATTATGTGTCATCAGTCATCAGGTTCGTTTTCGTTTGGAGGGCAGAACAGTCTGACTTTCTGATACTCTTCTTTACATGCTTGTGGATTTTTTTTACACTAACCCGGGTAAAGAAAGCATAGACTTTTCTATTGACATGTTCATATCCTGAGTTTGATTTTGGACTAAATCTTCTTAATATGGAAGAAATAAAGAAACCTTTTGCATTAGCGTGAAGAGACTCTCACGTGTTCTGAGTGCGAATGGAACTTCTCAATGACAACACATCAATTGCACCTACTGACTCTTGGCCATCACTGACCTACTCCAGTCAAATTCGACCGTGAATATCTCTTTGCTATCTCCTTATATTGCAAAGTCTCCAAAATATTTTCTGTCCTTATCGGTATTCTACGGAATCAGACCACCTGTAGTTTCATTTTCAAGTAATCTAAACTACAAATAAGTTTGATTACAAAAACGTCTCACAATCTAATTGTGTGCATCCCCTGCATCTTTAGCTTTATCTCATCTCACTTATGTACACTTTTATCCCCAATTACCAACAGTTACTATGGAAAGTAACAAAATATCTTTCCTGAATTCAATTTTCCCTCGCTAATTTTGGTCTGAATCGCAATTTCAAGTTCGCATTTCTTTCTGCTGTGGATTCTGAATATTATTCCGAATTTGTTGCATGAAAAATATTGGAAAGCATGATCCGAAGAGACAACAATAGCCAGTATCAGGAGAAGCCAAAGAGCGCCGAATTCATACGAAGAAAACGATACTACCGTTGTGGACTTGCCTTGCAAATCACCTTATTCTTCCTCATTGGATTCGTATGGGTTAGCGGAGCAACTAACTTTATGTCTCCTCATCAAAAATTACCATATTCAGTGCATACCATATCCATAGTTCCACAATTTTTCTTGGGAATCGCTTAGCTTCATCCTTAATAACGTTGCACCAAGATTGCTTCAAAAGATAGACGTAGCAGACAACTTAAAAATTACAACAATAATCGCTTTACTAATTGCACTATTTACAGCTCACCGGGGTTTTGGGGATCCTCGGTGGCTTCATTGTGGGTCTAAACACACAGACAATAAGCGCCAGCGTTGAGCCCATGGACCTTTTGGTTACCACACCTGCCACCATTTTTATAATATACGGAATCATTTTTGCGACGCTTGGTATTATTGGGTGCTTAAGTTCAACTGGGAGCAACCCTGTGATACTTGCAATAGTAAATAGTGTTGGATTCCTCTTCTGTATTTTTATTATTCCTTGCTTACAGTTTTTCGTTGGAACACCTTTCAGGATTTTTTAATTGCTTGCTTTCAGTTTATAATCCTGGCTATCATGGTCCTCATTTTTGACGCCATTTTTGGAGTACTCGTCTTCTTTTCTACAAGATCTTTAATTCATTATTTGAGAAGTCTGAAATCCTCTATGAATGACTACGGCAAGGCCAAAGCAGATGGAGTTGGTATCTTCCGGATTGATCCTAGTAGTTACTGGGACCATTTGCAAGCAAAAGTAGTCATTAGTGTACTGAATTCAGGACTACTACGTTTTGAGGTCTACTTTACTCCATGATATCCATAAATGCTTCGTAATTGCTAACTCAGTACCGACTTTGACAGGGACAATGCTGCGGCCTTGATAATTATCATGACTGGATGAACGTTAGCCTTGGCAGGGAAAAATACAGTGTACCGGATACTTGCTGCAACCGGGACTACGAATACGCAACTTGTGGGGATAATATATTTCGTCATCCAGAAACACAACATCATCATATAGAGAACTTATTGAATGCAAAAGTAAGTCCTCTGTAGCCAAATTGTTGGATTAATGAGGTCTGAGGATAAACTCCAGTGAAATGTTACGCGTTCTTTGGAAAATCTTTACAGGGGTGTTTGAAAATATTTCCCGAGACTCTAATCGAGAGCTTCGAGGGCACTACTTACGTTGGTATTGCTATCGGCACGGTCATCATACTTTCCATTCTTTTAACTGTTGCACTACTCTGTTTGGAAGTGTTCCGGAAATACAAGCCACAACCGGGAATTGAACGTTTTGGTCTCATGCCTCCACAGCCACGTTCAGGGTACGATCGCCGTGGATCAAGGCGAGTTGGCCCTGGTAGTGGAGATTATCATCACCAGGACAATGAACAGAACCGAAAAGTTTCTTTTAAAGGGCATAGTCAATTTATTCCTGATAAAAAAGTTGGGGTCAAAGAGAAAACAAATTACTACAACGTGGAAAAAAGGAGGAATTCACAGTGAAAGAACCTAGTTTGTTACTTTAGCCTCGGCATAAGCAAAAAGACACATTGCGCAGGGGTGTGTGCATCATAATAGTTGATGTTTTATTTTTTCATCACTTATTGGTTTGGATGCTTGCGTATGTTTATACAAGATGTAAGGGAATAGTTTCATGCAATCGACATGCGATAAACGTTTTCGTTCTAGCGCGTTTTATAGCAATGAGCTACTAAAAAGCTAAAAATTAGCTAATCGATTTGGATAGTAGCAGAAAGGTTGTTTGAAAGACAATCTTCCAGCAAGACTACAATATTAGTTTCTTAACCGAAATATTGCTAATTACATGTAACATATGTCAGATTTTTGTCGCACTTATTGCCAACAACTAGACTTCACTAGCTTTACCGTTCGTTCGCCAAAATATTTCAAAGCTCCTGAATGGTAGGAAAGGAAATGTATACAAGGATTCTGATTCTTTTGCAACATTCCGCAAAACTATATGCTGATTACTCCTATCTGAAAACCTTTTCGTCTTGATAACCACCTTTACAAAGGTGCTTATGACTGTCTACGACGATATCAATTAGTGATGAAAATCTTTGGCGATGAGCCCACAAATCAGGTGTGACTGCGAGGTCACGTGTAACATTAATTGCAGCTACTGCGCTGAATGGATTTTAATACATAATGAAACGTAAGGAATGCTTAAAATATAGTATGCCGTATGCCTTTACTTAATGTTATTACATTTCTTTAAACGCGTAGAAAAACTACCAAGCGATATTTCCATAATTCGGACATGCTGCTCAATAGCAGAATTTTTCTGTAAATTAAAACATTCTATGATATACAAACTACTCAATACGTGTTGCCCACGTGCTGAAATACGCGTGATAATTTCTTTCGGCACGTCAGGATGGGTATTTCGTAAGTCCTCTAACAGTAGAGGCGTTACGTTTACAAACATAATGTTTACACGGTACGGTAGAAAGGAACTTTACCCTGGCTTGGGAATTCATCTACTACTCCAAGAGTAAAAAACCAGTTAAGACCAGGACTTCCCAACGGTAGAGAACGCCCTATAGTTACGAAATCACGGGTCAGATATGTCCCTCGAACTAATTTATCGCCTACTTCTTAAGATTCTACCAATCGTATGGGTGACTTCTTTTTTTTTTCGCACTACTCGTGGATTCGATCGAGAGTTTTTCGTAGATCGAGTTTTTCTAGATCTCTGGTTCGCAGTGGAGCTGTTGTAATCAGTCGTAACGTTGCTTTTTCGTGTTCTTAGAGAATATTTGGAACCAGGTACAGGAGTGGACGGGTTGGAGGTGGAACTGCTGGCTTCATCTGAGGAAATCCAATTTCGAATTGCGTACCGCTCGTTACAGCCACGTGTTCTCACAACAGGTGCAACCACTTTGTTTAGTTCGCGCTGAAGCTTCCGAGCTAAAGCTTTATCCTTTTCTTCTTGAAGCTTCTTCATTCTGAATTCTTCAAGTTTTTCTGCCTGCGCTTGACGGTACTTGATTTCCGAGATTTGCCGTCCAAGAATGTACCGGTGATTATTCTCTTCACCGTAATCGTCTAAATCTGGAGGCGGTGCAGTAGCCCGTCCACCAGTACAGCTTCTCTGCGTAGGGCTTAGGATTCCTGTGAATAAACCTTTGGATAAGCTAATGCATCTTATACGCAATTATATTGAATGCTATTTAATCACATGATTGAATACAAGGTGCAATTTGATGCTTCTTACTTTGAGACGAAAAGTGAACCAGGGATGGGGGTGGTGGACTGCTAGAACCGTTTTTGCAATTCCTACCTCGCGAAGACTTCGAATGTGACGAAGACAATTTCTTGATACTTGCTTCTGTAACTTTCTCACACTGCTGGGATAAGGAAGCTAGCATCATGATAGCTGGAGCTGAATCTAATCGAATCGGGGTGGATTTGACCAGTCTTGGCTCTGGAAGATAAGAGCCATCTGGCAAGCGTTTTGGAGGTGTTTTAGGCGCACTTCGTATTGGTCGAAAATGACTATTCACTTCAACATTAATCGAATCCGGAGTATCGGAAGATACTCCTAGTTGAGATCTTTTGATCGCATTTAGCTTGCTGAGCTTACCTTCGTTCTTCCTGGAAGCCTGGATTCGGGGTTTTCCCTGTAACTCGAGGTCTGCACTACGACTGTTTGTTTTGTGAGGAGTTACTACCGAAACAAAAGATGACTTCAAGCTGTAAGCACTCGAACTGCTGATTAAAACACTCTGATCAGCAGGCACTAACATATCTGCTACAGCTGACGATGTTTCGACTTCACTTATTTTGGCAAACTTCTGACGTGAATTCGAAGCCTGCACATAACTGAAACCATCGCAATTCGGTCTTTTTCGCCGTAATGAAGGATTTTCGACCGCCTCATTTGAATCGACGTTTGAAATAGTGTCTGAAACTTTCTCTAAAAACAAGTTTCTGCAAAGCACGCTGTTTTCAGTTGCTTCCACACTCAAGGCAGGATCCAGTATATTCGCGGAAGACACAATATCTTCCTGCGCAGCCAGATTAATAGCATCATTTTCGAAGCAAAAACGTTGTGTGCCAAAACCATCTTCGGCCTACGCGAAACAAATCAAACTTGTTTAAGTTAAAACTTATTTAAAAGATTTCTCTTTCATTACTGCAAAGAAAGTTACCTTAAACTGACGTATACAATTCACAGTATCGTTCAAAGAGTCTCCAACTAATAGTTGATTCCCTTGGACAATCTCGTCACATAATTGCGATTTACTTGTCGCAGGCTCCTCGTTTTCATATTCCGGCTCAATTCTGACAGGTGTTTCACCTTTTTGACCAAAATCGAAAGTAGTAGATGCATCCAATATTTCAGAATGTGCACTGAATTCGGCGATGTCTTCTTCTGTAATAATTTGCGAATCTTCACCGTTTTCCCTTGCTTGTACCAGTCTCGGGAACTGCATAAAATTATGTTGTTATTCTCACATTATTTCTATATTGCGTCAAAATCTATTCATGCTCACACCAGCCTCTTAAAAATATTTCCCCTTAGTACTGACTTGTTCTTTGATACGGTCCCAGTAAGCTTCATTAACTAGTGTATCAGACTTCGTAGCCCGCCGACTCCAAACAGATGTCCTCACACGACAGCATGGACAATGAAAATAGGCTTCTTCGATAGTTTTTTGAAAGCAGTCCAAGCAGAAGCTGTGGGCGCATGGAAGAGTAACAGGTCGAATTAAAAGAGACCAACAAATTGGACAGAGCACTTCTTCCCTCGTTAGTGGTCCCTCCTTTTCGTGCTGCAACATGACCACGCTAATTAAATCATTGCTTATTCCTCTCCTACTTATGATTGCCAACTATTGAGCATTCTGTTATATTAAAACATGTAGAGCTTAATATTTACAGGTGGCTCGATGTAGGTACTCGAACCAGGTTTGTCTTTCATGATCCTGTATACCATCAGCTATTATCTTCGCTACGCCTTTTGAAGCCACTTAAGAGAAATTCGGTCCAGTCTGTAGTCCAAGCTGCTTTTGAGAATCATCTGAAACCAATTAAAAGACGCTCCAAAATAGCAAACACTAAACTGAATGCATGGTTACAATGCTATCAGCTACATATAACTGGTCAAGTCTTTTCACAGCCATTACAGCACAATCTGCACACACAAAAAAATGGTTGCCAAATGCTGTAAATAAAAAGGTCGAAACAAAGCTACCTCAGTCACAACTCACATCACAACATTACTGACATAAATATGTTTCAATTAACAATGGAAAGCTTAGAAAATGTGCCTCATGCCTTACCTGGTGTAAATTAAGATGCGATGCAACGCAAGATATTTTCAATGTCACTGTAGAAACACTTAGATTAGAAATTATTTCTTGTTCTGGAGCCTCATTTGTTCGTTAAATCAAAGAGGAATATTTCAGCCAAGAACTCTTGACTTTGATAGTCGGTATCACGCAAGTTCTTGAATTTTGTGGTGTGAATAGCAAAGTTATAATTTACCACGAGGAATACAAAGAGCCAACGGACTTAATTTACAATTTTTTCGGTAATCTCGTTCCATCCGGGATGCTTATTTCTTTTACGACAGTGAAAACTATGTATACTAATATACAAATACCAAATACACACCTCTAAATATTTTTAAATGCAAACAGGGGATTGATTACATGCATTCCGCGCCGATGAACAGGGTTTGCGATTGGCGCTATCTTCGTTTCGCCTGTTGCTGTTACCATTGCCAGTTCGTTCAGATGTATGTATATAGTGCAATCTACGTTTAGCTCCAGACTCCATATATATGCACATCACACGCACTTCAGAGCCAGGAAATTTTACAATATATATAACTGTTTATTTCACTCTTTCTTTTGTGATACCGAACTGAAAATCTTCATAAAGACAAGGGCCAAAACTTCTCGCACGTCCGTTGTGCGCATCTCCTTCTGCACGATTCAAGATTCCAGATCCATTGAGCAGTCCTGTCGTAGAATTCTCTCGCTGCGTAAAAGAAACAGCAGCTGTGCCCAAAATGCCACACAACGGTTGGCCGTAGCGTACAAGAGCTGTCACCACATGAGTAGGAACGCGCGAAAGTTGTTAACGTTGTTCTCACGTATACCTTAAAAGTTATTAATTTTAAATAACTTTTCCCTGCAAACACGAAATGCTGCGTTTCCTTGCACCCCGGATTGTTGTGACCCATAACATGTAGTTATAATTTTTAAAAAAAACTAGTCAAATCCATGCGTAATTAAAATGTCTACGGCATTTTAAGCAAGTAAATAGGATTTAGCTTACACCTAAATGTGGTCAGATACTCCATACTTATGCTGGAACACAAGAGTAGTGGTCTAGAGTACAGCACGTATACCTAATGCTTGGTGTCAGTAGGTGTGCGCTTACTTGAGACTGTTGAGCATTCTGGGATACTGTTTGTTCGGTTGATACGGTGTGTGCTCCCTCCCTATTTGCCGCATGTACCTACCCAGGGGATTGTGTCAAGTATCCGCCATATTGCGTTAACTCAGCCGCCATATTTTTTAAATACATCTACCATTTTGCATTACCGCAGCAGACATATTGTTCAACGCAAAATGGTAGATGCGCAAAAGCAAAATGGCGGGTGTTATACAATATGGGGAATGTTTTAACGAAGAATGGCGGATGCGTTAACAAATATTGGAGCAGGATAGAAGCTATCCCTACTTCCGGTTTGCCATATAATTTAATACCTGGTGGTATACATTATCACGATCACAAGTTCAACATCACCGATACTGTTCACCTCCTTCTCGACGGTAGACCCGGTCTCGTTCCTCAGTTGGTAGAGCGTTTAGACCATATCATGGGAGGAAAGAGAGGCGCGAGTTCGAATCTTGGCTGGTTCACCATTTGTAATGCCATAAATACTAGGCAATATGACTCTCACCGGGATTATAGAGTGAGAGGCAAGTCTCTAATCTCCGATTCACAGTAATTGTCGACGAGAACATTTCACTTGTTCGTTCGCGCCGTTAGATATGGGGGCTGTGTTGGCTAACTTCAACAATAGCTCCTATGAAAAGACATTGCAATTTAAATGTAGGCGCACTATTTTAGTCGAAGGCTGCCAACAAAACATCCATAGCTAAAAGTTGTTTTTAGCTACGCAAGATTAGAGAGAGGACTACATAACTACAGGTTATTCCCCACTCTATAAAGCCATTATATAATCAACTACTAAATTGGGGGTTTCCCTGGAGCGCTCTCCTTCCCGGGTGCGGGGCTAAACCCCCATTGCTAGTAAGCCGTGTTAAGAGACAATGTAAAAATTAAGGCGCAAGCCCTCACAAAGTAAAGCGAAGAACGGCAGACCTGGATGAACTCGTACAAGTATAAGAAGGTCTATAAACTCCTTACTTTACTTTTGCTTTACTTTAACTTACTTTGTTTTCTCGACGCCGGAATTTTCTTCGAATCCATGCTACTTGGGAAGATTGAAGGCCCTCCACGTACAGCTGGAGCTATTGCCACTACCTTCGGGTGGGTGACAATGGAATCCTACTCACCAAGGCGTACAATACTTCCAGGATCCTATAAGTATATGTCTCTTCAACTTCAGAGTATCGTCCATAAGTTCTGCGAAGTTGAGTCTGTTCCGGAATAATGCCATCAATCATAAAAGAACCACGTAAGTGACGTGAACATTTGGAGTGTACTTTTTCCCGTGATGCTAATGGTAGATTCATTGTGGAGTTGCCATTTAAATTCGATCCTAACTTGCTGGGTGATACTTTTGACCATTGTTTCGAAACGGTTTGTATACCTTGAGCAAAGGTTTGCGGAAGATCATAATTTACGTAATTAGTATGTAAATTTTATGCGTGAGTACAGTGATTTAGGTCATATGATGCTGGTTACTGAAGACTGTATTGATTGTTTCCCTCGTGCATACCTACCTCACCATGCAGTGTTCAAAGAGAGCACTTCTAATACAAAGGTTCGTGCAGTATTCGACGGTTCAGCCAAGCCAGAGTTTGGATTATCCCTAAACCAAGCTTCGATGGTTGGCCCGACAACTTAAGGTGACCTAATTTCAATTATCGTTCGATCCTGTACTCGCCCTAACCCTCTTATGCTGATCTAGAAAAGATGTTCTGTCAAATCCAAGTCCATCCCAAGAATACAGACTTCCAACATGTCCTGTGGAGAGAGAGTCCTGAAGAATCCTTGAAACACTATCGTCTCACCAAAGTGGCACATGAAACTACAAGTGCCCCTTACCTATCCGTGGCCTGCCTTCGAAAGCTTGCTGATCTGGAGTCGTCTTCCTTTCCTCAGGCTAGCGCGATTCACCTACGAGATTGTTTATTTGATGATCTTATCACCGGTTGTAACTCACCTGAAAAATCTATTTCTCTCTCCAAAGAACTATGTATGCTAGCAGCTAAAGATGGTTTCAGCTTACGTAAGTGGTGTTCCAATTCTCCTATTGTGCAAGCTTCGTTCTCTTCTGATAAGAGAGGAACTTATTCTGAACTTGATTTTGACTCATCTACCTCCAGGAAAACTTTGGAATTGTGGAATCAAGACTGATATGTGTTTCTCAGGTTAATCATTCTCGTTTTACCAATCGCATTATCCTATACGAGATAGCCCGTTTGTTTGATCCTCTTTGTTGGTTGTATCCAGTGACTATCCGTGCTAAGGTGCTTCTTAAGGAACTCTGGAAGAAGGATTTAGGCTGGGAACAAACTGTCCGAGGATGTGCTGCGTCTATGGTTTGAGCACCGTCAGAATTTGCTTAATGTGAAGCTTATCATCATGTCCCGTTGTATCGTCTCTCCATCAGCAATCCGTTATCATCTTAATGGTTTCTGTGATGCTTCAAACGTACATACTGTGCATGCATCTACTTGTGGCTTCGAGGTAATGTTGGTAATGTACAGTGTAACCTTATTGCTTCTGAAAACAGTATAGCCCCAATAAAAACCGGATCCATATCGTCGCCTTGAATTATGTGGGGCCGTCCTATTATTTATGTTAACTTTTTAATATTGTTCGTGATCCTCTTGATTTGCCTATTCAAGAATTCTATGCCTGGTCAGATTGCCAAGCTGCTTTAGCCTGGGTCAAGTCCCCATCTTGCAAGTGGAGGATTTACGTCGCCAATAGATTTTCCAAGATCCAAGCTACCATTCCCTCTTCTAATTGGAGCGATGTCCCCTCTAAGGAGAATCAATGTGACCTAGGAAACCGTGGAGTATCAGCGGATTCTCTATCCCATGTTTTGCTCAATTCAATGTGATTCTTGGTATAAATTGTAGATATGCAATACCAAAAGTGTAAATAATATCTGGAGTAAATAATCTATGGTCTATACTTTTGAAAAGCAAACTACCAACTAGCAGAGTATAGTATAAACTATTTATCTCGCTGGCAAGTAGTTTCTCCCTTTATGCTGCATACATTTGGAGCCTCAGGTATTTAGACTCGATAGAGAAGGTACATGTTTATTACTTAAAAAGATGGATGAAATTACCTTCATCGACCCCAGGATTTGTCGTAAGATTAGAAATGAACTGTGTGCAACTGAGAGTAGGAGTTATCCGACAAGCACTAAAATTCCTGATACCAATTTTTGAAGGGAGACAGAATGTAGTCATGGAAGCATGCGTAAGAGAACTATGGAAATTCAAGGGAAAAGAACAATACAATTGGCTCAAGCAATTAAAAAAGGAGTAAGGTAGCTGTGTCACATACGATTTGAGGCAGAGCCGAGATAGAAAGGAATGGGAAAAGGGACTAGCGCGAGTCATGGAATTATATCAATCCAGATAAGTAAGCGAGGACATAATAAGTATGAATAACTCACAAATAAGTAAAGCCCTTAAGCAAATTAAACTATTTGTTCGAGATGAACCATATTTAGTTAATGGATCAGTACAGAACATCAAACTATTATATATAGCTTCTTCTCACAGGTTGCCAGGAGAAGAGCGTGGATCATTGATATGCAGAGTTAATGTTTCACCTAACCCTATCTTAAATTACAATTTTAACACATCGCCAATAATTATGTAATCATTGTATTTCTTTATAAATCTAATCACTTCGCGCGTTTGGAAAACGTATTTTAACCGTTGTAAGGGCTCAGGCCACAAATCGACGAATAAACAATTACTTACTTACTTACTTATATTTAGTTAATGGAAAGCCGATTAGAATCGCGACACTTTTCTGGAGAATAAGAATAAACCTACCGAATTTGTTCATAAACGATAAATTAATGACGCTGGAAGAAAAATGTCATCACTGTGGGACCGAGTCAGAGTTCACTTGGGCACATGTTTTGTTTAAATGTAGGAGATTGTTAAAATTAAGAAAAAAGTATTTGTCACAAGAATGCGAAATCTATTGGAACTTAGGTTATGCGGAAATAATGAATTCAGAAGACAGAGCTACTGCTCTAAATATTCATAACTTCCTGAAAGTATGAAACTCTAGAAAATGTGAAATATGTATTTGTATTGAAGAAGCTGTTTATAAGCTTAAATCAATAAAAGTTAACTAACTAGTGTACGTAATAATTGAGATTTAATCTACCACAGCTGCATATGCAGGGGAAAACTTTTAGCTTAGAAGTAAATTTTAAAATTTTCAATGAACGAACGAATTGGAGTTGGGAACACTACATGAGGTACTGTGATAGGCTAAAGGAGCTTAGAAGCAGTAAGCTAAGAGAATGTGCAGAAGAGGAACTAGTGGAGCTAATGAATCATAATGATAGGAATATTTTGTAAATATATATGAATTTGTAAATGCAATTGCTGATCTACATGTACAGTAGATAAGCAGAAATGTAAACACTGATATTGAAGGAGCTCAACAAGCTCAAATCAATAAATCGAATGTATCTATATAGATAATGATGGATATATTCTATGAATCTCGTGTAAATCTATTCGTATATAACTAGTAAATGAAATTGTGGACGGCTTTCACCGATCACATTAGCCTGTTTCAACAAACTGGCAAAAATGGCGGATGTGTTAATGCAAAATGAAGGCTGCGTTAACGAAGAATGGCGTGTGCGTTAACTAAACGTAGCGGATGAGTGTCAACAATATGGTAGGTGCCTTAACACAGTATGGCGTCTAGCTTAGGTGTTTCGGGCCAAATGGTAAATATTTGAAGATGGTAATTGAGACCCTTAAGAACGCAATTGATTTAACAAAGGAAGAGCAATTTTAATTCGTATTTAAAAAGAGAATGTAAGAGATGAGGTTAAGGATTGCATGTAAATGCACGAGGCTCTATCTAAAGCATGGTAGGTACATGCGGCAAATAGGGAGGGAGCACACACTGTATCAATCGAACAAACGGTATCCCAGAATACTCAGTGAATAATCTTGAATCGTGCAGAAGGAGATGCGCACAACGGACGTGCGAGAAGTTTTGGCCCTTGTCTTTAATGAAGATTTTCAGTTCGGTATCACAAAAGAAAGAGTGAAATAAACAGTTATATATATTGTAAAATTTCCTGGCTCTGAAGTGCGTGTGATGTGCATATATATGGAGTCTGGAGCTAAACGTAGATTGCACTATATACATACATCTGAACGAACTGGCAATGGTAACAGCAACAGGCGAAACGAAGATAGCGCCAATCGCAAACCCTGTTCATCGGCGCGGAATGCATGTAATCAATCCCCTGTTTGCATTTAAAAATATTTAGAGGTGTGTATTTGGTATTTGTATATTAGTATACATAGTTTTCACTGTCGTAAAAGAAATAAGCATCCCGGATGGAACGAGATTACCGAAAAAATTGTAAATTAAGTCCGTTGGCTCTTTGTATTCCTCGTGGTAAATTATAACTTTGCTATTCACACCACAAAATTCAAGAACTTGCGTGATACCGACTATCAAAGTCAAGAGTTCTTGGCTGAAATATTCCTCTTTGATTTAACGAACAAATGAGGCTCCAGAACAAGAAATAATTTCTAATCTAAGTGTTTCTACAGTGATATTGAAATTATCTTGCGTTGCATCGCATCTTAATTTACACCAGGTCAGATGAATAAGTCTTTTGGTTGATTTTATAAGGAAAAGCGTACTCTTGGGTACAAGTTAATCTGTACTAGCATGAGGCACATTTTCTAAGCTTTCCATTGTTAATTGAAACATATTTATGTCAGTAATGATGTGACTTGAGTTGTGACTGAGGTAGCTTTGTTTCTACCTTTTTATTTACAGCATTTGGCAACCTTTTTTTTGTGTGTGCAGATTGTGCTGTAATGGCTGTGAAAAGACTTGTAGAGTTGTAGCTTTCTGATCGCAGAGAGCAGATCCGAAATGGCTGAGTGGATGGGGTCTATTCAATCAGCCAGTGCAACTACATTCCATGAGGTAAGATTAAAATGATTCTCATCGTTATACCTGTTCTAGAAGATGGGCACTTTATATATAGGGATATTTTTTCATTCTCACATGTGGTTCGTGATTAATGCTGTTTTAGATCAGCATTTTTGCCTGATCTACATCTAGATCTGATGTATGAATCAGATCAGGAAAACAGCCCATGATCTTATCTGATCTAGAAAACTGGATCAGATCTAGGGAGTGATCTAGATCAAAACTGTGATTTGTGGTAACTTTTTTTCTTGGCATGTTAGTACAGAAATTAAAAAAGTAAAGAATTTGTCGATAAAACAAACGTTTCTGAGAGTCTGAGCTCGGATATTTGTTGGAAATTTGCTGTAAATGTCAACTACAGTAACTGATCCATGCCATAGAAGCATTCAACCCTTCAAGTTCTTTGCTCCTTTCCACCTCCGGCGTCTGGATCGGTGTTATTTTCACAAAATTTAGTAGCAGGAAGAAACTTACCCCGGGTTTAGTTTGATAAATTCTTTGATTTTGGCTATCCCGAGAGGAATACCACACGATTAAGGATAATCTAGATCATTTTCGGTTGATCCGGATCTAGATCTGATCTATTAACCAAACCAGATCACCATTTGGCAAGATCTAGTCTAGATCCAGATCAAACAGATTGTTCTAATACAGCATTATTCGTGATCTATAATAAATGAAAGTCACTTCATTTGGTCCCGATCACGTGCGGAGCAGAAATTTAAATGCATTACGTATCAAGTTCGGAGACTTAGTGATTGGGAACTGGTGCATTGGTTGGCGATGATGAGCGTAAAATAAACCGTACGGAGTACTTATGTGGCAGTCTAAGGGTAGACAGCTATGTATTAACAGCAAATACTATGCTGAAACAGAAAGAACTATGCTGAGACAGCGACAGCTTTGGTGACTGTAGTTGAGCTTGATGGAGCTATGCTTTAACACGGAAAAGTTAGTCCAGCGGGATTCCTTAACACGAGTTGTTCCATTTTTATTTTACAGACTGGTGATCATCCGAATACCCTTGATAGAAATGGTGCTCATGTTTGGTTTTCCACCACTCACGCCATGCCAACCTATTGCAACGTTTGCAGGGAGCAACTTTGTGGTAAGATTTGTCAAACGTTTTAATTGTAAACAGATAATATAGAGGAATATTTGATCGAAATGCATCATCGTGGGGCGTATCGCGCCCTGGATCTTAGTTCAGACTAGGACTCGTAAATATTCTTCCAACCTTGGCCTATCTCTTACTGGGATTTTTAAACGGAAGGGAAATACTTTCATAAGTCGCCCCGGTGTGTATTGTAGATGGTGTAGTTACCTTGGAAACGCGTGATTGCATGCATTCAATGGCTAGTCGGGTGACACTACTGAATTCCTACTCCTTAGTCTATTCGGGGTGGTGAGCCAAAAACGTTAAGGTTGGCTGTCGCAACCTCACCTGAGCGAAGCGAAATGAGGCCAGAGAACTTAGGTCATAAGGCTCCGCTGAATGCCCTTAAGGTTTTGGGCGGGGGTTAGGTTTAAAACACTTGGAATACTAACTGCTGACGGGAGAGCGCGGTGTCACCCGACTTCTAGATGGTGACTTATGAAACAAGCACGTTGGGGAGACTTATGAAAGTATTACCGGATAGGCTGGTAGAAGAAAAGTTGGACCTTGAATTCTCACTCGAGCAATGTCAATTCAACCGCACAAAGTCAGTGTCATCTAAAAATTATACTCGGGAATTATATCATTATGCACTTTTTTGGAGCCACCTATTCTGCCTCACATATATTTGCCGCTTTCTCCACAATGAATTTTACTTCTGTGACTTAGAAGGAGGTGGACCCAACTATTAGCTGCAAAATAAAATTTCAAAGTAGTTTTAAAGAGAGGACCACTTAAGCGGCCTTCATGCAAAAAACTGCATCCATCTAGGCACTAAGTTAAGCTCTGTGCTGACTCAAATTTTCAGATATGGCAACCCATATTACTGATGTCGCGTTCCCGTCCACGCTAGTGGTGTGGATGGAGATTTCAAATGGGTCATTTGAGTCGCCATATCTCAAACTTTGAGCCAGCATATTTTAACCAGCAGCCGTTTTAACCATGACTCGAACGAATCGAAGTATGGACGATCCAGAATAGCATGCTATTCCCCGTAAGCAAATTCCCCGTGTAAAACCCGTGAGTCGCAATTACTCCCGAAATCCGAAAAACACGGGCTTTTTTGGGTTATAACTATTCACTACGACCCCAAGGTCAGAGTTTCCGCTACTTTTCATAATCCGCCGAAACGCACACTTGGTGCTTGTTACAGTTAGATGTATACAGTTTTTTGTATGAAGTGCTCTTAAATTGCTCTACTGAAAACTATTTTGAAATTTTATTTTGAAGTTAATAGTTACATCCACCTCCCGATTAGATCCCTGAATCTACTCCTGATTTATGCTGAATTCCAAATCTCTCGTATGCTGTTTTCTCTTAAGCTTCCACTCGCTGTCTTACTGACTTCGGGAGGGACTGGAAGGAATTGAGAATTTGCGTTAATTTTAGAGAAAGTATTTTTCATATTTTTCCATTGGAGTAGTGATGGGAACGGAGCCAGGAAGACACAATTTCAATCCATGAGGCTGGTCCCATTTGCTCGAGCAAACGGGTCCAGCTTATTGTTCGAGGGTAATAATGTGCCATGCAAAAATCATTAATTTACATAGGCAAAATCTCATTACGCTGTATTGGCGCTTCAGGGTTCCAAATTTTTTAATAATTTCTATGGCATTTTCATACCGATTGGATCAGCTGGATTGGCCGATATTATCTTGGCATTGTCTAAACATCATAGTTCATTCATGTTATTTATTTATTCCTGTAGGAATGATGTCAAGTGGTCTGAGTTGCGAGATGTGCAAGTTCAAAGCCCACAAACACTGTGCCACCAAAGCCCTTAACAACTGTAAATGGACCACACTTGCTTCTATTGGTAAAGAAAATCTCCAGGAATACGAAGGGGTAATAATAATTATAGTAATACTTAGTATCTTTTATCTTGTCCCCATGCCCCTCGAGTTTCTATGCATTGGCTGCCACATTCGTATGGTCGCTGAAATAATCGTGTGAATTCTACATTACGTGTAGAGGGATACAATTGGATTCCTCTTTACGTTTGTTTCTTTTTTCTGCACGCATCATTAGCTGTGTCCAATACAAAGCAAAAATCGTCACTTCGAAAAAATTCACAAATGAAAATACTACCGCAAAAAACTGCGAAAAAATAGCCTTTTCTAAAAAGGCAGGTCCGAATTCCCTGTACCTACCAGACCTTGGAAAAGTATAACATTAAATTCTCTCCATACCAAATATGCATTGGTCTTGCAATTAATTAACGATACAATGTATCCATTGAAAAAGCGGCAAGAACCCCTACTTCATAGTATGAAACTCTGCAGTTCTATCCGCATTTATAGTGGATCACAAAAAGGGAATCTATTCGGTGACACCAACAAACTTTCTGATTTATATATTAAAGAATACATTGTATCGTTAATTAATCGCAAGATCGATGAATATTTGGCGTAGAGGGAATTCGGATCTGCCTTTTTAGAAAAAGTTGTTTTTTTAATACTGTTTGTATCACGAATTCTTGCTTTGCCCTTTCCCTGTCACTTTTCCTGTACGTCCGCTGTTCCTCTTTTCTCCTCCGCTGTGTCTCCTGGGTGCCCTTTTATTTAACTGGTTTATTTCCGTTTTCCAGACTCTCATATTTCCCCATCAGTGGGTCGAAGGGAATTTCCTCAAAGCCAAGTGTGCAGTGTGTGAGAAAAACTGCGGATCCGTGCTAAAGTAAGTTTTGAATTCATTTTTGCCTTCCAATTTTTGCCTACCTCACATGAAATGCGTATCAAGCCACTTGTTTTACTGGTTTAGTTTTTCATAATATCTCCGGTGCTTGTGGTCTTATCTTAAAATTTTGCATCGAAAGGCGGGTCTGGCCTCTGGCGTAGTTGAATCCCATGGCACAAAAATTGACCTTTGACCAGCATTAACAGAGGTTGTGAGGTTAAACCAAACCTGAAATTAATAGGACTTGTGCGACATGGTGATCCTTTGCACTTTGTGTCAGTACTAGTACTCGGTTTACAGAAAACTTGAGCTTCAAACATTGAGCACGGCAGGATTCTTACGCTGTGTGTTGCCTCTTGTCCTGTTCCCAAGCAAGCTTGGAACTTCGTCAGGCCGGCAGAGAAGAGAGAATATCATAATTAAATATTGTATGTACAAGACTGTAGCCAAGGGAAGAATGTGAATACCTTGGTTTCATGTAAAGCTGCGAATAATATTCCAAATAAAGTTTTTTACCCTTTTACTTCCCCCATATCCTAGAACCTTGATATGGATGGAGGAAAGTAATTGAGGAAAGTAATCCCCCAATGAATGCAACATGAAAAAACGCATGAAACATGAAAAATGGCATATAGCAGAATGAAGCTATATGCACAGAAAATTACTAAAGTTAAAGGCTGAATTAAAGCCCTGAAGAAGTCAAACGATTCTTTAATCTTGCAGGTTACAAGACTGGCGATGTCTTTGGTGCCGTGTTTCTGTTCACACTTCTTGCAAACATCGTATGAAGGAGCGGTGTTCTCTAAGCAGAATCAGCGTTGTTCCACCCACTGCGCTGCATACAGTCGGTAGGGCGATAATTTCAACTAGTAAATGTCATTTCTCTATGAAAGGTGGTCAGTGAAAAGGGTGAGGAGGAATGATAAACATTGGAAACTTTCAAACTAACGTCTTTTCATCTCCGCTCTCTTACCAATGATGGTATATCTTGTACGGTCCGAAGGATACAGAAATCCGCTACATTCCTGCTAACTTTCCCACGCATCTCTTCCCGCATAGCCACCCTCATATATTTGTACACGGTTACCATTTATTTTCTAACTTAAGTCTGACACGATGTAGTCGTGGGGTAACTCCACAAAGAAATTAATGAAGCTCTGCGCAGTTACATAACCTTCACCGGGTTGGGTTTCCTCCAGAGTAAACGGATTCTGTTGTAACAATTTCAGGGAGTAATTCCTTTCCATTCCTGAAACAACCCGCTTATCCACATTTTGAAACGGTGGGATTAGAATAGAGGCTATAACCTCACATACGATTTTCTCGTCGTTAATATTGTATCCCTTGATTTAAATTGACAGCTTTAAAATACCATTTTCACTCGTCTCTCTATCTTCTCCATAATGACGTTCGCAGTAGCGGGTGTGCTTCTGGTGCGTTTGTCGTGGTGTATCAACTTTTATCCGCAGGCAAATTCCCGCATCACATTTTCCATCGGTCAAACCTCGACTTCAGTTTTCCGCCTGGCTATTATCCGCGCTCAACTTTCCGCTTACCCAGGCATATTTCCGCATAACTTTAATTTGGCTGATTATTGAAATTCCAACCGTTACTTGACAGTTCGGGGGATGAACTAAATATAATTGGGGTCTCTAACTAAACCTGACGGCAACTACCTCGGCCACCGAGGTGGCTGTCGAGGTTAGGTTCGAGGCCCCAATTATGTTTGGTGGAGGTTAGGCAAAATAAACGAAAGCCTAGATGCACCCGGATTTGTGTACACGCCGGCGCAATTCTGTCCGCGAAAAACTGGCCGGGTTAGTCCTAGGTTAATTTAAGCTCTTCGGTTTAAACTATGACTTCCTGAATCTTTTCTCGTGCGCGTAGGCTAAAGTCGTTTGAGGAGATTAATTTTCAGTGGCCTCGCTCCGATTCCGCTATATGTACTTGGGGTAGTGATATGGAAGGACATATTGTGAACTTTAGTGGACAGATACTGTGTTTTGTTTGTAGGAAACGATGAAGCTTGGGAACCTTCACTTCCACTCCATGGATGCTCTCCGCTTTTAGTATTTGTTAACTCAAAATCGGGTGATCATCAAGGCTTGAAATTCCTTCGAAGATTTAAGCAGCTTCTTAATCCCGCCCAAGTTTTTGATCTTGTCAACGGTGGACCAAGACCCGGACTTCAGCTTTTTAGGAATTTTGAACCATTTCGAATTTTAGTCTGTGGAGGGGACGGATCTGTAGGATGGGTCATGTGTGAGATTGACAGCTTGGATATGCATGTAAGTATGAAAGGGAACTAACAAACGGTGGGGCAGATTCACTTCCTCAACGAATTCAGTGTGCCTATAACTGATTATTTTACTGATTGTTTTAGAAGCAAGTTCAGGTTGGCGTTTTACCCTTAGGTACAGGAAATGATTTAGCCCGAGTGCTAGGGTGGGGTGCGTCCTGTGACGATGAAGCGAATTTACCTTATTTGCTGGACAAGTACGAAAGGGCAACAACCAAAATGCTGGATAGGTGAGATATAGGGTTCGAGGAAGGCTAATATTTTTGGTAATAACTCCACCGGTCTATATGTGGAAACCTGAACCCCGGATAACTGATCTATCAGTTGACTGATCCCCCAGAAAACAGATGTTAGTTAGTTTATTTCAATCGATGTAGCTGATGTGGCTCAGCCCTTACGATTATCAGAAAACTGATGTACCTGGTAACTGATACCCTAAGTTATATCATCTAGCTATTTTTTTCGAAGGGCAAGGGTCACAGTAAATTCCCTTACCCTGCTATTCACCAGAACTCTGGCGTTACAATTCCAGGATAAAAAAATTGTAGCGGATTTTATGTCAGTTGCTTCAATATAATTTCATCAACTCTGCATCTGTGAATCATACAGAGCATTGAGTGTATTTTTCACCTTGACTATTATGGCACAGTGAGCTTAACCTGCTAACAATGTAACAGACATAGACACATCTGGTCACAAGAAACGTTTACCGAACCTACCGTGATGAATTGTCTTTTATCTTCCCTCCATGCTTGTTTGATTGCTATAATATTGTAAAAAGTCAACCTCAACCTCTCCAATTTATTGTGGTCGAGTAATCCTAATCCTGAAGGATCAATAATCGTGGTGTCCACTGTACTACTCCCGTCGAGTTTACCTAAGGATCAGTATGCAATAGGTTCACGTTCCTCCTGACGAGTTATCCAGGGACGAGATTACCGGGGTTCGGAATCTCGGGGTTCAGGGATTCCGGGAATGAGAATGAATTAATCTTTTCGTTCATTTGAAAATGATTATTATTCCATCTCATCGAGTGATATAAGGTGGCGTCTATTGTGACGAGTCAAGGAAAATATGCGTCTGCATTCCTAGAAAATACAGTTACGGTCACGTGCATCTGTGTAAAGTTATATTCTTTTTTAGGTGGAGCGTTATGACTTATGAGCGGGGATGCGTCATCAAGCCGTCGCTAACAGAGCATCCAAGACAAGATGAGAAGCCTCAAATAGCTCAGTATGAAGATTCTGTGGTTTGTCACTTAGAGAATATATTGCAATCGAATCAACCCAATTCAGTCATCAGCTCTGCAAAGTAAGATTTGATGGAAGAAAAAGGAAGGAAACTGTCCTTAGTGTGGTTCGTTGTATCATGATTTTATGATGATCCTTTAGAGTCCTGTGCGAGACTGTTCGAGACATGATAGGAAAAGTTGGTTCGTCAGCTAGCGACCCCGAAATTAACCAAAAGTGTGCAAATCTTAGCCAAAAACTAAATTCTCTCCTGCTCACGTTAAACGAAGAGACAGAACGTGATCTTCCAACTGAAACAGAAGTAGACCTACTTGCTTGCGTAAGAATCTATAGCTCTGTACATTACAAATGAATCAGAAGAGGGAAGGAAGTGAGAACTATGGAGACAATTAAATTGAATTTTTATTTTTCTATCAGATGGAGAACAAAGCTAGAATTAAAGAAGATAAAGAAGGAAGGAACCGAATTTTGTCTGTGCCACTAGTTGCAATAGTACAACCTAATAGTTTTCAAAAGAGAGAAACTCTGATGTCACGAGCAAATAGTTTAAAGAAAGCGGTTCGCCAAATTATCGAACATGCTGAAAAAACTATCGACGAGCAAAGTACTCCTCCTCCAGTCATGGTAGTCAGACCCTTAACTTTAAATATGAAAAGTCAACTTAACGAACCATCGTGCTCGTTTGCTGCTCCCCATTGTTACCTTTCTAAAGAGCCGTCGGAGGATATTGCGAGCCCAATAGATCCGAATGTGGCTTTACCTGTGCCTACACCTTTTGCTGACCAACATTGCCAAACTTTAGCATTTAATTATAATAATATACGTAATGAAGGAAGTGAAAAGCTTCAAGTGCAAGTACAAGAAACCCGCGCAGATGGAGATTCAGTGTTTGACTCTGTGAAAATTCCAACAACAGCGGAAACGGAAGAATTTCCAAAGATTGAATTACAAAGCCCGTCATCGTCTTCTAACGATAAAACACCTGAGGTAGGGGACGTAGCGAAAGATTTCGTTACTCATGAACAATGTGCTTCATTTCTCGCACCAACTCCTCTCACCGATCTACCAGACCAACATGGCACAGGTGTAGATAACCTAGCCGTCCCAGACGGATTGAGTTTCTTCAATCGTGGCCAATCTCCAAGAGCTTCAAGGAGAGTCTCTATGGGGTCGTTGTTGAAACCGTTGGAAGTAGAAATTCCAAACAGCCCGAACAGCAGGAAAAATTCCGGTGGTCACTATGGTGAAACCATATCCGATTATTATGGGTTGTCTAACTCATCGTTCTCAGCTTCCTCTACGTGTGCCTCATCTATGTCCTCATCCCCTAACAAGTGTTCTGATTCGAATGGGAAAAAGAAAACCATGCCCATAATCAACCCATTAGTTTTACATCCTAGCTGGCCTTCTGTCGCTGCGGGAGGAGTCATCGGCAAAGTATTAATGGCCAATGCGGATGCCATGTGTGCTGTGGCATCTCCATTAATGGACCCTGAAGCTAGTGAAGAGCTCCTAATGCAAGGTTTCAGAGAGCGAGCCGTCATGAATAATTACTTTGGCATCGGCCTGGATGCAAAAATCACTCTTGACTTTCACATGAAACGAGAAGAGCATCCAGAAAAATTCAAAAGCCGGGGGAAAAATTTCATGTGGTGAGTGGCATTAAGTAAATGTATTCGCTTCTTTGATTGTGATGGGCACACCGGATTTTAATCACCGAATCACGTTTAATTCAAACCTTGTTTATGTTCATTAATGTGTGAATCTGAGTGTATTTATTTTCGGGATAGGTATGGGGTGCTTGGAAGCAAGGAAATGCTGCAGAGAACATGCAAAAACTTGGACCAAAGGGTAAAGCTAGAGTGTGATGGTGTGCGCATTCCCTTGCCAAGGTTGCAGGGAATAGTTATTTGCAATATACCAAGGTACTAGAGAATACCAGATTTTGGTTGCAAAAACATTGTTTTATGCGTCGAAGCATGAAGATGAACTAGAGCAGCTTTAATTCGTTTGCCTGTTTTTTGCAGTTTTATGGGTGGAACTAACTTCTGGGGGATGTGGAAGGAGGATGGATTTTTACATAGCAATTTTGATGATGGAATCATCGAAGTAATGGCAGTCTTTCACACTGTTCAGATGGCTACCTCCCGGGTTGTTAACTTCTACCAGCATCGCATAGCTCAGTGCACCAGGGTTACTATTACTATCTTGGGCGATGAACCTATTCCAGTCCAGGTTAGTGAGTATTTTCGTTCAGTTGTCTTAACGGTTCGATTCGCGAAGTATTTATTCATCAGGTATTATTTTCTAGGTCGATGGGGAAGCATGGCTCCAACCTCCTGGTGTCATTCAAATAGTACTAAAAAATCGCATGCCGATGCTCTGTAGAAATAGGGTAAGTATATATGTAGATGATTCGTTAAGAAGTCCTTGCTTGAGTTCGATATTTCTACTTGAGTATAAATGGTTGCAATTTCCTCGTGCTATGTGTTTTGGTTTGCCTTACATTAATACACTAGAGAAAAAGATAAGTATGACGTCTGATTAAGACCAACAACGCGGATCGAACTTTGCTGTTGTTTAAGGATGCAGTAGGCTCATGGTGTATCCGCGCCCTCGCACTTTCGCGCGGCCTCACGAGTCCTGAATTCGCTTACTACGCGCACCAAGTATCAGGTGTTTTAGGGTAACAAGATATTGCAGAATACATTTGCCAGGTAGTAGCTTTGGCTATTGAGCAAGTACTTCCAGATGCACCTGTGAATGTTTCTTTCAGATATTCTGTCAAATTTTTTACAATGGGTTACGGCGGAAGGAATACTTTCATAAGTCTCCCCAGCGTGTATTGCAGATGGTGTAGTTGCCTTGGAAACGCTTGATTGCATGCATTCAATGGCTAGTCGGGTGACAATACTGAATTTCTACTCCTTAGTCTATTCGGGGTGGTCTATTAAGGCTGGCTTTGGCAACCTGACCTGAGCGAAGCGAAATGAGGCCAGAGGACTTAGGTCAGAAGGTTCCGCTAAATGCTTGGTCAATAGAAATACAGAATTGGGAATACATTGCCGCCGGGCCGAGCAAAGCGTAGGCTCCGACCACTGTGTTTCTAATTTTGTATTTCCATTAGCCAGACCTTTCGCGGACCGATGACCTAAGGGCGAGGGCCTCATTGAGGGAGTGAAGGTTAGTTTACGATAGACAACCTTAAGGTTTTGGGCGGGGGTTAGGTTTAAAACACTTGGAATACTAACTGCTGACGCGAGAACGTGGTTTCACCCGACTTCTAGTTGGTGACTTATGAAAGAAGCACATTGGGGAGACTTATGAAAGTATTACCACCGGCGGAAGTAATGACTTCGGCTGAAACAGCGTTATAATGTGTCTATGCTCCTGTTCCGAACCCCAAGAACGCTTTGCATGTAAATGGGGTGGTTCTAAGAATGTTGTGGTTGCTTTAAAGCGATATACATGATGTGTTAGCGACGTAATCCAATAAGTTTGGACTTGGTTTTTCAGAAGCTCGAATCGAATTTGAAAACTTGGGAAGAGAAACTGAAAATCATGAATGCGTCTGCAGAAGAACACGACTATGTACGTAAATCAATTAAAAAACGAATTACATTTGAATGTAAATTGTTTTCTCACTTTTTATCCCTTTTTTATATAACTTATTGAACAGGGGAAAGACAAGAAGCGAAATTCTCGAGGTTCAATATTTGGCATGCGTTTTAATAGAAAAGATAAGCGAGATTCTCCCAGTACCAGTGATGCTAACTGGGATGGCTTTAGCGATGAAGCTGGTTCCTCAGGTACGTCGTCGCCGAGGCAATTGAATCCTCCAACTATTCTGAGATCGAGATCTGAAGACAACATTGGTAAATTAATATTTCCGAATTTACAGAAACGAAACCTGTAGAGACTTGGACTGCAACAGAAGTTTCAGAATGGTTGGAGCTCATTCATTTAGCAGAGTACAAGTCAAACTTCATACGTCATGATATACAAGGAGCAGAGCTTTTAAGTTTACAGCGACGTGACTTAAAAGAATTAGGGGTTACTAAGATCGGACATTTAAAAAGAATACTTCAAGCGATAGACAATTTAAGGAAAGATAGTAAACAGCTAACTGCGTGAACTTTTCTAGATGCATATTACAGCATTCGAATCAAATTAATCCGTAGGTTTGAAACGGAAGTAAAAAAATTAAAACCTGTCTGTATCTCTGTAAGTATTTCGATATAATTTCTCAGTCATTCCCTCTCACGTCCTACGCCCTACCCGCTGAGCACTATTCATTGTCAACTCATGTGTATAGGATGAGTAAGATAGTTAGTCTAATTCCTAAAATTATTTATATTTCAATCTTGCCTTTGAAAAGGACGACTGGAGAGTGCTGACTTGTGATTGTGCGAAAGAGCTCCACTTGTGTATAGCCTCGTATCTCTCTTATGCCTTGAAAGCAGAACTTTGTACTTAAAATTCAGCAGTAACTACAAAAGGAGCTACTAACTCGAAAAGACAGTATAATTTTCTATGCAACACGCATCCTTCAAGTTCTACCGAATATTGGTGCCAACCAGGATAAATGCTTTATTGCAGTAAATTATACTTGAGTAAAACGATGGTCACGAATAACTTTTTTAGCTATTTTTTTTAATATCCTTCAGATTATACACCATACGTATTCACTTGTGTATGAAGTTGATACTACCCAGTATTTTATAACCGATGTACAAAAACGTTGTTTTATACCTTGTATCATAACTACATGTTGTCCATGGGTACGAAATTCTGATAGGCAGTCAAGTAGTTAATTTGCTACCATGAGGGAGCAAGCATCCCGAGTTAGTGTATCGGGCAAGCAGACATTGTACAATTGTAAAGAAAGTGAACTACAATCAGTAACCTTTCTCCGCGAAATGCGAATAGGCCATTAGTAATCAATGAAGTACTTTAAAGAGATTCACCGTCATGAACAGTTGCGGGTCGTCTAACTTTTAACACACGAGTCACTGTAAAATACCAGTAACAAAATACCTTTCGACTTGAATGCGTTGAGTATTGAACTGTACGCGGTAGATGCGTAAATGTACATACATTACTTATATATAACTTATTTTGCAATACTGTATTACCCTACAATGAATATTCATAGCAATACTTATGACAGGCTATAGATTCCTGCTAATTCATGCTTTGACCCAAGACAGTTATGTAAAATACAACTCAACAAGATTTCTACCTATTTATCAAAGCCGTGATAATTTCTGTAAATCATGCATCTGCTTGGTAGAATACAGTTAAGAGGCCAAATGGTCCCAATAGAGGCCAACTGGTCCTGGAGTCTTAACTGGAATAAGTTTTCAGAGGTTTTTGTATCGACTTAAATATCTGTGATTTCGCACTCGCAAATTCTGTTCAATGTGGCGATTACCCTAGATCATGCTTATTAGCTAGAGGAGGAAATCAACACTTTCAATCTCTCAGCAGCAAAGCGTGTTTGTCAGACGGCAAATCATTGTGGTTCATGTGGTAGTCGGTAGTGATTAATTCTGGGTTAACTTGCCATATAATATGGCAGAAACAACTGTAGAGTTCTTTTTCCTATCATTGGTTTGTAGCGTTTTAATTCGAATGTGCAAAAGATCTGAATGACCTTACACCTCAAACGAAATACTCATTCAAACGCTTGTTTTTAGCCTAAACATATCACATTACCTTGTATTGTCTTGACATACATGTGTGGGATAGGAGGGGTGGGAAGTATAATCCCCATCGTCTTCTGTTTTGCGAATATGTTTTTTGTGCATTTCTTATCCCGTACATGGACATTTTTGTGTAAGAAGGCGGCTCTGATCCAAAAATAATATGCTGATTGGAGATGCACGATGCACAGAGCACTGAGAGTATCCTCTGTATTGATCTGTATAGGACTCATGAGTCATAATAGCAATATCATTCGCATGGATAAAAGTAATGCACAAAAATATTAAGGACACTGTTATGACTTTTTTATACGTATGAAAGCATTATGACGAGTACGGGCTTAGGCCCCATATCCACTATGATTATTGGCTGGTTTTGTACGACGGATGTTCCATAGCCATGCTTTAGTAGGCGCACACTATGAAAGGTGTAACCATTTTGGCAAGTTTATTGCTACAAAACAAGCCCGTAACCATAGTGGAGATGGCCCCTTAGCTCTGCAATGCTGTGATAGCAAAAGCATTTGCTGAAGCATAATTATGCTAACAATAATTACATAATCAACTATGGGATGAGGCATTAAGTGATTTCTGTGTCGTATGTGATATTCATTCTATTATGATCGGATTTTAATATTAGCCGCGTATCTGTACTACTAATGTAAGTTTTAGTGCAAACTAAGTAAAACCGATGTGCAAGAGCAATTTTCTCATGTCATTTTACTTGGAGCCCTTAAGATACCTTCATAAAGACGACAGCGGGAAAAAGCGGCGACAGTCTCTTCAAGATCAAACATGAACATTCACGAAAGGCCATTCAATAGAAACAGGAGCGCAGAATTACGAATACTTTTTTATTGCACACGATTGATATGATGAGACAGCTCTTATCCATAATAGTACACTTTACTGTTTTCATAAAATAGTTTCGTTTTCATTTCCTTCATAATTTACTTCCATCTCTGCCGCAGTCTATTCTTGTTAACTACAGATGTATGCTCTCTATTTACACATACATCAGGTAATTTTTGGCACATAAGTATTGCATACACATTTTTTGTAGTTGTGTAAATGGCAAAAATACAGATCGAAAACAAGAAATTTTGTAATCACATTACCTGAATCTGAATCTTCCCATGCACTACGCTACCTATATCATTATCATGAAAAACGAGAGAGATGGAAGATAAAGAGCATTTTTCCTTCCATGCTTAGGCCTCCTTCGTAATTACAATGATAAGAGTTGCGCACTGCAACGCCACAGCCCCTGACTAAGGGGGTGGTATTCCGACTTTAGTTTCCAAATTTGGCTAAATAATTATAAAGTTAGCTAGTTAATATTAACAGTAGTATTTAAAGAGCATCGTTTTTCATTGTCGATTACGTTCTACATCAGACCCCTAAAGTTTTAGCATATCATAGTAATATAAGGTGTAATATAATAATAATCTTATATAAGCGCTTGATTGAGTTGGCTGCTTTCTACAGCGCAGTAACAGCTTCACCAATGGACTTGATTGTAAACATGATTGTAAGCTGGAACAGCATTAGGTATCGAGTTGAAGGAATAATTGGCTCCATTGTTATTATCCCAGTACTCCACCCCGTTACAAACGTAGCGAATTGCGAAGGACAACCTCAAATTCATGTAGACTCTAAATGTAAATTTATCCGTTGTAACGTCATGACAAGCGGGGTTGTAAGTTGCCTGCAATTATCGCAAGAAATACCATGTAAATTTCATAATGAAATGAAAATCCTCATAGTCACATGAATGAATGTAGCAGTAGCATTAAAGTAGCTTGTAGCGAAGAATCTTTAAAAAAATAGCATGAAGCTAATCCTAACTGGTTTTCCCCTATAAAATTTCCAGGTAAAAGTACAATACCGAATCAGTACTTCTACCCTTGCCTTGTAAAGAAATCACCCCTGGCATTTTCTCAATGAGACCAGTGCAGGATATTCGCACATTCGGGTTGAAGAAAGTAGGAAAGATTGGACTTTCTTTGAGAGCAATTACCTCTAATTCATTCCAAGTTTGCCAGTCATCTTGAGAACATCGGATATGAACTTTTTTTTCGAATCCAAGATTGATGACTCGAACTGTTCCTACAATGTAACTACTGTGGTCGCTATAAGCTGTTTCCAGTTTCACCTGCGGACACAAAGACAACTTAGTTTTGACATCAACTTTCATGGTACTATTGACTATAAGGCTACAAATTTCATTTCCCAGTAATAAAGTAATCTAGCTATGCTGTGAGGATCTCCTCCTTTTGCTGCGTCTTTAAAGTCAAAGGGCTAGATAAGGCGTTTTGGAGTTTTTTAATTAGAATTTCAAAAAATTCGAAGTGTAAGTAATATATATGTGAGTAGAAGGCAACCCGAAAAACGGTGCGGAGTTCTCGCTAAAGGTTAACTCAAAATAATGTTTGTCAACCACACGTCTTAAATCTGTTCATCCCTCGATACCCTGTTACGGTAATACATACATCAAATAGAGCAAGTAGACCACTGACACACGCAAAAAAGGTTGGACGACTAGCTCATAATCTTACGAGAGAGTCCAAAGCCAAAGCTGTGCTGAAAGGCTATGGTTTCTACAATAAACGCTTGGCACAGACAGCTATGAAGAAGTGGCGACGTTTAAAAACATCATGAGAAACCTACTACTATTTATCTCAAAACCATCTCCGTAAATTCGATACGGGTCTAAAATTTTGGATGAGAGGATTTCTAAGTTATTACTACACCGTCAAAAAAAGTGAGGGCTGTGGTTGTTGATATGCACATATTTCGTGATATTAACTGCTTATGTTCCAAACTCACCCTCTTTTCATGTAACTCTTGATAAAAATCAGGCTGGGTAAAAGGCTGGTGAAAATTTGGCAAAATAATACGATCTTCGTTCGGATTTTGTGGCCTGTATGTAATAGTTTGTTGCTGTGTTCCGCTTGTATTTCTCGGCATAGACGAATAATTATTAGTATTTGTCGTATCCGATGTCAAGCTTAAATCCCTGTAAAGCAGACAAATACAATAATTGGATTTAGATGCGATTATTTGCAGAACCATACATAACGGAAATTAATAGCTAAACTTACTTGAAAGCAGATAATGGTACTTTGGGGATTTCATCCATAAAAGTTTTGACGCGCTCCAGATCCAAGCCGAGGACATCAGCAAATCTGACGATTTTCTTTGAGATTTTGCTTCCACTATTAGTTTCTTCCGCCTGAACCTTGGTCGTTTTAAGACTGGAACATTTTTTAAGCCTTGATCTCTTCTCACTGTAGCCATTGTGATCCTCCTCCTCATCGGACGACGAAGTGAGGGAAGATCCATTGGCTAAATTATTCTTATTATTAAGAGTTGCACCTAGGCCGGAACCACCGTATTCTGAATTTGAGCTGACATGGCTATGGCTACGCCAATTTATGCCAAAATTTGGCGGTGACTCTACAAGAAAAAAATATATATGGTTAGCAAATTGCGACTTAAATCCACGTTCAATCTCTATCGCAATCATAATTAACACTAACAACTTCTTCAGAAAATTTGAATGCAATATACAGTAGACAGCAATCAAAGAGCTGCTATTATAATGAAAGGAGCAAATCAGCAGAAAATAAAACTACAAATCTAGTATTATAATACACAAATCTTTTCCAACCCGCATTCCATAGCTTCATGCTGCGTCTGTAATCCTGTACGAGACCCAGTGTGAAATGAGTTAAGTCTCGGACCACACTTAACTGTGTTAAAACTTGGAAAAACTGGCTACAACGGTAAGAAAACACAAAAAAAAATTCGATACATTTCCATTGCCACATTTAATTGAATAAAACCAACTCATAATTCAAAAGGATTGGAAGACTTAAGGAGAGCCCGATCAGTATTCAGTATGTGTAAATTATGAACGACTTTTGTCAAGGATTGGGTTATTAGATTTTGCGACTAGAAAACAGATTTTTTCTATTTCTCTTCTTTAGATTAGCGAAGCAAAAGACATGAACCATATCAGGATACACGTATGAAAATACGTGCACAAACGAACTACAGCACATCATTATCATTTATGGAATTGAAAGGAAAGGAAAAGTTTGAGCAATAAATAATAAACCTGCTAGAGACGAGGATAGTGTGGATTCTATTGCACTACTACGATGATTGTACTGCAACTGTTCGCTGTTAGATCTCAGGGTCTCCATCGAAAGGTCATGACCTTCACCTTCACTCTTTTCACAGTTAAGTTTTTAGCATGAAGTACGCAGAAGCGTCTTGAAGATTTGCAATAAGCACTCTGCAGATCCTCCTCTTCGCACTCTCGATTATAAGTTAATCACTTTCTGTCCCTCCTGTATTGAATATTTCCACTCGCTAACAAGACGACACTCTTCGCAGTGTTAATCCAAAGTAAAATTAGTCTTCCAATGTATGCAGCGATGAATTTGTTGATTTATCTTAAAAAGTTAAGTCTTTCCAGCTCAGCTCAAAAATAAATTTTAAATATTACAGTGGCAAATATAATGACGATAGCGATCATCCTCCACTCGGCTGTTTCTTTTATCACGAATCAAAAATCACCAACTACCCAGCAGCTTTTGTCTACCAGTTCACACAATTTCTCTCCACTTGCACAATTTTACGATTGTTAAATCACTAATGACGATAAATAAAATATTTTCAGTTTCTCAGAGCCATCGACCCACCAAATTTTTTGGGCCCGGCAGCATAACCTAATCCAACAGCACTCAAATACCCTGCACCTTTCTGGATTATCTTAATCGACAAATATTTGTATTCATATTTCACAGATTTTAAATAGCAGATCCGCCACAGTTATTTGAATAGAACGCTGAAGTTGCTCCACATTTCTTTGTCCGGCAGAGGCGGAGGACCGCTTGATTTCTTGACATCCACTGTTCCGAGCTCAATAATGCATGCGTGGACAGAACAAGGGAAGGAACGGTGATGTTTTTGCGAACCTGGTATAGTGTGAGACAGATTTCACAAGTTTCCTCCGCACTTACGGTAGATTAATACTACTACACTACCGCCTGATGCAAAAGAGGCTTAGTTAGGATTTCCTTGAACCGCTTTTCCCAGACGTATACCCGACACGTAACAGATCCGAGAAGTAATTAATAATTAGCGAGCACAATTGTAACTTCAACACTGATCCCACTCAGTATCTAGAACCTCCAAATATTTCAACCTCTAACACGTACTCTTGCGTAAACTATATAACGTGTGTCAGGTAAAAGTATGGCGTGCAGGAAAGTGTGTAATAATATCTGTATCAATATCAATAGCGATACTAATAATAACTAAGCATTAATATTTAGTTTGAAATAAGATATTTTCGAACTCTACCAAAAATATATCCCTTATCAATAATCAACAGTAATTAGATATGTTATTTGTAATAGTTTACATGTGTAAATAGTATTCCTTATCTTTCCCTCGCACAACTCATATTAGTAAGGCACTTTTGTTCTTTGCAGGAGCCGTAAGTTTATCTTCGAAGACATTATATAAGATGTTTTAAAAATGAAGTTATTTAAAATTTCTCACTCGTCTTCCTATAATTATTTATACTTAGAAGTACAAAGTATACGGTAATATTTATACTAATAAGTTCCGTATTTTTATGATAATTATTATCATGGCCGGAAATTACTCCTTCTTGAACAGCTTATATTTTCTATACTCACTGTCCTTACATATAACCACTCAGTCCCTCCACTTCAGTCCTGTGAATAAGAAACTTAGACTTAAGTAAACTAGCCGTTAAATTTTGTACTCTAGATTTATCTATCCTTTTAAGCCGTTCTCCAATCGATCCCACGCAAATCCTAATTAGCTCCCAGTAGGATAATTTGCAAATATTAACCAAATGAAACCCAGAAGATAATTAAATTCTCTCTCCTCAAAACCCCTGCGATATAGTTAGTGCAATTTCAGTCCCAATGTCAATAAACTTCATCCTTGACATATACCTCCTTCACACACTTTACTAACATCAGCGTGTTCTTCACCACATTCCTCTAGTTTTTCTTTACGTGGGATAATGTGCAGCTCTATTTTAAACAGTTTTACTCTCTGTCTGCTTTATATAATCTAATTTTCTGACTACGTATGTTTTACTAGCTCCTTTTTTCCGGCTCCTACTTAATTGTGCTCGTGTGTAGTTCTAATTACCGTGCAATTAATTTTGCGAATATTGCAACGAATTATTCATAGAAATATTGCAAGTCGTAATTGTTCTCCTATTTACTATTGCTGATGGAGCACGAAGATTAACGCGAAGAATTATAACTACAGTCCATTTAACTTAGTTCCCTGCGCTCCTTGGTTTCTAGCGGCCGAAATACGCAAATTGCTTCCGGTTTAGGCTCCGCCCAATAATATGCTGTCTTCCTCCTTGTTTCCTAACAATCACTTACTTCCTTCAATCCTCCTCAACACACGAATAATTAAGCGTTTCCTTTGAACAAGTTTGTGCAAATAAATTTCTGTCAGCTCCTTCTACTCCATCTTTGGTCCGTTAAATTAATTATATTAAAAGAGTAATAACGTGTTGGCTCCAGGGACTTCAGTAACCATACAAACATTAGCTACCAGAATTATAAAGTTACAACAAGAAATGCAAGGATAAGCTCCGTAGTCTCTAACCTTTCACTTCCTTCCCCGTCATTACTTTCTGCTATTTTGCTTCTGCTGTTATTAAACCGATTCCACCGCTTTCCAGTCTTGAAAACATTTAGTATCCACTTGATTGATTCGCAATTAATTTAATCCTCTATATAATTTATCTGAAGATGTTATGTATAGTGATTTGTTTACGTTATAAGTTTCTCTTTCACTTCCCACGCTAAATTCCTGCACAACTTGCGTCGTCGTGTGATTATATTTATGTAACGTGTTTCTGAGTAGGACGTTTCTTCTGGTCTTGATACGGTCCCCACAGCCAAGTGACTGTCTTTTAGACCACAAACGGATTACACACTATGTGAATCTAAGGGAATAACTATATTCCCTTAATGGGTATCTTCATTCAGCCTCCTCGGCTTTCGAAACAACTATGAATCAAGTCTACGTACACAGAAGAAAGAGGGTAAAACGGAGCATTATGTGATCCCTCAGCTGGCTTTTACATACAGATACTCTTCTCCTCTCTCTTTCTTGTCCTTTCACTCCGTGTTACAGGCAAAAGGCTGATGCAGGATAGAAGGAGGACTCCGCCGTGGACTCCAAAAGCCAGCCTGTTACTGAGGCGACACAACTTGGAGAGACTTGACTTTCTCCGGGTAGACAATTCAATGCTTCACTCTTTTTCTTCTTGCAATTTAGCTGTACTGGATTTTAGCTACGTGTGTAAATAGTGTTGTATTTCCTTGTTGGCTTGGTGATTTTGGACTTAGTTACACAACTCGCATTCACCTTTTCTAGCTTAAAGATTCCCTTGCTTCTTCCGTGTTAGCCTATCTTTCTTTCTTCCCCTCATGCCTCCCAGCTCCCACACAACCGTAAAGAGAATATATGCAGAGGCAACGGGCAATAATCACTTTTCGTCAAAACAGCACGTCAGCAGTAAAAAATTACATGCATCACTTGATTCAATTATAGAATTTTTCGATATAGTGGTTGCTAGGAAAGGGATGGAATACGTGGGGAAATTGTTGCAATGCTCCGTACGGTATTTTATAGTATTTTCAACCATAGCACGCTACGATCTACTCCATACTCCTCGGGACCAAAACGCATATACGTGTTAAAGAGTTTTAGAAGGAAAGTGTAGTGTCACAGTGCTTCGTTGCCGTTTCTATACCCCTTTACTGTACAGTTTATGTTCTCCGCTTATGATTCGAGCCGGAACTTCTTCTGGGTTTTATTTTTAATCACACAACTTGCAAGAATCCTCCTTTACTGTGCTTAATCATGGTGGAGTAGATGGAGACCGACTTGTACTCTTGAATCCATCGAGGCAACAGCAGGAATCCTTGGCTCTTTCTCTTCCTCTGCACATAAAATGGGACCATGTACACATAGTTCTGAAGAGAGGGAATAGAAATGTAACCCCAAACATACAATCTACGTAGAGGTGTTGTGGAGGATTCGCCAGCTACTGACTACTTGCCGTACCTTCAAGAGAAATATCGCTTTATTAGAGGACGCATGAGCAATTCACGTGGGGTCCTTGTGTACAAGATGTGTCTTCATCCTTCTTCCATATTCTCCACACATCTCAGAGCATCTGGCTTAAACATTATCCTTCTTACGTTTCTCTTCTTTCAGTACGCCTCCGCTTTAGCAAGTGATCAAACCGTGGGACTAGTCCGCAACCACACTCTTTAACGTATCCATCTCCAAGTTATTTATCGTGGGGAGAGCAGAACGTTAGTGAGAAGATAAGTATGACTTATTACTACTATCGATATAATGCACTGGCAATCCTGGTATTATTTGTTGAGACTAAGATATGGATTCATTCCTGGGTACATCAGTTAGGCACTCTTTTATCGGGAACCTATCACCCATCATCCACGCATCTTATTTCATCATCACCCTCCTCTCATCCAAATCATGAAGCTCTTTAGATCTAATTCCTCCCTCCTAATTTTAGATTTGAATTAATATTGTTTATTCCATTGAGCTGAAACTGACCTTCATGATCCTAAATACTTCGTGCCCGTCTCGACTTTTCAAAACACATCACTGATCAAACTAGTTTGCCTGGACAAGATTTGTAACTACTACCAATGCATTATCCCCGTCGGATTTACCCCTCGTGGATATGCTGTTGTTTCACTGGAATGGAAGTAGACTGTTCTTTATGTACCAGCTATTAGCTTGGCAAGACACCCTTGTCGTGAAACAAATTTTCCATGTCAAAGCCTAATAAATTCCGGGGGCGAAATTATAAAACTTTCCATATAATACCCGTTGCGGGCGTTTAACTTGATTGTAAACGTTTCCATAGCATGCGCTCCGATCCCAAACCCCCGTGGCTTTCACGTGCTCCAATATCGCATTGAGGACGAGGCCACATCCTCCGGATATGTAATGTGCTTTCTTAAGTGCCAGGATTACCGCTCTTACTCTGGCCTGGAAGAACCTCCCTTTTCTCAGACCTTTTCTAGCCCGGATTCCTTGAGCGCATGGCTGTAACTTTCTTTTTATTAAAGGTCCTTGAATTGGATTTCTGCACATGTCTCGGGCCTTTGGGGTCACTCGTGTAGACTAACATTTACGAATGGGGCTAACTACCGAAGATATAAATTATTTGTTCCGAGCTGGCTTTACGATATCTTTTCTGGAACACGAGAACGCTTACATTAATAAATTTCGTAGAACTGAAAAGTTCATGGTAATATGGTTTGAATGAGCCAGATTTGGTCACAAAGCCTGCGTACACTTGTTTCCTGGAGAATAGGGCTACCCAGGCATTTAACCTGAGAAGCGAAGTAGGCTACTTAGAGTTTTTAGCATCAGTTATGAGATGGACAAAACAATGCTGAATACAAAATTCGTATAAAATTATATAATTTGAGAAATTCGTATTCATGTAGGCAAGGAGACTCTATTACTCGGATAGTATATTGGGAGGTAGTATATTCATGTGCTTTTAGGGAATCTTATGTGTTCTAGTTTAAAAACTCTCGTAAAATTGCTATGGCTCTGGTTTCTTATATTTGAAGGAAGGCAAGGGCAGTGTTCAATGTCAAATCTGACGAAGGAAACAATTCCCTGCTGCCAGGCTCCTATCAATATCATGGTCTGCTTGAGTTTACTTAAGTTGTAAAATGCTCTAAGAGTTTGGAGAGGAAGCTGTAGTGTAGAAGGTTTACAATGGGAACCGATACCAAGGTCTGGATGAAGTGCTGGCGAAAATGCAAAAGGAAGAAGATGAAGGTGAGATTTCATTGCTGCAATAGACATTTTATTTTAAGCTTAAGCACAACTCGGTCCCCCGTTTATTTCGTGTACATGAATATATTCTCCCGGCTATATTTTATATCTGGCAAGATAAGAGGTAGAGAGCGGCAGGGATTAGCATACTACAATAGAATTTGAGCGGGTATTCTTGTTTTCTGCAAAGAGTTTTCCGCGAGTTTTATTTCTTCCCTATTCCAAGTTCCTCTTAACGCAGTGTCTTCTGATTTTTCCCAACTAACTGGCCTATTAAAAATTTCTTCTCACCCAAAAGTGACTGGAGTTCAACTGGATATCATGGCTCTTTCTTAGGGGGGAAATGTATCTTGCAGAATATTTGTATGAGCATTTTCTCTCTCATCGCTTCTGGACTTTTGCACGCCGGCGATAAGGATTTGCAGGAAGGCACTAATGATACGGTTACCTCAAGTAAAGAACAGGGAGGAATGGTGTAGCTTATTTGCTCTGTTGCAGAAGTATTAACATTTTCGCGGAAGCATATGGCTTTTGAGATATTTGCAATATACTCTTACTGAGGAGCAGAGGAATGCGCCACATGAATTCGGATTGCTCTCCTGCTTCCGATATTCAACCGAGAGAGAAGTTGCGAGACCTTGAGAAGTTGTTCACAACTAAAGAGGATTTCTAGTAGTTCAAAGTGAAGTGTCACTGAACTTTTAGCAAGGAAGATCGTACGAGGTAGGAAAGGATTGTCGTTAAGGCCAAAGCTAGGCATACGACATGAGGATGGCAAATCTGTATCCTACAATCACGTCTCTCCTCAATGGTCCTTACTTACTCACTCAGCATTATCTCCGCTATCATCTTCATTAAAACTGTAAGTGCAAAAGCAAGATGTCGTTCTTCGTTCTGCCATCTATTCCACTACCACACCACACCAGATTTCTGTAAACATTAGGGCATGCATGCACGGAGTTAACGCACTACAGTAGCCATTAAATGAGCCAGCGTTGTTGGAGTTGTTAGTTACTTGCTTGTTATTCCCACTGGCGGCATAAATCCGACCTTAGGGTGTGAGTCGTCTCGTGAGTAAAAAAATTGATATAATTGACGCTTTCTTCATAAATTTATTTAGGTACCTGCCGGTCCTTAATTCATAATTACTTCCTCTAGGTCTCTCTCTCCACCGTCTCTACCCTTAGAAGAATCCTATGAAGATCTTGCTTAGAAAACAACTCTGAATCACTCACTGTCGCCCTGGGTCACATCGTTATCTTCAATATTCTTTCTTATATTCCTCCAACGCATTCGCATCTACCATCCACATCAAAAAATACACAACAAACTCCACGCCAACAACAATAAACCTCCTCGCCTAATGACTCTCCAGTTTCCCACGTCTATGCCTCACAATTTTCCTACCTGCATGCGTCTCCAAGTTCAGGCAGCTGAAAGGGATGTCAAGAATCTTGTTTCCAGGCCCTTGCTTGACTATCCCATATCACTTTTCTTGTCTACAAATTTGTCAAAGTCTTTCTTTAACTCTATCTCCGTTCTTTCGTCTATCACTCTATCAGTCATCGACCAAGCATCAAGACCTTTAAGGAGTAGAATAGGTTTAGCTAACGGCCTTAGCTCAAGGCCAGATAGTCAGCCCTTCGGCAGAAATACCCCTAATCAGTGATTCAACTTAAATGTTATCCTGTGTCTAGTAGTCCGCTGTCTGTCTCTTTCACCCATATTCGAAATTCCAACCGTCAGCAGCTTGTCTGTCCCTGTTATGAGTTTGCTTTGCCTTTTTGATGCATGTATGTAATGCTCGGGGTAAGGGCAAACCCGTTTTAAGACGCTTGTGAGTGCTTCTGTAATCCCTGATTCCAGTTCTCTCGCTCCATAATGGAATAGCCTCGTGCCGTGCCTGAGCCAGTATTGGTAGTCGAAAGTCATATGCTCCATTAGATACAAACAGCCCGAAGAGGACTAATAGCACAAAAAAAACTTTTAACATTTGGGCTGGATACGGAAAGAATTAAGGGGGGCTACGGAATCCCTCCCTTATCATCAGTATTTTGTTTGCTTAACACTGGTTCATCACGCTCAGAAACAGAAAAAGACTTCCCGAATCATTTTCCCGTAGTTCTTGAGATGCAAGAATCGAGCTTTCGTCAATGATAATAGCAAGTTGAAACACAAACGACTCCAAACAAACCTTGACATGCCCCTTAGGAAATATTTCCAGCCTGTCTCCAACAACAGTCGAATTAATCAACCAGGATGATCGCATGATGCGATCATCCGTCTATCCTTTCCTCCAACCAGTTTTTCTACCCCCATCTCAAACCAACCTTCCTTGAAACCTGTCCGGCCTTTTCCAGGCAGTCAGCATACTCTATAAGCCTTTCGTTGAAGCATCTCTTTGAGGAGGAAGAAAGAATCAAAATCGACATGCATCCCTCATCAACATCAACCCAGAAATATCCAAGCACCCACTAGCAACAATCAAGTTGTGTCTAACAAGCAGAACAAGGGTGTTTATTCACCCGGGATTGTATGTCATATTTAGAGTATCCCTTGACAACCACGAATACAAAATTTCAGACCTATATATGATGAAATACGAGATACAGCTATTTACTCCGTCCTAAAACGATGAATGTTTATGCTCTGCGCTGCAGTTTAACGTGATGGCAATGTGCGATTCAATTTCCCCTTGTTTCCGACCAAAACCGATGGCGAGAACATTGTTTTTGATTTTCAATCATTTCCTTAGGACAGTTTCTCTTTAAGATTTTGAACTTTACCAAATTAGTTTGCACAACATTCAGCCTATTTCCGAGTTTAAGAGATGTTAGAAAGGGGGAACCCTTTCGATGAGCCAAAATATCTATGTTAACCCTCAATAAGCGCAGAGCAAAAAATAGTTTTTTGATAATTTGTATTTCTGCCATTCGCAATATATGGATCTCAAATTTTGGATTCGTGGTTGTCTAGAGATACTCTACATTAAAAAAAACTCAGGTCTGTCAGGATGGGTAAACACCCTTGTTCTGCTTTTAAGGAGAAAAAATCCTTGAACGTGCCCATGACGAATAAGAGAGATTAACAGAGGCGACATAACAAAATATCACGGTCGCCGTATCTCTCAATCCAGAGCAGTTCGTACCGCACCTACCCCACCTTCCTCACAGTTTCCGTCCACCAGTCGATGAAAATGCAAACATTTTCATCTTTTCCAGCCACGTCTAACCTGTTCTTGGGGGAAATCCGAGCTGTAGTTTTAGTGGAGAGAAGAAGAACAGCGCTATGTCAGCGAAGATGAACTCTACCCCGTTCCCGACAAGAAAGTACTCCATTTTAGAAGTCATATCGCTTAGGCAAATGACCTGAATTTGCCCAGTACAAATAAAGGACTATATCGGGATAGTTCAGTGGCGAATGCTTCAGGTATTCCACATGAAACTTAAATGCACTACATTCAATTGCTTCGTGAGTATGAATCCCTTCGCAAAAAGCAAGCAAGAAATAGTGTTTGTGAAACAAGCAATTTATGGCAACAACAAAGTCTGCTACCTTTTTAAGCGCAAGCATATATTCCACTGCTGAACACTTTTGGCATTGGTTAGGGTATTCATTACAGAGGCGATAATTTGATACGCACGTGAAGAAAAATGCAAGACGTAGTCACAAGGATGTATATTCTTGCTCTCCAGCTTCAGAACTCCATGCACCCCATGCGTTTTTTATTATGCAGCATTAGTAAAAGTTAATATGTGGATCATGCTTCAATCATCCAGTTGTATGCGATGTTCAGTCCAACATAATTACTGTTAGTTATAATTATTGCACCTTTGTAACTAGCGAAAACAATGCATTACCAATATTTTTTCATTTTTAAATACTTATTGAAAACTCTTTAGTTTTTTCCGTTGATTAGGAGTGTACCCCTGTTCGGGTTAGCGTACATGTTTTAACTTGCTTTTGATATGCTACTCATACAACTTATACTATCTTGTTGTACAGAGATCACAGCTCTCTTCCCACTGATTTTTTACTCCTGCCGGAGCTTTTATAGCTCCAGCATTTCTGACAGCAAACTGCAACTGTTTCCGACTTCCGACTTTCCCGAAATACACACCTGCGCTCACTGCTCACCCAGTTCCCACCTTGCAGACATTATCCATTTGTTCTCCCCTTACTTCATCAAACCAATTAATTAATTAGTTCTTTTAAGAACTATGAATCTTCTTAGATTCCAAGAGCATTTCATCTCTACCTTCTCAGGTTTCATGTTCCAAGTTCACCCTTATACCCGTGATCCTGAGCTCATCTTAATCTCTCAGCCACACTATAAAAACTTATTAAACAAAACGCTTCTGCCGTGCATCATCGTCTAGAGAAACAGCGGTGTTTGCAAGCTTCCGCTTCTCAACCATTCATTGTATTTTCTAATCCGCTTTTCGCCTTACCTGAACTTCAGGCAAGCCGCTAAGATTTTGTATTATTACTTTTTCAATATAAAGAAAGCTTGAATATCGTCCTGAGTAGTAGCACCCGACCAAGTATAGGCGTAACAATCGGTAAACACAATGGAACTACGTATATACGCAGAAATTCCAATTCATATTTACATTAAAGATAATGAGTATCCATAACAGAACAGAATGAATAAAAATAGGTATACACTATGTTTTGTTACGGATCGTAACCGTAAAGTAGTCTACCACCCGACCGAGTCTTACCTTCGAAAAATTAGCCAAGTGACTTTACTGGGTCAAAATGTACGCCCGGACTGTGACACGGGCGCAGCCTAGCCTGATTCTGATGTTATTAAGCTTGTTGAATGCTACGATATAATGTGCGGCATTCAGAGAACTACAATACGAAAACAGTAACTGCATTCTCTGTTACAGCCAGGAATAAGTACCATAACTAAGGAAATTTATCACAGCCGCTGTGATATAATTATCACAGAACTGTAGTACTAGCAAGCACATGATATCACATGATATCACAGATCCTGTGATATCGGGAAGTGGGGCAATACGGACAGCAAACAGCCGTAAGATTTTCCTCGGCTTACTTCATCTATGACTTCACTCAAGAGCGTCACAATGCCAAGCAGTTTGGATTGTTGGATAGTCTAGGTCTTCTTCTATATTTTAAACTAAATTTCCTGTTCTTAGGTCAAAGTTCGAAGATACTGCAACGCTGAAAGTCTACTGCCGAAGAAACCTGACTTTTTTCAATGTAAGCGTTGCAGCCACTTCACACTTTGACCTAGAGATATAATATTTTACATGTAATCGAGAAAACAAACTCAGCTATCGAACAAGCCAAACTATTTTGCTCTGGGAGGCTTCTGAGGGGAGAAATTGGAAAGAGAACTCAGAAAACTTTCAGTTCTCCACTACAGCGGAGAACCTGCTTCCGCGTGAGAATCCCAATGCTTCTCTAATGAGAGTGGAAAATTCAATGATGGCGCTCACTTTAACTTTAATTTCCTTCAAAATAATGGCGGTTAGAGCGCTTTGCACCCCGGATTATTGTGTGCAGGAGACTTCAGATGTGTTTTAAAACAAAAAACACGAAAATCCGCCAAGAAATAAAATTTACACAGCATCTCAACTAAAACATCCACTGAAGTTAGCTACAGTTATGATATGAAAAATGCAATATCACAAACTGTGTGACATATCACCCCCTAGTCGACAGATATCGCAGCCGCTGCGCTGTGATATCCTCAATATCACAATCCGAGTATACTTTATTAGACCTGCCTGTATTAGCATAATGGGTAAAGGAGTGGGGGCTACACTATCGCAATTCTAGATTTTGCAGAGCTTACGAAGTTCCTACTCTCCCAAACATCTTGGGGCTAACTGCGTCAATTTGTACGCCCCCCCACATACAATTCGCCTCCTGTATAATCGCAAACTGGGTATACATTTTTTGGAAGATACAAAAAATGCATGCATTATACTGCTCCTGGATGGATTCATAGTTGATTCCATTGATTGGGCCGTTCACTGCCACTAAAATGCAGCCACTGATTCCATCATTTTTTGTTTCTTACGCAAACGTATGATTGGTCGTATTGGTGCGTCTTCAGACTCTTTAATTAGAAATAGAATTCGGTCAAAAACTATACATTCTCATTTTATGCACCTTCCCCGGAAAACTTGAGGTGAAAGATTTATGCCAGTTAAAAGGAGGCATGAGCTCATGCGGGGCCTCGATGAACCAAACATGTTTATAAGACTTTCCTGCGATAGTTAGTTTATGCACAATTAGAAGAACTCAAATCACTTAAAAATCCTGATAATGTTGTATTTGCATACTCTAACTTAAGGTTGCTTCAGGTGTTTAAGATATTCTGCAACAGTGTATACATTGGACTCTCTAGTGCATCACTGGAACCAGCTCGCTCTTTAGAGATAATGTATATATAATACGCTCGTATCGTTTAAGATACATAGTTTGCGTATGAGAAACAAGCTTTTGATCTTATTCGGTGTACTCTGTAGCTCGTGATTCTAAATCGTAATCCAGGGATCGTAGGAACAACACAGGGATATCGTAAACGTATGTGTAGCAATAAGAATTTCAAATAACGCGCTTATTTGTCGGCTTATTTGACTCAAAAACGTCATAATTTAAAGCTAACGGTCTGAAGTTGTGTTTGGTACAAGTTCCAGTTAGTAAACTTCAACATGGCGTCCTTCGTTGGCTCGCGAAGTTTAAAGTCGAATTTTCAATTTTCTCCATGCGTTTTGAAGCATTGTCTGATAGGAAAATCGCGTTCCAGCAGGTGCAGCAGCGCTTTGTACGCTTTGAACCATGATTTTCCACGCAAAATCTGCTGGAAGGAAGTGTACGGCAGATCCAACTGAGCGCTTGCTCTGGGGATGGAACGATTTTCCGTGAAAACCTGGCGCACTTGCTCCGCAACTGCTGCTGCTGTTCTAGGAGGTCGCCCGCCTCCTCTACTACAGCGACGACTTAGCATGCTTCCAGGGGCCTTAAAACTGTGGACCCAGCGCTGAATGGATGCCCTGCATGGAATGTGTTTTCCAAATTGTCGCTTGAAGCTACCCTGGGCCATTATCGGCGAATTTCTATCCAAAAACCAACGCACGCACAGATATTTCTGCTTGTTGTTTTCCGTCGTGATGGAAAATTGACAACTTTTATTTTTCGCGTACCTTTTTGCGAAAATGGCAAATTTCATCATCAAAAATGCATTAGACAAAACTTTAGACTTTTTTCTACAACATGGAGCTTGTCACATATCCATGGTGTACATAGTTACGATGCTAGAGGTCGCGCAAATTACTATATACGTTTACGATATCCCTGTATATGAGGATTGAGGATATCCTCACGTACGCGTAAATCTGTCCCAAACCTGAGACGGTCGGCTCCACTAAGTCGCCTCCTCTGCGAAACGAATCAAGTAACCGAGATAAAGAGATAAAGAGAAAAAGGGTACATCTCCCCCAGAAGATGGATAGGGCAATGGATATAACCGTGTAATGATTTGCATACAGGATTATCATCTTCTTCTTCTTCACAGCAACTCCAGCCTCTCTCCAGGTATTCGACATGCTTTGGACAGTCAAATGTAAATCCAAACATCAGCGTACCAAACATCAGCCATTACTGTTTTTAGCATTTATTACCATATATGCACTTATAATTCCGACAGGAGTGCCATGCATGCTACGTGTGAAAAATCCAATTTGTACATGTTTCCCATTCTCTTTGAGCTTAAATCTGCCACAAAAATGAGCAGCCAACTCTTCCACCACTCGTGCGACCTTCCCCAACTCACATGGAGCTACAGAGATTTGTATTAAATAAAAAAATTCGTTCCATATTATTTATCAGTAGAGGAAGGACCCGGACCCTAGACAACTCATGTACTACCCATTAAAGCTCGTTTGATAACTGCGTTAGATCAAAGTTTGGGATATGCGTTTTGATGAGCCATTTTGAATTCCCATCGCATGCGCTAACATGGCTGGATACATCAAATGTATGCCACATCTGGGGCAACGTTGAAGTTTGTCAACTTAGCGCCCGCATCTTTCGGCGGGAACGGAAGGACTGAAAATCGTTGTCGACACTTTCTGTACATCGGAGATTAATACAGACTTTGCCATACTACTCGACCTCCAATAGCTATATACCGCCTGAAGCGAGCTGGGATCCGCTCGTCCGAACTTCCCTAACTGGGAAATCATAGAGAAAACCATAGAGCGCTCCAACAGATTACAACTGGCTTGCACTGTGCGGGAAGTTCGGACGTGTTTAGGGACCGTTCGCATATAACGTTAGCAGAAGAGAGTATATGATGGTAATTTGATTCCTTATGCTTATACATTGTGTACATATGATAACGGAGGAGAGAGGCCGATAAAATCGTGATCATAATTATAACGTTATATGCGAACGTTCTCTTATAGAGAGAAGGTACCTACAAGGTGAAGGGACTATTGCTTTTACATGCGGTTGCACTGTAACATCCTATGTATATTGCAATATCATACTGCATCAGAGTGTAGTTTTGGTAGGCCGGGTTTATTGAAATGTGAGTTGATTGTGACCGAACGTTCTGCAAATATTGTTGTGAAAGTATATAGTTCGCGCACTACTTCTTCACTACGTGTTTAGCAACAGCTGTCATCAGAATCCGGTTTACGCTAAAATTCTTGGAATTATATATATATTTCACATTTTCATACTTTCAATCAATTTTTAGCAACAATATGGATAGCAATAAAATCCGATCCAGTTTCATCGACTATTTTAAAAACCTGGAGCATAAGTACATTCATAGTTCCTCAACAATTCCGCATGAAGATCCAACATTGCTTTTCGCTAATGCGGGCATGAATCAGTTCAAACCCATATTTTTGGGTACTGCTGACTCAACAACTGGCCCTTTTGGTAAGTGTGTTTTCGGGAATTTTAAATTTAGTAACACCCAGCTATTAATCGGATTACAGCATATCGCCTTTAACATTAGTTGTTAACTAGTGATTCATGCTAGAGATTTAAAAAGATAATCCGATTTCTTTATTTACAGTCAACTTAAAGCGAGCTGTGAACACGCAGAAGTGTATCCGCGCGGGTGGGAAGCATAATGATTTGGAAGACGTCGGAAAAGACACTTACCATCATACCTTTTTCGAGATGCTGGGAAACTGGTCTTTTGGTGACTACTTCAAGAAGGAAATATGCAGTTGGGCGTGGGACTGGCTTACCCATGAGATGAAGCTACCAACTGATCGATTGTATGTAACATACTTCGGAGGAGACGAAAAAGCTGGCCTTACTCCTGATATCGAGTGCAAAAATATTTGGGAATCTATGGGGTAAAACAAATCATAAAATTACAATGCTCAACGAGAGGTTTCTTCGTGTTCAAGGTTTGATTTATTAAATGACTCGATATAATGTAGGTTGAAACCTCATCAAATCATCCCTGGTTCTATGAAAGACAACTTCTGGGAAATGGGAGATGTTGGTCCATGCGGTCCGTGTTCTGAGATCCATTTTGATAGAATTGGTAAGTAGCACTGGCGACACAAATGGGAACTCACATGTGATACAAAGTCGGAATAAACAAAGGTTGGAGGCATCCTGATAGAGAAACGTCGGCATATGGCGTAGCGGAAAGATTCTTACTACAAATTAATATGTAACCACGCTAACCGCAACACCAACATTGGACTTTCAGGTGGTCGTGATGCTTCATCTTTAGTCAATCAAGACGATCCCAATGTCCTGGAAGTTTGGAACTTGGTCTTTATAACTTATAATCGTGAATCGGATGGCTCCCTTCGTGATCTTCCTGCCAGGCATATTGATTGCGGCATGGGTCTGGAACGAATTGTATCCGTCATTCAAGAAAAACTTAGTAACTACGACACAGATTTATTCACTCCAATATTTGACGCTATCAGAGAGGTAAATTGTTCAGGTTATTTGGAGAAACATCTTATGATTGTAACCAATTAAATTTATTAGCCGATAAAAACTTGTATTTTTGTATTGTAGAAAACTGGAGCTGATATATACACTGGATTGGTTGGACCGGAAGCTAAACAGGATATGGCCTACCGTGTTATTGCTGATCATATCAGAACTCTGACTGTGGCGATTAGTGACGGCGGTAGACCGGACAATACGGGCAGAGGGTATGTATTGCGAAGAATCCTCCGCCGTGGTATTCGATATTTCCACGAGATCGGCGGTAAACCTGGAGATTTTAGCGCTTTAACAGATACGGTTATCAAGATTTTGGGATCTACGTTCCCGGAGGTTTGTAAAGTTTGACGTTCCTGCAGTACATAAATGAAACAATCAATCTTTATGCAGGGAAACACTTTAAACTGAATACCTGTCTGTCTTTGCAGTTGGAAAAACACACAAGTATTGTAAAAGCGGTAATCGATAGTGAAGAAAAACAGTTCCTACGGACGCTTTCCCGTGGCGAACAACTTATTAAGCGGATTATTGTCAAAATTAATAACAGCCTCAACGCTAATGATAAGAAACTGCCTGGAGACATTGCTTGGCGCTTGTACGATACATACGGATTTCCAATTGATTTGACTAATCTTATTTGCGAAGAAAGCGGTGTTACTGTCGACAATACTGGCTTTGAAGAGGCCAAGCGACAGGCTCAGGTCCTTAACTTTGTTTTTGTACTGGTTGAATTTATGTGTTAAGGTTTGAACTCGTACTGATTCAACAGATCTTTCATTGTTTCAGGCTCTTAGCAGTGCGAAAGTAGCAGGAGGTGGAATCAGTACTTTAGATGTCCATAGTATTAGCAAACTTCAAAATCAAAAAATTCCAGCAACTGATGATTTATTTAAATACAACTACAAGTATAACGGCTCGTACTACGGTAAGTACTAAACCATACTAAATTAAATGCCTTGCGCTACAAATGCATTAGCAGTCTGCTATCACGGTTATGATTTAACAGATTGTCCAGATATTAAGTCCGCAATTCTTGCCATTCACATCGGTTCTGAAGAGAAGCAAACCGTTACCAATGAATCCTGCTCATTGATTTTCAATGGGACTAACTTTTATGCGGAAGCTGGTGGCCAAGTCAGCGATACTGGGTTGATAACCACTGAATCAGGCGCTGAGTTCTTTGTTGAACATGTTTATGTGACTTCGGGCTACCACGTACACGTTGGAAAACTTGAAGGAACTCTGACCGTAGGCGAGACTGCTCAACTTCACGTAGACAATGAACGGAGATTTCCAACCATGCTAAACCACACATCCACACATTTACTGAATTTTGCACTTTTGGATTGTTGCACTGATTCGGATCAGAGAGGCAGTTTAGTCGATCCAGAGAAACTCCGTTTTGATTTCTCCAACAATGTAAGAATATAAGTCCAATGTCTGCTTTAAACAGGTTTAATATCTAAACGACCACATTAATTGTACATTTTTGTGTAGAGTCCGTTGACGGGTGAACAACTCCGTGCCTGTGAAGGAAAAGTTAATTCTATAATCGACTCCGATGTTGACGTTTTCGCTGAAATTGTGCCTCTACACGTTGGAAAATCTGTTAAAGGTGTTCGTGCTATATTCAACGAAGCTTATCCTGATCCTGTACGAGTTGTCAGTATTGGTGTAACTCTTGGCGACTCTGTTGCCAGCCCTGCAACTTCTATTGAATTCTGTGGTGGAACGTAAGAACTCAGCTAAAGCAATACCAAACAGAATATATGAGTAAATTTAAGTTGTATGGCATGGTTAGATTAAGTTGTATAGCTTCGTCAGGTTAAGTTGTGTAGCGTAATTAAGGTAACGTGTATAGTGTAGTTAGTTAAGTTTGTGTAGAGTAGTTGAAATCCTAATTTTGATTGAGATGCTCATTTTTCTAGGCATGTTCAGAAAACTGGACACATCGGTAAATTCATCATTGCCAGCGAAGAAGGTATTGCTAAAGGAGTTAGAAGAATAGTCGCGCTAAGCGGTTCCCAGGCTCGTCAGGTAAACTAATAATGATTTGTGGTGTAGAGTATGGAGCTTCATTCCAACCTGAAATCTTATTCCAAGTGTGTTTTGCTAGGCGGTACAACGGGGACAAGAATTAGAAGAGAAAGTCGAAGAGCTGGAGAAATCTCCTGTTCTCAAGGCCATAAACGAGCTAAACGACGAAATTAACGCATCCGTCATCTCTGCTTGGCTCAAGGTAATTTTATTCCCTTTTCATTCTACATTTATAGCTGACCAACGACATCGATATTTAATATGTCAAAACCATAGGAATCCCTCCGGAAAAGGCTGATGATACAAAAGAAAGTTATTGATGATGCTGAAAGGCAGCGCAAAGCTAACGCCGGGAAGAAGATACAACAAGATTTGGCTGCTAAATTAGTGGCGACTCCTCCAGGCGAAACATTCATTGAGTATATTCCCGGAGCTAATCAAAAGGTACGCCTAATTTAGACTTAAATTTTTATTACGATCTTGAGTCCAATTAAAATCAACACTGTAGCGATAAATTCGTTCTCTAGCCTTTGTGCCGATTTTCTAAATTCTTAGATATTGGATGCCAGTATCAAGCAAATCAGCAAAGCCAGCGATACCACTTCTGTCCTTCTTCTTACTCATGATGATGCTCGTGTTAACGTTTTGGCATTTGTGTCAGCTCAAGGTATCAGCAAGGGTTGGTCCGCCAGTAAATGGATTGCTGCAGTCGTCAAAGTAAGTTAATTGAATATATATCCGAGGATGAAACCTCTAATGTCAGCTTTCAGACGAAAAAGACTCATTAACCTGAACCAACTATGTGTGTTTAGGCTCTGCCTGACGGTAAGGGTGGTGGAAAGGACGCTAGCGCGCAGTGTAGCGGAACCTACGTAGACGGAGTAGTTGAGAAAATCTTAGAAGAAGCAAGGCAGTACTTAGTATCTTAGGATTCAGTACTATCGGTGCTGTTGTTACAATTTGTATTTTTTCGCGATCGGAAAAATAATTTGCGATGTTCAAAATTTAATCGCGACACATTGACATTTGTCGATGGCAGCTCCTTTCTCACGACGGCTTAAATAATACATGTTGAGTTAGTTATACATTACACCAGCTCAATAATGAATAAAATACCCGTTTTTGGAAAACAACACTGAAATTGCCGTCGTCATTCTGTAATTTTGCTGTGATAGACTGCTGCAGTGACAATATGTCCACGTAAACAGAAGATTGGTCATTATTGCCGCTTTAAAGGTATCACCGCTAAGCCCCAAAGCTACTTAAAACGGTCTAAATAATTATGATTCATATTTATATATATATGCATGCTAATGCGTCATAGAAGTGAGCGTACAGCCTAGAACACGTCACTGAGGTGCAGGTACTATAGTGTGTAGTCATAATCATACAAGTTTAAGCATGTACACTCTGAGTACGCAGGTATAAGCTGTGTCAGCTGTAATTGAACGGACAAATTTCTCTGAAACAGGTTCTTCACTTTGTGTAGATTGAATCGTACCATTTCGAAAGACCCTCCTACGACAGTGATGGTGGACGTATCCTAACAATCTCTTTATTCGTTCCTTTCGTGTGAACTTGAATTCACATCATGCAGTATTAGTCATAGGCTTTTTGCTTCAATCTATGTTTCGTGAAAGAAGTCTGCTCGATTGGATTTTCGATTGTGGGTATTACATTGCCAAAATATGCTGAGAGTGTATGGACACAGTAATTTCGGATAGGGAAGAAGATTAAGCAAATTACGCATTGCTTGACTACGTTTTGAAGTATATATACATACTTTACTTTGAAACTAGAGGATTATTTTATCCATTTCTCAACATTGTGATTAGAAACGGCTGAATAATTGTAAGATATAGCTATGCTGTCTTGTTCAAAAAATCTTTTGTTTCAACAGTCAGTCTTTTATTGACGACAAGATTCAGTGCTAAGAATTATTGTCAGAAACTCGGGTTGTTTTCATTCAGTTTTGCTTTATTTTTCAGGTGCAAGGAACACAGCATTTTGAAAAGAAATTTTAAGTATAGAATCCCTAGCTCCATCCCACAGTTCAATCATCTTCAAGATTCGAAGTTACTCGGTGTTAGCAGAAACAAAAATTTCTGTAAACATGTCCGCCCTCGGCAAAATTTTCGGATTCAAGAAAGAAGACAAGGCCATTACAACCGGTGAAGCTATCCAGAAATTACGTGAAACGGAAGAAATGTTAATTAAGAAACAAGAATTTTTGGAAAAGAAGATCGAACAGGAATTAGCTACTGCTAAATCAAACGGAACTAAAAATAAGCGAGGTAAATTGTTGTAAGTGTTCAGTGCATGGAATTGGTACTAATTGTATACCTATGCTGTAGTGATAGCTGTTTATTCAGGTTTTGTTGAAAGTCGTTTTAAACATGATTAAATTTTAGCTCTACTGAGATTATGTTTAGCTAGTCAATTAGTATCAGGAATTTGTAAGCCACAGACTACTCGAGGGTGTATAAATGTGGAAGAAGGCAACTGAATTTATTCAGCGACTCACCAATACATCCTAACTATCAAGTGCATTGTTTTGCTCAGGCCACCGGTACTGACGGTATAATGTGAAGCATACTAGGGTAGCAAACTGAATATTGCGGTAGATTTTAGATTTTGATGATTTTGATGTGTTGTGTACACATCAATACTATAGACTATCATATGGCAACTGCCACACCTGTCAATTTAAGAAGGTTAAAGGCTGAGCGGATAAGTTACTTGCAGGATATGGAGTGAAATTATTGAAAATATTCTGTTTTGTTGTTGAAGTTGCAATCCAAGCACTGAAGAAGAAGAAACGATTTGAGAAGCAATTGCAGCAAATCGATGGAACTCTCACAACAATCGAAATGCAGCGTGAGGCCCTTGAAGGAGCTAACACAAATACGGCAGTACTAAACACCATGTCTGAGGCTGCCAAGGCACTTAAGCAAGCTCATCAGCACATGTATGCATTTTGTATTGGTTGTTATTTTAATTTGACGGAATATTGGATTAACGAAGAAATAGTAACTATCTGTTTGGTATTGTTTTCAGGGATGTGGATAAAGTACATGATATGATGGATGACATTGCTGAACAACAAGAAGTAGCTAGAGAAATTTCCGATGCAATTTCGAACCCTATTGCCTTTGGTCAAGATATCGATGATGATGAATTAGAAAAGGAGTTAGAGGAATTAGAACAGGAAGAATTGGATAAAGAATTATTGGGAGTGGAGCTACCGAGTGTAAGTGGCGAAGATTTACCTGCCAAAGTACCCGTTCCTGCAGCGGCTGCGAAGAAGGAAAAGCGCGTAGTCGTCGAGGATGATGACGATGATATGAAAGAACTCGCTGCATGGGCATCGTGATTGGATCACATCGCACTGTTTATTCCCTATTGCAAATCCAATTTTATCTTCTTCTTTCGACCGATACTTCAAGCCTAAATATATTATTGATAACTGTGTTAACCCCTCGTCCTATAATTTCAAGAATAAATATAGAATCGATTCATTCCGTCAAATGGAAATGTTGGATCGCAAGTACTCCGTTGTCTTTGAGAACTTTAGGTTTATGTGATGGATACGCAGGACAGCAGTTCAAGTGGAATACGCACTGTGATATGGTCCGAGTATTACAGATGAGGTATCATTTATTCGGTGTTCAAATTATGTTTATGGATTAGGTTATGCGTTTCTTAGCAACAACTTAAATTACAGGCAGCGGAAATCATAAATCGTCATTTAATTAAATTAAGGATTAATAACGAATGAGCTTGTTACGAGTTTTTCAAGTCCTTGACTTTTGAATGAAGCCCCGGTACGCTTACGTATCAGAGATTCTTGCGTCGAAAGCCATCTGTTATCCATGACCTCTTCGATCGTTGGGCGTCTCCTGTGGGAGTACGATAAGAATTTAAAGCAATAGTTTAACAGTTTCGAGTCAGAACGCAATATGAATCATTTCACTTACAATGGACATTTTTTGAAGATCATCATGAGAAATCTGGTTGCTTCAGGCGTCGAGTTAGTGTACAGCGGCTCGAATCTGTACCGCGCGTATTGGATGTTGCCCTTCGTTTCCTTGTCGTCTTCCCCTGCGAAAGGCCAACAACCGCTGAGCAAGGAGTACACGATGCAACCGACGGCCCACATGTCAGTTGTCGTATGTACCAGTTCGCCAGCTACGACTTCAGGTGCTAAATTAACAAATATGATGCTGTTTATTCCATTCGGCGGAATTTTTCTAAGGATTATAAACTTGACATGATATAAGGTACCTGTATATTGTGTTATTTTGTTAGGAATGGGTAGAACTGTTCCAATTCTGGCAACCCGGGCTATAGCACTTGTATCGAATAACTTAATATTCCCGAGAGAGTCTGCTAAAACATTGTCGAGGTTCAGATTTAGCAATTGCAAACCGCGCCATTGTATGTAATTCAAGGCCTGTAAAATCTGCATGAAAAGGAATTCAAAGTTAAGTTAAGGAATCATCAAGTGAAACCAGTGTATTTTCACTCAAGATGCTAATCTTGGTGGTGGTTATACCTGCTGAACTGCGTTTGATACATCGTTTTCGTTGTATATTCCCTCCTTTATAAATTTATCCACAAGTTTCATGTATCCATCAGAAGAACACTCTTGGTAAACAAAATATAGGTAACTACTTTCATTAATCAAGGAACCCAAACGTAGGAATCCACTGTGAGCCAAGCTACTCCTTAAATCAACGTCCTGAACCGGTGTTGACAATCTTTGAGCTAGTTTTCCTTCGCCTCCACCTATACTTCCCAACGACCACAGTCCAAAGACACCGTCACGTAAAAGCTCTGAGAATCCTCCCGTACTTTCTTCCGTTACACTCCTCTTGTTTGTTTCCACCGAATAATCTATTCCAGATTGCACTGGTGGGGCAAAATGTCCGTGCACTATCCTAAACTTTGCGGTACACGATCCGGCAGTGTTGCGTGCAGACAGCTTATACAAGCCGTAATCGGTTTCGTCAAAGACGTCGATGGTCAGGCTTGTAGTTCCTGGATCAATCCTATGCGTCTTGCCCATTACAATGTCATTCCTACAACAAACCATACAAACTTAATGCAATAATGTAAAAATTTAAATTTTCCAATTATGTAGTAAAAGCCTCCCAATTTAAACCTACTTAAACCATTGGACGGTAGGCTCTGGCAAACCTTCAATGATACATGGAATGACGACTTTGTCACCAATACCAGCTCGTATGACCGGCGCGGGCCCTTCGCGGATGAAGGCAGGTAAGCCATCCTTGTGCAAGGACACAATGGCATCAGCCTGCGCTGCAGTGTCAAGATGAAGACCAACTTCATGTCGAAGTCGCCTAGGTTCTCCTCTCCATTCTTTTGCTGCAGAATGTAACAATTTAAATTGATAATGTCTAATGTTTTAAGCATTTTGTTAGCGTAAACATCAAGTTCACCTTGGGTGAGACGTGATTCCTCCTTGACTTCTTCATCCATTACTTCCTGGAATCTTCTTCGCTCCCGAATAATAGGATTCTGAAACGGAGCAAGCGATTAGCTTTGGTCTGACTTTTACAAATTTCAACCAGCTATAATGAGAAGTACAATGTGCATTTAATTTTCTTACATTTCTATCGTAAGCTTGAGACTTGAGCTGCAGGGCAAAAGTGGGACTTCTGGTTGCTGCGACCTTCATGTACTGCCTCAACCGGGCAGGGAAGTCTGCATCTCGCAATTGTAGCAAATATGTATCCGGCCCTTGTTGATAGCTGAAATGCAAAAGAAAATTAAAGCTATCTAACTTCAATCATTTCATGCGCATCTTAATACAGCTATTTCTGGTAATAACTGTGATTCGGATTTGATAATTCCAACATCTATGTTGAGATCCGGTCTTGGATAGTTTGGAGTGCCATAGGCAAAAGATTTCGGATCCCTGGATCCATGGTCCATTTCGAAATCGTCCACTCCAATTGGGTATATCATTTTGGACGGATGACTATATCCCATTGACCAGGCGTTCCTTCTGTACACAGTTTTGCAGGATGCGTTCTCATACCATTTCCTGAAGAATAGAATATTTTATGCATTCCGAACCGGTCACAGTACGTACTAGTAGCCTCACGACAACAAATGTCAGAGTCTTACGTCAATCTGCTCTTGTATGAATGAAGGCTGCTGGTAACCTTCTTATCGCTGTTAGTGAAATAACGAGAGATCCATGGATGCTCCAGAGCATGACGCACATCCAAGCGTCCTCTAGGATCGTAGTGAAGAAGCTTACGAATAAAATCTTGAGCGTTTTCGCTTAAACTCTTATTGAAAAATTCCCATTCTCCTTTCTTGACACAGTTCATTACTTCTTGATCGTTATCACCAAGGAAGGGTGTGGTTCCGTTGAGAAGGAGATAGGTAACGACACCGACGCTCCACATATCAGAAGAATAACCCACGCCTTCACCATTTAAAGCTTCAGGACTAGCAAATTCCGGATGGCCATAGTCAAGTCTTTCAAGTTTCGAAGTAATACGTCGAGCAAGCCCAAAGTCTACAAGCCTTAGGGTGTCACTGTCTTCGTGAGAGAAAATCAGATCCAGGGCCTAGAAAGAAATGCTTATGTTATGACAAGTGGAACAATTGAAGCGTATTTACCCCGTTGTGATGACACTCCTTACGTTTATTCCCAAATGAGCAATGCACTTGTTGTTATGCATATAGTCCAAGGACATAAGGAGTTGACGGATGTAGTCTGCAACTTGCTGCTCGCTAAAACCACCACGGGAAATACAAGTGCCCACAAGATCTCCTCCAGTACAGCTGTTAGGAGTTACATTAAGGATAATTAGTGATTTAAAGCTATACAGTAGTGGTATATATCTAGCCGCTAGCTTACATGTCCGAAACGATGTGGATTCCACGCTCATCTTGGTAGCCATCGTAGACTCTGGAGATACCCGGGTGGAAAAGTTCGCTATGGATATTGAATTCATTCCTCATCCATTCTCGCTTGTTAGCGTCCTGTGAATCCATGGACTTGATAGCAACAGCAACGCCGGTTTGAATTCCTGTGGCGTGACGGATAACCCCTTGAGTGCCCCTGCCTAGCTCATCCCCAAAATGATAGAAATCTCTGATAGGTTTGTTTCTTAGGGAGAGGGGCGAAAGTCGCTTGTTGTAGCTTCTGAAGCGCCATTCATCTTCGGCTTCGTCAATGTTGACGTTACCACTTGAGCTTGCAGTGCCTAAAATGGAAAGCCGTTAGAGTTAGAGTTATTTGTGGGTAACCGTATCGGTGATGTTAGCGTTCGCATTACTAGTTTTTCCTTTTGTACTTTTAAGTTATCCAATACATGTTAAGTTTTCTCGAGGGGAGTTTACCGACAATATTAGATGCTGTACAGCTGTATAATCCATGATCTTTCATAATTGAATCAGTCAAAGTGCAGCTAACTCTAAAAGTACCAGCTTCAGTTTCAAGAACATTAAACTTAATTCTGGACGATTCACCCAATGTACTCCAGTCTTTGTACCTATAAGTAAACAAAAGCTAGTATGAAAAACAATTATGGTTACCGGCCAGGTTAAGCCCGTATCATGACTGTTTCGATCGTCGTTTAATCAACTTGCCATCTAAATTCTGGTTGAGGCCTACCAGTTACAACACCGTACAGTTTACCGTCTCGACGCTCCAAAATGTGCGTCTCTTGCAGTCTAACGATCCACCTGAAGAAAATGTATGCAACTATTAATTCAATTTCTTTTAATAGGTATGATTCGTACGCTGTAATTAATTAATATCTTACTTAGGATGTTCGCCCATAAGTACTTGGATTTTGTAACGATCTTCGCCATGTTCATTTACGCCAACACACTCATACCAGCCTTCACGGCTTTGGGAAAGTCTTAAAGAAAGATAAAATTATGACTACCGCGTAAATATAATCGTTCAGATATTTTTCGAACGAAAAACATTAAAACGCAGTGTGAGAATTTTCCAAAATGACATACTTGTCTACGTAGAGGATAACTCGCCCATTAGATTCAAAAACGTGGTCTGTGCTAGACAACGGTTCTCCATTAAAGAAGAAGGAAACGGCCGGCTTGGGGTATCCGTAAAGCCACCATTCAATTCCGATGCCACAGTTTGGAGCTCCGTACTGTTCAGTATTTTTATTCAAGAACTTGGGAGCGTGCGTGAACCCTGGGTGCGGTGGTCTGTTCAAATCGTAATCACCGCTAGGTGGAGTCCATGCCGTCGGTTTCCATTCAAACTTGTAACTATATTTTTAAGCAATCATTGCGTTAAATTTCTTCATATTTGCAAGGCATGACCACGGGGAACTAGAATAGGATGACTCGCTAATATTCTCTGATGTAAAAGGAGCGTCTTGAGTATTGAATAAACAACAAACCTACCGTAGAGTCTGCGCGTATGGACTCGGATCACTGATTCCAATCCTGTTCTCCACTCGCACTCGGAATTTATAATCCTGCCCTGTCTCTAAGTTACGTACTTCCGTACTGCAGCCCTTAATGCCAGATCGTAGAGTGAACCAGTTATTGTCCTTCGTATTACACATCTCGATGGTATAGGTTACTGGATAATCTATGTGAGTCCTTAAAGCTGGTTTCCATGAAAGAGTCAAATGTCTGTCCGTCATGCTGCTTATGATGGGCTTGTCCGGGAGTGGGTTTGGTGGCCCGATCTGCTTCCTCACAGTTTTGCTATCTCCAGCAGTGCCGGAACCGACATGGAAATCTAGAAGATAGTTCAAATGTTAAAAAATTCAGTTTCGTACTTTAAATCGTTTCGTTTCATACAAAGCATACAAAAAAAGAATTCTTATTGTAAATCCAAAATCGTAATGCTGCAGCATACCTTCCATGGTGCAATTAGCTGAGCATTTATCTTCTCCATATTTGTTAAATATTTTAAGGGTGTAGACTCCAAGGTCTTGAGGACCAGACTGGGAAATTACAAGGCGTAGAAGGCCGTTGCCATTATTTTCTACTGCGATTCGTCCTCCAGGGTAGACACGAGCATCGTCCTTGAACCAATGGAAATCTGGTTCGGGGGATCCTCCAACGCAAGCTGTGAATTTTATTGCCATCCCATCGTAGACTTCCGCATCTGCAATCTTCTTAAGGAAGTAGGGCTTTTCACCCTTGTCCGCCGGAGGTGGCTTGGCATTTCTATTTTGAGTCGGAAAAGGTAATAGACTTGTCAAAATTACTTTGTAATTAAATACAGTTGACAAGCATTTTACTATACCACAACAAATCGATAATCACATACTCAGACAGTTCCATTAACGTTCCTTCACATTCATCAGACCCTTCAAGGTTTTTGGCGATGAGTTTGTATTTACCAAGGTCTTGCTCGCCAACATTATAAACGGTGAGACTGCCCGTTTTGCCGTCCCATTTTGTACCATACTTTTTCACATCAAGAATCAAAGGATTGTCGTTGAATAACCACTGGAGTTCTGGCCGCGGTTCTCCAGCAACTTTGGCGGAAAATCGAGCATCACCACCGCGAACCTGCATGAAAAAGTATGCTCAAATGGTAATTTATGCCTGTTTTCAAAAAATGTAAGGATATTATAGAGACCAAAATAGACAAATACACTCGTTTACACTATGCGAAATTACTCATGCATTATCCTCCTCCTAACTATTTGCTACTACCTGGTGAACATCGTTGAACTTGTCAACGATTTTAGCAGGTGTATAAACTCGGCGGACTCCTATGTCTACAGTGCTAGTCTTTGAGCCGAGTGGATTTGTAAGTTGAACGCTAATAGGCCCCTCGTAGTTGCGACGCATTCCAGGAATTTTTAGGATCGCCTGCATGCGTGAAAAAACATATCAATATGATGCCTGTGGTGCTCAAATACCTCCGTTATCTTCAAGTATGTACTGCACTTACGTTTTTACCATCAAAAGATTGTTCAACCTGAACACCAGGCTCCAGGCCAAGAGACGATTGCAACGATTCGAGCTGTTCAGTAGGTGTAGTGGGTGGTTTCTTGGCCGCCCCTTCCGCATCAATTTTGGCTTTCGTTGTCGCCAGATTTTGCCCAGCACCGGCTTTGACTCCACCATCATCACGATCCGCCTTGCCGGAGTCAACCTCAGTGCTAGATGTGTGGCTGGTACCTGGCTCAGCACTAGCACCATCTTCTAGTTCTGCACCAATGTAGTTGTCCTTACCAGAGTCAGCAGACACTCCTTCTTCAATGCCTGCCTCTACTGGCTTAGAGGGCGCCGAAGAAGCATCAGTAGTTTCAGGTACCTTAGCATCGTCACCGAGAGCCCCAGGTGTGGCCGCACCCTGCTCGCCCTTGCCAGCACCGGAATCTGCAGGTTTACCTGTTAGTCTTCCCCACTGAACTTCAGGTAGCGGATTGCCGCTCACACCAACCTTCAGAACAAGATCCTCTCCTTCTGATATAATCAGGTTTGCAGGCAATCCGGTAGTGAAATCAGGAGCTTCAAAAGGTTTGCTATCATCAGTTTTACCGAGGACGCTTACAGCGCACTCCTGTTTGTCTTTTCCACTTGGATTCTCAGCAACAAGGGTGTAAAGCCCAGCATCGGGTTTGCCGATACCATCAATGATGATGGAAGTCTGGAGCTTGCCATCAACTTCTTCAGTTTTACTAGGTATTGGCACTCCATCCTTGAGCCATTGCACTTTAGGGGTCGGGCTGCCCGACAGAGTTGAAGTAAGCTTCACTGGAGTTCCTTCCACGGCTGACTTCTCTGAAGGCAGTGAAGAAATAACTACTGGCGCAGACGGTGGAGCTAGAATACAAAAAATTAAGTAGTAGTCTGAATCTAAATACGAAAAGCAAGCCATGCATGTCTTCATACAACGAAAACGTTACCTCTAAGAGAGATCTCAATTTGATCGCTTCCCTTGCCTAACGGGTTGGAGGCTACAGCAGCGTAGTTAACACTCGTGTCATTGATAGGAGCTTTAACGAAGTAATTGACTGGTCTTCCGTGAGGGTCCTTCCCAATTTTAATAGGATCAATTTGCTTATCGTTTTCGAAAAGTATAAGTTTCGGAGTCGGTTCTCCTTCTATTTCAATTTTCAGAGATATCTGAGATCCCTGTTCGGCTTCTTCAGGCGCAGTAATATTAACCTTTGGTAATACTGGTGCAACTTTAAATCGAAAAACATTACTTCTAACTGGGAAGTTATCAGCCTTGTGACAAATTATACCAGATATTTTCAAACTTACGAATGACACTGACTTGACTTGGGCTAGATTTAACAGATGTGATAGAATTTTTCGCCTCAAGGCTATAAACTCCTTCGTCAGCCTTGTCAGACTTGGAAACAAGAAGCTTCTGAACACCACCCGGGCCAGTAGTGATTTCCACACGACCTGGCTCCGACAGAATTGGTTCTCCATCCTTAAACCTAAGCACACACGACGATTCATAAGCAGACTCTTAATTTATCGTGTTTTATTCTTAGGATCTCTCTTCAGCGTTCGTGGCAAATACTTACCATTGAACCGTAGGTAACGGAGAGCCTGTAACAGTAGCAGTAAGGGTGAATGGTTCAGTCTCATCCACGGTCTTGCTGCGCTCTGGACCCTTGGCAATCAAAGGTTTTTCTTCAACTAAACATATTTTTCCAGTGGTTGTGACCGAACCAGCGCAGTTCTCCGCCGTCACGGTGTACTGAAAAAGAATATATTGTGTGAAAAGCGACGATGTTTAAGACTTACGACTAGTAAAAAAGAAAACTGAGGCCGGTGGAAGCATTTATGCATAATATAATAATGTAATAGCGCCTGAGGACAATTTATCATCTTTGAAGTGTACCGTTCCAAATTGGTCGAGTTTGACTGCATCTGAGAGGATTTCGTAGATGCCATCCTTTCCTATGACGGAAATAACCTTTCCATCAAACTCCCACGTCACAGCTGGTTCTGGAAGGCCTATAACTCGAACTCTGAGAGCCAGAGAATCCCCCTCCCGCAATTTAGCATCAGTCAGCCCTCGAGTGAATGATGGAGGTTCAACTAAAAGGGAAATCCAATAGGTTGAAGGCTGAGGGTAAACATGTATTGTAATCTCCTATTATTTTACGCACCCATGATAGTTAATTTGGCAGACAGGCTTGTTTCCCCTACAAGATTCGCAGCCTTCAGCGTGTATTTCCCAGCTTCTGTTAGGGAAACATTGGAAAGCTGCAGGCTGTAATCATTAGGCATACAGTCTCTAACTTTTTCTTCCCCTCTGTACCTGTGGGAAAATAAACAAAGACTGGATCAGATACGCAGTCACCTGAATCTGTAACTGAGTCGGCGTATTAAATAACCCCAGTATTGTTTGGCTTTCAAGAAGAGCGTATTGCCAGTTATCTTAATTTAGCTTAAACTCCGCTCAAAAGAGCTCGGGTAAATCTTGGAAAGCTATGCAAGTCAGTATTACAAACATACCACGCAACTTGCAGACTGTCAGGTTCGGATTCAATGTTTGGGCTGAACGTAACCGTATCCCCAGGACCGCATGTTAAGTCACCAAGATTCGTAATTTTAGGCCTGCTCATAACCCGCACTGGGATCTGTGAAATGAATTTGTCAATGGTTCAATTTCTTTGAACAACTTAATGAAATGTTACATACACTTGAAGCTACAGCTGGACAAATCTCAGCTGTGGAACAGAAATGGTTACCTCAGCCTTTTCTTCTTTGCCATTCCCGTCCGTTGCTATCACCGTGACAATGCAGTCTTTTGCCGGCATTAACTTGAACTCTCCACCCTTGGCCTTTTCCTTGGTCCCAGCCACGGCCCACTGGATTTGCGCACCGTCTGATACTGTTGCATTTAACTTGAGTTCTTGACCGACTTCTACAGTTCTTGGACTTGTGTCAAGCTTTAACTTTGGACCCGATTTTTGTATGACTAACGTCGAACTTGTCTCGCATGATCCGTGCTCATTTCTGGCAACACAAGTTACGATCCCACCGTCTTCCATCATGGTGTTGTTAATGACAAGTTTTGACAGTGTTGTAGACTTTGTACTACTTGTCTCTATGCTAACACGCTTTGTAACTGTTAACTCATCCTTATTCAGTGACCTGCGAAAGAACCATATTCAGAGAATTACTGTGCCCCTTTACTGAATTTCCTGGGCATTGGAGACTTACCACTGGATAACAGGAGCAGGAGATCCATTGACCTTTACTTCGAACGCAACGGTGTCGGACTCCATACATTCAACCCTTTCGATTAATTTCTTCTCGAATTCAGGCTTTCCTGTAATTTTAAACAATATGTGCACCTCATTTCAATTATAAACCTCCATTCGTAAAACCCGTTGACAAATATTACCTTCAACGATAATCACAGTCTTCGATTCAGCTTCTCCAGCCTCGTTCTTGGATTTCACAATCCAATCACCAGCATCGCTAGGTAAAAGTACATTAAAGGTCAAGCTCCATGTTTCTGTGCCCTCTCGGCTGATCTTGATGCGAGCATCAGCGTTCACTTCCTGACCATTGTGGTACCAGCATACTGTTGGTTCTGGATTGGCTAACACGTCCACGCTGAGCTTTAATGACTTCTGCTCAAGCTCAGTGTAGGATTCTTCCAGAGACCTTGTTATTTCCGGTTTTCCTATTGATGGAAAGTGATAATAAATTGAAAATCCACGCTTCGATAGGAAAATCCCTCTACGATAGTTCTAGATGCCTGGACTCACTTATAATATCCAATCGAGCTTCTTGTTCATCATACCCGTATTCGTTTTCTGCCCTAACTTTAACAGTACAGGCAGCTGCGACATTCTTAATTTTCAGAGTATGCGTATCACCGTCATCCAATTTCTCATACTTCTTTCCATCGATTTCAATTCCATCGATGAACCTGCAATTTATTACATCTTTTAGTTTCGGCAATACTGAATGTCCGAGTTTTATCAGAAAGCTGTAAACATTTATTGCCCTCACTGCTCACCATTTAACTTTTCCCTTGGGATACTCATCAACTTTGACGGTAAACTCAGCGTTAGAATTGTATTGAACTGTGGTATTTTTAAGTGTCTCCCGTATTTTAGATCCTCTAAAGACTTTGACTTCGCCACAGCATTCGTCCGTACCGAAGGCATTTGAGCATTTGACGGTGATTTTCTCGTCAGTTCGACTCATGGATTTGTAACTGTAGGTGCAACCTTTACCAACTTCCTTTTCTCCAATAACCCATTTGATCTCTGGTTCTGGGTTTCCTGTTGTTTCTACAGATAAGTTGATAGTTTCCTTTTCCTTGATCTCGATAATGGATTCAATTGTTTTCGTAAACTTTGCCCTGGAATGTGCTACGAGATTCCAGAATTCGGACATCTGCCCAATGGCGTTAGAGGCAACTACACTGTAAGCGCCGCTGTCCTCCAGTTTGATCTTCTCAAAAGTGATAGTGAAGACTCCATTTTCTCCTCGTGTCATTTGGATTCTTTCAGATTCTATAATGAGCTGGCCATCTTTGTACCTAGACATACCACATAAGACAAATTCAGTATTATCAGTTCATTATATATTTACATCATCGATACTTCGCATGCTATTCAACCCACCATTTTACTTGTGGCTCTGGACTTCCCGAAACAGTCACACTCATTGAAAAGGTTTCTTCTGTCATGCAGGCAGTATCTTGCATTTTGGTTTTGAACTTGGGTGGAGAATTTATGCGAAGCTTGCCAGAAGTTTTAGCTTCACCAAGATCATTGCGAGCGATAACAACATATTCTCCGGCATCGTTAGTATCAACGCCCTTGATAATCAGTGCAATGCTTTCGTCATCCTCGAACAGGAATCGATACTTTCCTCCTGCTTGAATTTCTTGCCCGTCTTTATACCTTAGAATATACAATTGTGCTTAAATTTAATTTCACCTCCTCCTGTATCATCGCTATTTTTACATAGGCAACCTTATCTTGATTTGCAAAAAATGTTAATCTTTATCTAAAGCAGAATATTTATAGACGACCATATCCTACCAGGTAACTTCTGGCTTGGGAAAGCCAGTAATTTTAAGTTCCAACATTGCGGAACCACCTGCTGATACTTCTGTATCGGTTAGCTCGGCTGTAATTTGAGGAGCTTCCGGTTCTCTGAGGAGTTGATGAATTGCACCTATCAAACAAGAAAATTAGACTTCGACAGCAAGCAAAAACCTCGTTTAAATCACAATACCAACTAAAATGTCTGCAACCATCAAGCCTCAACCAAGACAAAAAAACAAGGGTAAATGACATCTAGTATCTGTACTGTATCAACTGAAGCAGCAACAGTAAATGCAGGAAACCAAAAATGCAATTAATAAACGGTCACAGTACCCTGAACAGTAAGTTCAGCTGAGCAAGAGATTTTGCCAGAAGAGGTGGAAGCAACACAGGTGTAAAGCCCTGCATCTTCAGGTCGGACGTGTTGGAAGACTAAGGCTAGTGAATCTTCATCATCCTGTCGTGTATCATTGTAACACAAAAATTATAGACACAGTGCTCAACTTATACGCGAGAATAGTTTGCTTGAAAACTTTAATGCTGCAGATGCTGACCTTGAACAAAACTTTGAATTTATCTTCAGGTGCAAATTTAGCACCGTCGCGGTACCAGGTAAACTCTGGCTCCTCTCCCGGTTCCAAGAGGGTGCTTCCAAGTCCGGGGAACATTGATTTCTCGTCTGGAACATTATTACATACAATTTCCATGAAATAATTCGTGGAAGTTTTCGAATATCGAGAATGATACAAACAGCTATTCACAGATTATTTTTGTAGTCTATGTTGCATACCAGTAATAGTTAGAGCTGCTGAAGTTGAATTTTCTCCGTATTTATTTTTAGCAATGCAGCTGTATGTTCCCGCATCTGAGTCAATTACGTTTTTGATGGTCATTTCTGTCAAATCTCCAGATCTAACTACGAAGACCCTTTCGTCTTCCTTAAGGGGTTGGTCATCTTTAAAACTAAAGAACAAAAACCCAAGGATATTTTGAGGTAAAACGAATGTTTTCAGGAAAAATTGTACAATAATTGCTCGTGACTTAATCCGGGAGAAGATAATGGGTACAAACAGAAATAACATACAAACTAAGCCTTGGTTCAGGGTCACCAGAAGCTCTGACAATAAAGCATACAGTAGTGTCCAAAAGGAGCTCGGTATCCTTCATTTTCACAATGAAATTAGGCTGTCGCTCCAAAGCTTTCTGCTGTCTCTCCTCTGGGGTAACTATATACGAAGAAGTAAGTAAGAATCACGTCATCATCAAAGAATTGCTCCTCACTGAAATAGATATAAAGTGGGCGATACAAGAATAACCATAGTTTACATTCATGGACGTTTATGAAACCGGATGAGCACGTAGCGCCGTACTGGTTTGAGCATTTGGCAGTGTATAATCCGGAATCTTCATCCCTGACATTCAAAAGCGTAAGCGTATGTGCGTTTTCTTTGGAAATAATCTTCACCCTATCTGCCAATTTGTCATCTAATGGCTTATTTTCCTTCAGCCATGTCACAATACTTGGTGTATCAGAAACAGTCTCCACAACGAGGCATGCATTATCTCCGGCTGAAAACAAGATAATTCTTTCTTGAAATACGAACTATGCGCTTGGGGCTGAATGTAACATTTATGAATAATAAGGTTCAAGCAATAAGTAGTCGTTTTCAAGACTTACGTTCACACTCAATAGATTTGACGTTCAGAGAAAACTCCGGCTTGCCTACCGTGTTGGTTCCTGTCGAATCCATTCTTATTAGATTACGGTTAGAGGTACTTGTTTTCACTTCACTTTCACCAATTCCCGAATGTGCCCGCCTTTCGTTGACTGACGGCTGATGAGACAGATGCTTCTTTACGGGTTCCTCGTTTAATTTTCTTTGCTTCTCTACTTCTTCAACTTTACGTTTCTTTTCTTCCTCTGCCTGGCATTCCTTGACCTTTCGCAGTTCTTCCGCTCGGCACTCTTCTTCTACACGCGCTTTCTCCTTTTCAAGTTGTCTTGTTTCCTCCTCCTTGTGTTTACGCTGTCGTTCCTCCTTCCTCTCTGCTTCTTTACGTTCCACCTCCTCTACAGCTCTCTTTTCTTTGGCTTCAGCCCGTTTTCTTTCTTTTTCAACCTTTTCTACGGCTTCTTTGCGCTTACGCTCTTCTTCAATCTTTTCTTCGGCTTCTTTGCGCTTACGTTCTTCTTCAATCTTTTCTTCGGCTTCTTTGCGCTTACGTTCTTCTTCAATCTTTTCTTCGGCTTCTTTGCGCTTACGCTCTTCTTCAATCTTTTCTTCCGCTTCTTTGCGCTTACGTTCTTCTTCAATCTTTTCTTCCACTTCTTTGCGCTTACGTTCTTCTTCAATCTTTTCTTCTGCTTCTTTGCGCTTACGCTCTTCTTCAATCTTTTCTTCGGCTTCTTTGCGCTTACGCTCTTCTTCAATCTTTTCTTCGGCTTCTTTGCGCTTACGTTCTTCTTCAATCTTTTCTTCGGCTTCTTTGCGCTTACGTTCTTCTTCAATCTTTTCTTCCACTTCTTTGCGCTTACGTTCTTCTTCAATCTTTTCTTCCACTTCTTTGCGCTTACGTTCTTCTTCAATCTTTTCTTCCACTTCTTTGCGCTTACGTTCTTCTTCAATCTTTTCTTCCACTTCTTTGCGCTTACGTTCTTCTTCAATCTTTTCTTCCACTTCTTTGCGCTTACGTTCTTCTTCAATCTTTTCTTCGGCTTCTTTGCGCTTACGTTCTTCTTCAATCTTTTCTTCCACTTCTTTGCGCTTACGTTCTTCTTCAATCTTTTCTTCCACTTCTTTGCGCTTACGGTTTTCTTCCTGTTCTTGTTTATTGTGTTGTTCAAGGCTTTCTTCTCCTTCCACTATTTGTATTTGCTGGTCTGTGAAAGCACTGACTGCTGTTGTAGGCTTGAAACAGGGCTTGATTTCTGCAGTGGTTAAGCTCCTTGATATAGCTTTGGTTTCGTGTACAATAACTTCGGATTGCTCAGGTAACTTGGACAAGCTCAGTTCTTGAGCATGGAAATTATCACATTCTTTGGTGTCAGCACCCTCTTGTTTCGTTAAGCTGAAGTTATTAGCGAACCTGTGAAATTTTTCGACTTGAATGCTTTGGCTATCGAGAGATTTTGCTTCAAAATGTTTGTGTGACTCCTGACTCGTGTCGTTTTCCTCTACTTCTTTGATGATGCTAGTAGTTTTGGAGATTCTATGAATTTTTATTTCTTCAGCTCTATCAGGTACTACGTTACGGTCAGCGTCACATCCTCTGTTCACTTCCACGTAGACTTCATTTTCTAACGGAATTTCTTGTAATTTCGTTTTACCCTCAAGTTTTTTGCGACGGGTTACGTTTTCACTTACAGAAGTGTCATCACTACTTTCAATCTGAATTGGAATATCTATCACACGGCGAGTTTTGCTAATATTAGTATCCACCTGTTTCTCAACAGATGCAGAACGGTCTTCGTTGAAGGAAGTCACATCAGTTATCTCAACACCATTAATAGTCACAGACTGTAAGGATTCTTCGATAATTTTCTCTTTCTTCGGGACTGGTTCCTCACCTAATTTGAAGCATTCATAATGTTTTAAATTGCTGGAAAATATCACAGATACACGGAATTGAAAGCATTAGCTTACTTGCAGGACTTTCTTGGGAAATTCTTGTGAATTCACGGATATCGGTGAACCATCCGGTGGAAATTGCAGGTTCACTTTGGAAAACAAATAGAATTCCCTCTTTATCAAGAAGTCCAAAATTTCCTTGTTCCTTGACTTCACCTTCGGCAGGTGTATTCTCGATTTCAACAAGATGATGCTCCGAGAGCTACAAGTGGATAATACAGCTAAATAGAGATCACGGTAGCGTGTCTGCTTACAGTGCTTGCAAATGGGGATAACACAGAAAATAAAGACTGCGGAAACTTTCAGATACCAAATGCGCATGGAAGTAGTCAGAAGGAGGATTGGCTTACCTGGAGAATATTTTTGAGAAGGAAGACTGATCTGTCTGGCGAAATTCGTTTCACTTTCGTAACAAGTAATTTATTTTTGAAAAGGAAACAATATCGTTCTTTTTCCCGGCCTCCAGCGTTTAATCTGAACCAATCCTAGAATATCGAGATAAACGCTAGAATTCCGACTTTGCAACAGTCAGGATACACAAAATAAGATAATTGAAAATACTGAGGAAGAGCTAGGAAAGAGCAGGAAGGAAGAAAACTATACAGCCACTGCCAAGTAGTCCCAATGAATATGGGTCAATGAAGTATGTCAGAGAAGGCTAGATATTTCGGAGTAGAAGGTATCATGGATGAGTAAGTGGGAGGGTCATAGGAATTTATCAGTGTAGATTGTTTAAGGGAGATCGGGATTGAGGGATAGTTATTTCTATTTACTACACTTTTTTACAAGGAAGCGGCTATTAGGATAAAACGAATGCACTGTTATCGCAAATAATAGTGATATTAGGTTGCTATAATACGCGAAAGAGGGGAATAGGACATAAACCTTCTCCGACTATCTCGCAGTTTCACAACCGTTGGTGTAATTTGTAGTAGAACGAGAGCAAAAAGTTTGAAAGATGGGTTTGGACTAACTTTTTGGTTGCTCTTGTTTTTAAATGATATCTCAAATTATGCCTTAGCTTGGTTTTTCGCAGCTCTACGTGGAAGCTGCAAGAAGCGCCCAAGCTTCTTGGGCGAACTCATTCAATCAGAATTAGCATCTCTTCCCCGAAGCGTGAAAAAAATTCTGCCTGAGTTAATGCCAGGCTAGACATTTTTAAACCGACAGAGCAACCATGAGGATCGAAACACGCAAGCGGAGAAAAAGCGAGAGGAGAGCGAAATGTTTCACATACGTGTCGTAGAATCCGACCGGCCCTGGTATCACCGAAGCCCTCAATACTCTGAATAAATTTGAGATCTCTTGCTTTGCTTGGGATCCAGCTAACAAGCTCGAGACCTTTCTCAAGATCTTTACTGGGCTCTCCCAACTGTTTCGAAATTTTGATCAAATCCGATAGGAGAAGCGTGTAGTCGTTTAAACGCTGAGATGGAAGTCGAACATAGTCGATCAACGTCCGTCCCGTGTCATTCAGCTCTAGGCTTCGATTCTGTAACGAGGAAATTCATGTAGACAACTTTTAAAAACATTCTCAACACCAAAATTAGACATTCATACTGTATTTTTAGAAATTACACAGGCAGTAGAGCCACGCTACACGCTCGGTTAGACAGATTCAAGATCATGCGCAAGCAGAAGAAGGAAATCGCCCAGAACAATATAAGCCATTGCAAAGTAGGTCATGAACATGTGGTTGGCATTTGTAGTCTCAAGGCAGGGGGGAAATATTCGCAATTTGATTTTCGCTCGTGCTTCGTCATCGTTTTTTTTACATACTTTTATTCTTTCCCTCGTTCTTCATACTATTAACACTTATCCTTCATCTTTTCCCCTTCCCTCCAATTCCTTGCTTGCATTTTATCTGACTCCTCCCTCAGATCATACTTAACATCCCTTGCGCCTTGGTCCGGGGCCAAATGGGTAAAGTAAAGCAAAGGAAGCCTGACTACATCCTTAACCTGATCCCAATCCCGTCTCATTTTGCCCACTCCCAGTGTATGGCTTACTCCCAACGCTTTGTGTTCTCTAGCATCCTTTCCCCGAACATACTATCTCCTCCGCTCGAAGCAAGGAATTCTATCTTATTTAGTTAACCTGCCCGAACTCGGAGCATACCTCCTTCCTCGGCCACTTTTACTACCTATATGTACTTCATAATAGCATAGCTAATTTATCTGCAAACACTCACAAGCTTCACATCAAGTAAGATTCAAAAAACTTCCACTAGATTCGTAAGTCCTCTTATGCATGTATGTAGACAATCTTTCTTAAAGTTGCACTCACCATTGCACATTACATTTGCTTAGTATGGGCTGGGCAGGTGATAATTCTAACAGCATCTTAAACTCAACTCTCATACAACGTCAAACTCCAAATCAACACACATCTCACACATACTTAACTTACGTCAAATGCTTCGTTCACATGTGGGTTGTCGCATATGAACTCGTTTATGCTTTCCATCCGGTCGATGTAGTTTGCATGCTTATCGAAATCCCGCTCCTAAATAATCGTCAACGTTGTCCATATTAACCATTCCACGCACCTTAGCACTAAAGAAAGTCTTATTTAGCTCCTTCATTACTTAGTTTTTGAACACACATGCTACAACGTATACGAAAAAACCTTCAATATCCTTGTAGAGTGAAAACGTTTTCAGCTAAATCCTATTCTGACAGTAAGTATATTGACTTAAGGTCAATAGTCCTTGCATCATAGTAAGCGACCAATTTTTAGTTTATTAAAAGGCAATAGACAATTTATGGAAAGGCAAAAGGGGGACAGTTTTCGTCCGTCCGTCCATCTGTCTGTCTCCTGTTCGCACGATAACTTTCGAACGGTTGCAATCCCTCTTTAGCGTGCCGTTGAATTTGAAAACACCAATATTGGTGCCATCTGAACATAATCCGCACAAAAAATGTCGATGCTAAAGTTAAGAATCCCGTACTACTTAAATTCCTTCCAAATACGCTATTGCTGTAGTAGTCTTAAAAGAAACTATCACGAGGGTTAAGTAAGTGGTACGCTAGTCAGCATGCAATGAAATTATCATGACAGCCTTAAATTCTCTTTGTATGTCGATAGAGCTAAGACCTGATAAAATATGATTTTGATGATGATCCTGATTTTTGGAAAATTGGAGACGAAGCTTCTAGTAGAAGAGAGAAGACGCATTAATAGTGAATTATTTTGCATAATTTAAGACAGCAGTTTGCCATTGCTAGACTAAGTTGTTCGAATCGCGAATTCTGATGCTTTTCCAATGAATCCCGTTGCATTCTGAAGACTTTCAGAATCTATACATGCGGCCAATGCCCAAAGGTTTAGGACTTTTGAAACAGGTAGCGGAAACTCTTCTTGACCCTTATGCTTGACCCTTACAAAACTGTAAGAGGACTTTACATAACGTAGTTTTAAACGTTGAAAAACGGATAAAATAATTACTTCCGCTTACTAATCGAGTGAAGCTTCGTCCGATCTGGTTCGCTTGGTCAGCGTAATACTTCATTCCTTCTAGGAGAACCCTGAAAAAATACCAGCAATCAATGTAATCTAATTACGGTGTCTCAAATACATACAGCATTATTCTACTCAGTTTTTCATATTCACTACTAACAATATATCGTACTGATGCGATGTACTAATCGGCAGACCTTTTGGTTTGAAAAAGCGCATGTCTTTAATAATGATTATACTTGGATTTACGAAAAAAAGTGAACTTGAAGCTGAGATTATAAGCTTCTTTAGCAGTATGCTTTTCAACAAAGGCCGAGGAGTCAATGGGGGCTGTGAAAAACTTATTTTTCTACTACATATTACTGGGGCTTTCTTTCACATATTGTGAATTTTGATGGCGCACAACAACTTTTCCACTAACTGGAGCGGTTTCCAACTGCATATTATTCGCTTTACATTGGTTTTACTGCAGCAAAAGAATTAAGCAGCATTAGCACGCCGGCTGAAGATTTTCACGGAATAAGGTGGAGAGAATCTTACGTTTTATGGAACTCAAAGATGTCACTGATTCCTCCAAAAAGAAACTGTGAATGTTTTCCCACGATTTTTCCAGCATCCGTTCCTTCTTCAATCCAGCGAATATAATTGGTGATAAGGTACTTCAAGTCCTTGACGAATTCTTCCTCCGTTTCAATGAGTTCACGTATGATAGCACTGATGAGCATGATGAAAAATCAATTGCAGCGACTCGTAAAGGCATTTTGAAGCTAACTCCGCCTAGTATGTGTTAGAACTACTATTTTTGAATGTATCCAACGCAAACTTACTCTTTTTCTTGTTTTAACTTGGTGTTTTCCGCAGTACACGAAGAGCCACGTTTGCTCCTCATTGGTCGTACACTGATACGGTGCTTAGCGGCAGAGTTGTCTAACAACGCGTTTATTTCTCCAATATCTTCGTCTAAGCTACAAGTTTTTAAAACAATAAAACGACTTGATTTAAATCATTCACTGGAAATCATATCCTTTCGTCGTTCACATACTTGAAAAACTCCTGATTTGTGGTCATCGTTCTTTTCGTTGTCGTTGTGTAGGATCTATTCGTCCTAGTCGTTTCGAAATCCATAGAATCCATCTATTATAGATAACATTGAACAACGCAAGATTAGAAACTTATTGACGTATGTCGAAACTTTTAACCGGCATATAAGTCAACCCAAAGAGTCGACGAATAGTAATAGATTTTCAATACGTGTGTATTAATTATTTAGGACGAGTAGCCGCAAAAAGATTTTCGGTAGCAACATCATTGGTGACCACAAGCATATCTTAGCTGTGAACAACTGCCCCTTGTATACGAATTACTCGTCAAGTTAATAGGTTAAACCCATAAGTCACATTAAAAGCTGAAGATGGATAGCATAGCAGAGATACGCCGCATAAAAGGAATAATTTAAAAAATAATTATCGATTGCTCACAAAGCTGAGAACTAGAAAGAATATAAAAATTCCGAAGGTAAATAAAAAAAGGCCGAAAATATTCAAAAAAGTATAGTGATAGAGAGCAAGTTGAAGTATTTAGAAATGATATTACATGATGTTACATGTCAAGACATAAAACGAGACAGAACGAAAACGATTAGACCAGAAGCGATAGCGATTTCCCGTTCACGTAACTACATCATGTACACACAAGCTGAATACATATATACAGAGACGAGGCGGATGAAAAACGCTTTACTTAACCAATAACGTACCGTTGCAGACCGGAACTTAGCGAAATAATTCGTGTTTCATAAAAAAATCACTCTCTTCTGCGCTCGTCGACAGGGAGCACAGCTACTGGAACTAGCACATGTTGTTTGAAACGATAATCAGTGTGTCATCTAATACTATATGAAATTGTAACTAATTTTGGTTGACCTAAAAGGGGCCTTGTAAAAAAGCAAAAACTTTCGTTCCCTTGTTAATGAGGTAATAAGATAATTGTAATTTTCTCGAAATCTGTAGTTCGACACTCCTGAGGCTAAGACCCATCTGCGTGTGGTAATCATGAGCCTTTTTAAAGTGTTTCAAGTAGGGTAGGTGGCAGCAAGGATAGGATTGGTTAACAAAAGGACGGATGAATGGAGAAAATGGAAATCAGCCAAAGAAAGTCAAGATGGCCCGAGTTGGAGACAGTATGACAAGACTGGATAGGATTACACAAATCTATCGTGAAACCAAAACGAAATTGTGGAACGTGATTTATATTCACTACTAAAATTCTTAAAACCGCAAAATAACATCGTCACAGTCCGGTCAGTCAAAAGTCACAAAACAATAGCCTTGCTCAACAACCCTGTCTACGTCCTTCAAATATCCAAGCGAGTCTCTCAGGCTTGCAACCGTCAGGAAGTACTCCGCAACATCAATACTTCGTTGTCTGCATACCACAAGTTGACCCTAAAAATAATTGTAACAGCTGCACATAATTTATGCGCATTTCATTTCCGCGGCATCTGACTCCAATCCAAATGTTATTTATAGCTCCGCGAGCCTCCGCGTTCAAGATATGGCAGCTTCATTCTCCACTTTTACTTTCTTTCTCGAAATCTACTACTCTGCTGCTATCAACCACCGCCGAACTACAATGCAGCAATATTTGACATTCCCATTTGTTCTCATTGGTATATCTGTATACCAGTGAAACTACACGAATTAAAAGCTGGATCAATTTTAGCACTGAAAAAAATATAGGGACGGAGTAACTGTACATTCGTCCTCACTCATAACTATTTCACAATTCCAAACAAGTGATGAAAGCGAAAATCGAGGGATAGCGTCGAATACATCGATCAAAAACTCAGTTTCCAGTCCATATTTGAAAAGTTTTATTGACACAATCGTGACCTGTAGAACTGTTTCTCAAGATTTCTTTTGCTCATATTGTTTGCTCTTTGGGACTTATCCACTACATGCTGGGCTTTTATTCTTCACTAAAAATGTTCTACAGGAGTCGTCGATGTTTTATGAATTTTCTTCTTTGTAGGGACCGGTATTTATACGAAACGTTCTTGGTCTCCTCAATCTTCGTGAACCGCAATTGAGAGAGCTGAGCCTTACGATTCATTGCTTGACTCATTTGACTACGTCGGTGTTTTCGCTGGAGGAATTGGATGTTCCGCAATTCTTGCTTTATCAAACTTATCTCCCGTCTATAAGCTGTTAGGTGGGACAACGTCCCTCGAGATTCTGTTGTTGCAAGGGAATTTTGTAGCTTGTATTGTATTTCGGACACTGCAGATAGCTTCTTGCTTACGTTAAGGACTGCATTTACTCTGAGTGCAAAAGCACTCTTGGAAAAAACATTTTTCGTTATTCCAGATCGGCGCGCAAGCAGATATTTATCAGCGGCCCACAATTTTAGACTGGATCTTCTGGAGCTAGAAAGCTGGCTTAAAGTTGCAGACAACCTCCGAGGGCTTTTAGAATGGTAGTCAACGGGAAGGTAGTTAGAAGAAATGAGTTTATTTGGCACCGATCGCTCTGTAGAAAGGCTTGCAATGGACTCAGAAGGTCGCCTACTTTTGTATAAACTGATAGGAGAGGTACCTCTAGGATAATATTTGCGATTATAGTCAGAGCTTTCCAAAGTTGACGAGCTGCACTCGGACATATTGTCCGAGGTTTTCTGAAGCCAACTTGCAACGCTGCGCGACGAAGGTGAAATACCATCAACGATCAACCGGTCTGTGGTTGACAATCGGGCCCTATGCCGTCCACTCTCAACTGGGCAGTAGGAGGATGGTGATTGAAAATGCAGAATGCCGTACTTGTTGGCAATATAGGCAAGTCGTTCTTCGGTTGCCGTGGGAGCGCTACGGAAGGATTCATCTGATACTGTAGAGTATCGAGAGGATTCTCCTTGACCTGAGGTTTTAGTATCCCGGCTAAATCTGCACTCGGAAGCTGATGAGCTTGCTAGAGACAACTGCTGCGAAGCATAGGAAGACGATGAGGATAGGTATCGACCAGCGTACCTGGAAGTGTACGGGTTTTCCGAAGGTATTCTTTCTCGTCGTCCACTGTTCATACTCAGTACCGGAGACTCGTAGCGGCTAGATATTTCGTACCGAGATGAGGTACCGTAACGGGTTGAGGTATCATGACAGATGTGAGTTTCGGAACGAGTTAGCAAATCGGGCTGCCTAGAAGTATTTGTAATGGAATGATTAGAATTAGATACGCTAGAGTAACGTCCAACTCGACTGTAACTGTGGAGGTCATCAACAGATTTTCGCTGAGTCTCTCTAGATGTTATCGACGACGGTCTGGAGAGATAATGAGATGCAGTAGGAATATTCGCAGTTGGATCCAAGGAAAAGTTTTCATAAGCTTTTCTGGCTGCCGCTGTTACTGGCGACGAAATTAAGAACTGTGTCCTACCGGGCATCGTAGAAGGCGGGGAATAACGAGAATATCTATCACTTCTACCTGTCCTTAGCGTATCCATCCCAGCTGTACCAGGCCCACTCAATACATCAGAAAGCATCATCTCTGCAATGGCATTCCATTCACTGTTACATATGGATTTTATTCTTTCGGATGAGGCAGAGACGTTTGTGATTACATCTGTTGATGCTACAGAACGAACGACTTGGGTTTTACTTCCGTCGCGCCTTGTCTGGACTTCTACTACCTGTTCGTCATTTAGTCTCGTGCACTCTACTTTTGTGCCGTCTGGAAGCCTGACGACTGGTTTCACACGACCTGAGAAATCCGAAACAATCTCAATACGCCTTCCATCTGGTAAGTCTGTGAATTGAATGACTTCCTCTGGAGAATCTGATTTTATTTCGCGAATTTGACTACAATCCTGCCTTTTAATAAATGACTCTCTCGCGAGAGCTCCCGGGCAATCTTCTACGCCCAGTGCTATGTGCCTTGTTGTTTTACTACCATCCACTCTTTGCACGGTTTCAAAAATCTCTCCAGTTTTAGTTTCTAGCCTTTCAACAGTACTTCCGTCACTTCGGGTTTCACGTGTTAAAGTTCCCGCTTCAATTTCATCCACGTCTGGCGAAACTGCAACAGGTGAACGAGCTGACTTATTACGTAGTTTATGAAGAATAGTTCGGCTCCCATCCCGCCGTATTGTGGTTTCTACTACCTCTCCCGAGTTTGCTACGAATTTCTCAACCAGCGTTCCATCATTTTGAACTTCTCTTATAATTTTTCTGGTATAATTTTCCTCGAATTCTAACATATTGCAATCCCCTTTCGCTGTTGATATCAGGCGTTGTTTGCCCGTCACATTCAAGTCAGCAGTTTGACTACCATCATAGCATTTCTTAGTTTCCATATCAGCTCCACAAGACTCCACCCACCTCTCAACCTCGGTTCCGTCTTCCCGCTTCTCCAGTTGAATAACAGTTCCATCTGCACAAACCTTCACTAATACAAGCGTTCCGCTTTCACGCCGCCCGCGATTAAAAAATCCATCCTTTTCAAGTTTAACTTCGGCGGGCAAGTCGGGGACAACAATTTTCTCGTTTACACTACCGTCCGCTCTTCTAACCTTTTCATTTATAACACCATCTTCAAACCTGCGCAGTTCCATGGTACTACCATCCTTCAGATATTTAACTTCAACGACAATTCCTTTAGAATCTGCGTATGAATCATTTGCAGGCGCTGATGAGCCAATGATAAGTTCATGCGCGGTAAAGTCATCAAACTTCTTCACCATTATTTTTGAACCATCTTCCCGAATGCGATGTTCCGTTGTAGATCCATTCTTTTGCAAACACATTTCAAAAACCTCACCACGTACGTCCTTGACTTTAACGTACTTCTTGCCACACGGGTCTTCTCGTATTTCTCGATTGCCGCACTCGTCAACAAAAACTTCAATAATCTTACCATCGTCCTTCATAATGCGTTCCACAAATTTACCATCCGGCAAACAACGAATTCCCTTCTCAAATAGACCTTCAGCCTGACCTACGAATCTAACTTCAGTTCCATCCACTAAAATACATGATTTTCTTAAACCTCCGGCCCCGTCAGATTTAAACTCCATGGTCGAACCATCCAACCCAATATAAACACCAAACTCAGACCCGTCCAGATTTCTAGCCACGGCATACGTGGTGCCATCTGCGTGGGTTTTGATGTCGTACGGGCTTCCGTCCTCACGGACGCGAACTTCGTAGGCTGACCCATCTTCTCGCTTTCTCACCTCGAATGTCGCACCTCCTTCGCCCTTGCGAATCTCAAAGGGAACTCCGTCTTTGCTTACACCCACGACGGCCATGCTGCCATCTGGTTTTTTCTGTACCTCCACAAATGATCCGTCCTCTCGTTTCTTCACCTCCACCGTGGTTCCATTCTCCAGCTTTTTCACAACTTGTGTGCTTCCATCTTCTGCGCGCTTCACCTCAATGGTGGTGCCATCCGCGCGCTGCCGAACCTCAATTGTGGCTCCAGTCGAATCTCGAGCTACAGCATATGTCAAGCCGTTCTCATCCTTGACCGTCTCATACGGTGTGCCATCTTCCTTGACCCTCACCTCATAAGTCGTTCCATCGGCTCGTTTTCTAACCTCGTACAAACTGCCGTCAACTTCCTTCTTGACCTTGACAGCGCTGCCATCTTTGTTTACGGCAACCTCAACGGTGGAGCCGTCTTCGCGTTTCTTGACCTGCACAACGCTACCATCGGCTCGGGTTCTCACTTCCATTTTCTTTCCATCCTGGGTCGTTTTCACCTCAACTGTGGCTCCATCTTCTCGGGTGCGAATCTCAAAGGTGGACCCGTCCAGATTTCTAGCCACGGCATACGTGGTGCCATCTGCGTGGGTTTTGATGTCGTACGGGCTTCCGTCCTCACGGACGCGAACTTCGTAGGCTGACCCATCTTCTCGCTTTCTCACCTCGAATGTCGCACCTCCTTCGCCCTTGCGAATCTCAAAGGGAACTCCGTCTTTGCTTACACCCACGACGGCCATGCTGCCATCTGGTTTTTTCTGTACCTCCACAAATGATCCGTCCTCTCGTTTCTTCACCTCCACCGTGGTTCCATTCTCCAGCTTTTTCACAACTTGTGTGCTTCCATCTTCTGCGCGCTTCACCTCAATGGTGGTGCCATCCGCGCGCTGCCGAACCTCAATTGTGGCTCCAGTCGAATCTCGAGCTACAGCATATGTCAAGCCGTTCTCATCCTTGACCGTCTCATACGGTGTGCCATCTTCCTTGACCCTCACCTCATAAGTCGTTCCATCGGCTCGTTTTCTAACCTCGTACAAACTGCCGTCAACTTCCTTCTTGACCTTGACAGCGCTGCCATCTTTGTTTACGGCAACCTCAACGGTGGAGCCGTCTTCGCGTTTCTTGACCTGCACAACGCTACCATCGGCTCGGGTTCTCACTTCCATTTTCTTTCCATCCTGGGTCGTTTTCACCTCAACTGTGGCTCCATCTTCTCGGGTGCGAATCTCAAAGGTGGACCCGTCCAGATTTCTAGCCACGGCATACGTGGTGCCATCTGCGTGGGTTTTGATGTCGTACGGGCTTCCGTCCTCACGGACGCGAACTTCGTAGGCTGACCCATCTTCTCGCTTTCTCACCTCGAATGTCGCACCTCCTTCGCCCTTGCGAATCTCAAAGGGAACTCCGTCTTTGCTTACACCCACGACGGCCATGCTGCCATCTGGTTTTTTCTGTACCTCCACAAATGATCCGTCCTCTCGTTTCTTCACCTCCACCGTGGTTCCATTCTCCAGCTTTTTCACAACTTGTGTGCTTCCATCTTCTGCGCGCTTCACCTCAATGGTGGTGCCATCCGCGCGCTGCCGAACCTCAATTGTGGCTCCAGTCGAATCTCGAGCTACAGCATATGTCAAGCCGTTCTCATCCTTGACTGTCTCATACGGTGTGCCATCTTCCTTGACCCTCACCTCATAAGTCGTTCCATCGGCTCGTTTTCTAACCTCGTACAAACTGCCGTCAACTTCCTTCTTGACCTTGACAGCGCTGCCATCTTTGTTTACGGCAACCTCAACGGTGGAGCCGTCTTCGCGTTTCTTGACCTGCACAACGCTACCATCGGCTCGGGTTCTCACTTCCATTTTCTTTCCATCCTGGGTCGTTTTCACCTCAACTGTGGCTCCATCTTCTCGGGTGCGAATCTCAAAGGTGGACCCGTCCAGATTTCTAGCCACGGCATACGTGGTGCCATCTGCGTGGGTTTTGATGTCGTACGGGCTTCCGTCCTCACGGACGCGAACTTCGTAGGCTGACCCATCTTCTCGCTTTCTCACCTCGAATGTCGCACCTCCTTCGCCCTTGCGAATCTCAAAGGGAACTCCGTCTTTGCTTACACCCACGACGGCCATGCTGCCATCTGGTTTTTTCTGTACCTCCACAAATGATCCGTCCTCTCGTTTCTTCACCTCCACCGTGGTTCCATTCTCCAGCTTTTTCACAACTTGTGTGCTTCCATCTTCTGCGCGCTTCACCTCAATGGTGGTGCCATCCGCGCGCTGCCGAACCTCAATTGTGGCTCCAGTCGAATCTCGAGCTACAGCATATGTCAAGCCGTTCTCATCCTTGACCGTCTCATACGGTGTGCCATCTTCCTTGACCCTCACCTCATAAGTCGTTCCATCGGCTCGTTTTCTAACCTCGTACAAACTGCCGTCAACTTCCTTCTTGACCTTGACAGCGCTGCCATCTTTGTTTACGGCAACCTCAACGGTGGAGCCGTCTTCGCGTTTCTTGACCTGCACAACGCTACCATCGGCTCGGGTTCTCACTTCCATTTTCTTTCCATCCTGGGTCGTTTTCACCTCAACTGTGGCTCCATCTTCTCGGGTGCGAATCTCAAAGGTGGACCCGTCCAGATTTCTAGCCACGGCATACGTGGTGCCATCTGCGTGGGTTTTGATGTCGTACGGGCTTCCGTCCTCACGGACGCGAACTTCGTAGGCTGACCCATCTTCTCGCTTTCTCACCTCGAATGTCGCACCTCCTTCGCCCTTGCGAATCTCAAAGGGAACTCCGTCTTTGCTTACACCCACGACGGCCATGCTGCCATCTGGTTTTTTCTGTACCTCCACAAATGATCCGTCCTCTCGTTTCTTCACCTCCACCGTGGTTCCATTCTCCAGCTTTTTCACAACTTGTGTGCTTCCATCTTCTGCGCGCTTCACCTCAATGGTGGTGCCATCCGCGCGCTGCCGAACCTCAATTGTGGCTCCAGTCGAATCTCGAGCTACAGCATATGTCAAGCCGTTCTCATCCTTGACCGTCTCATACGGTGTGCCATCTTCCTTGACCCTCACCTCATAAGTCGTTCCATCGGCTCGTTTTCTAACCTCGTACAAACTGCCGTCAACTTCCTTCTTGACCTTGACAGCGCTGCCATCTTTGTTTACGGCAACCTCAACGGTGGAGCCGTCTTCGCGTTTCTTGACCTGCACAACGCTACCATCGGCTCGGGTTCTCACTTCCATTTTCTTTCCATCCTGGGTCGTTTTCACCTCAACTGTGGCTCCATCTTCTCGGGTGCGAATCTCAAAGGTGGACCCGTCCAGATTTCTAGCCACGGCATACGTGGTGCCATCTGCGTGGGTTTTGATGTCGTACGGGCTTCTGTCCTCACGGACGCGAACTTCGTAGGCTGACCCATCTTCTCGCTTTCTCACCTCGAATGTCGCACCTCCTTCGCCCTTGCGAATCTCAAAGGGAACTCCGTCTTTGCTTACACCCACGACGGCCATGCTGCCATCTGGTTTTTTCTGTACCTCCACAAATGATCCGTCCTCTCGTTTCTTCACCTCCACCGTGGTTCCATTCTCCAGCTTTTTCACAACTTGTGTGCTTCCATCTTCTGCGCGCTTCACCTCAATGGTGGTGCCATCCGCGCGCTGCCGAACCTCAATTGTGGCTCCAGTCGAATCTCGAGCTACAGCATATGTCAAGCCGTTCTCATCCTTGACCGTCTCATACGGTGTGCCATCTTCCTTGACCCTCACCTCATAAGTCGTTCCATCGGCTCGTTTTCTAACCTCGTACAAACTGCCGTCAACTTCCTTCTTGACCTTGACAGCGCTGCCATCTTTGTTTACGGCAACCTCAACGGTGGAGCCGTCTTCGCGTTTCTTGACCTGCACAACGCTACCATCGGCTCGGGTTCTCACTTCCATTTTCTTTCCATCCTGGGTCGTTTTCACCTCAACTGTGGCTCCATCTTCTCGGGTGCGAATCTCAAAGGTGGACCCGTCCAGATTTCTAGCCACGGCATACGTGGTGCCATCTGCGTGGGTTTTGATGTCGTACGGGCTTCCGTCCTCACGGACGCGAACTTCGTAGGCTGACCCATCTTCTCGCTTTCTCACCTCGAATGTCGCACCTCCTTCGCCCTTGCGAATCTCAAAGGGAACTCCGTCTTTGCTTACACCCACGACGGCCATGCTGCCATCTGGTTTTTTCTGTACCTCCACAAATGATCCGTCCTCTCGTTTCTTCACCTCCACCGTGGTTCCATTCTCCAGCTTTTTCACAACTTGTGTGCTTCCATCTTCTGCGCGCTTCACCTCAATGGTGGTGCCATCCGCGCGCTGCCGAACCTCAATTGTGGCTCCAGTCGAATCTCGAGCTACAGCATATGTCAAGCCGTTCTCATCCTTGACCGTCTCATACGGTGTGCCATCTTCCTTGACCCTCACCTCATAAGTCGTTCCATCGGCTCGTTTTCTAACCTCGTACAAACTGCCGTCAACTTCTTTCTTGACCTTGACAGCGCTGCCATCTTTGTTTACGGCAACCTCAACGGTGGAGCCGTCTTCGCGTTTCTTGACCTGCACAACGCTGCCATCGGCTCGGGTTCTCACTTCCATTTTCTTTCCATCCTGGGTCGTTTTCACCTCAACTGTGGCTCCATCTTCTCGGGTGCGAATCTCAAAGGTGGACCCGTCCAGATTTCTAGCCACGGCATACGTGGTGCCATCTGCGTGGGTTTTGATGTCGTACGGGCTTCCGTCCTCACGGACGCGAACTTCGTAGGCTGACCCATCTTCTCGCTTTCTCACCTCGAATGTCGCACCTCCTTCGCCCTTGCGAATCTCAAAGGGAACTCCGTCTTTGCTTACACCCACGACGGCCATGCTGCCATCTGGTTTTTTCTGTACCTCCACAAATGATCCGTCCTCTCGTTTCTTCACCTCCACCGTGGTTCCATTCTCCAGCTTTTTCACAACTTGTGTGCTTCCATCTTCTGCGCGCTTCACCTCAATGGTGGTGCCATCCGCGCGCTGCCGAACCTCAATTGTGGCTCCAGTCGAATCTCGAGCTACAGCATATGTCAAGCCGTTCTCATCCTTGACCGTCTCATACGGTGTGCCATCTTCCTTGACCCTCACCTCATAAGTCGTTCCATCGGCTCGTTTTCTAACCTCGTACAAACTGCCGTCAACTTCTTTCTTGACCTTGACAGCGCTGCCATCTTTGTTTACGGCAACCTCAACGGTGGAGCCGTCTTCGCGTTTCTTGACCTGCACAACGCTACCATCGGCTCGGGTTCTCACTTCCATTTTCTTTCCATCCTGGGTCGTTTTCACCTCAACTGTGGCTCCATCTTCTCGGGTGCGAATCTCAAAGGTGGACCCGTCCAGATTTCTAGCCACGGCATACGTGGTGCCATCTGCGTGGGTTTTGATGTCGTACGGGCTTCCGTCCTCACGGACGCGAACTTCGTAGGCTGACCCATCTTCTCGCTTTCTCACCTCGAATGTCGCACCTCCTTCGCCCTTGCGAATCTCAAAGGGAACTCCGTCTTTGCTTACACCCACGACGGCCATGCTGCCATCTGGTTTTTTCTGTACCTCCACAAATGATCCGTCCTCTCGTTTCTTCACCTCCACCGTGGTTCCATTCTCCAGCTTTTTCACAACTTGTGTGCTTCCATCTTCTGCGCGCTTCACCTCAATGGTGGTACCATCCGCGCGCTGCCGAACCTCAATTGTGGCTCCAGTCGAATCTCGAGCTACAGCATATGTCAAGCCGTTCTCATCCTTGACCGTCTCATACGGTGTGCCATCTTCCTTGACCCTCACCTCATAAGTCGTTCCATCGGCTCGTTTTCTAACCTCGTACAAACTGCCGTCAACTTCCTTCTTGACCTTGACAGCGCTGCCATCTTTGTTTACGGCAACCTCAACGGTGGAGCCGTCTTCGCGTTTCTTGACCTGCACAACGCTACCATCGGCTCGGGTTCTCACTTCCATTTTCTTTCCATCCTGGGTCGTTTTCACCTCAACTGTGGCTCCATCTTCTCGGGTGCGAATCTCAAAGGTGGACCCGTCCAGATTTCTAGCCACGGCATACGTGGTGCCATCTGCGTGGGTTTTGATGTCGTACGGGCTTCCGTCCTCACGGACGCGAACTTCGTAGGCTGACCCATCTTCTCGCTTTCTCACCTCGAATGTCGCACCTCCTTCGCCCTTGCGAATCTCAAAGGGAACTCCGTCTTTGCTTACACCCACGACGGCCATGCTGCCATCTGGTTTTTTCTGTACCTCCACAAATGATCCGTCCTCTCGTTTCTTCACCTCCACCGTGGTTCCATTCTCCAGCTTTTTCACAACTTGTGTGCTTCCATCTTCTGCGCGCTTCACCTCAATGGTGGTGCCATCCGCGCGCTGCCGAACCTCAATTGTGGCTCCAGTCGAATCTCGAGCTACAGCATATGTAAGGCCGTTCTCATCCTTGACCGTCTCATACGGTGTGCCATCTTCCTTGACCCTCACCTCATAAGTCGTTCCATCGGCTCGTTTTCTAACCTCGTACATACTGCCGTCAACTTCCTTCTTGACCTTGACAGCGCTGCCATCTTTGTTTACGGCAACCTCAACGGTGGAGCCGTCTTCGCGTTTCTTGACCTGCACAACGCTACCATCGGCTCGGGTTCTCACTTCCATTTTCTTTCCATCCTGGGTCGTTTTCACCTCAACTGTGGCTCCATCTTCTCGGGTGCGAATCTCAAAGGTGGACCCGTCCAGATTTCTAGCCACGGCATACGTGGTGCCATCTGCGTGGGTTTTGATGTCGTACGGGCTTCCGTCCTCACGGACGCGAACTTCGTAGGCTGACCCATCTTCTCGCTTTCTCACCTCGAATGTCGCACCTCCTTCGCCCTTGCGAATCTCAAAGGGAACTCCGTCTTTGCTTACACCCACGACGGCCATGCTGCCATCTGGTTTTTTCTGTACCTCCACAAATGATCCGTCCTCTCGTTTCTTCACCTCCACCGTGGTTCCATTCTCCAGCTTTTTCACAACTTGTGTGCTTCCATCTTCTGCGCGCTTCACCTCAATGGTGGTGCCATCCGCGCGCTGCCGAACCTCAATTGTGGCTCCAGTCGAATCTCGAGCTACAGCATATGTCAAGCCGTTCTCATCCTTGACCGTCTCATACGGTGTGCCATCTTCCTTGACCCTCACCTCATAAGTCGTTCCATCGGCTCGTTTTCTAACCTCGTACAAACTGCCGTCAACTTCTTTCTTGACCTTGACAGCGCTGCCATCTTTGTTTACGGCAACCTCAACGGTGGAGCCGTCTTCGCGTTTCTTGACCTGCACAACGCTACCATCGGCTCGGGTTCTCACTTCCATTTTCTTTCCATCCTGGGTCGTTTTCACCTCAACTGTGGCTCCATCTTCTCGGGTGCGAATCTCAAAGGTGGACCCGTCCAGATTTCTAGCCACGGCATACGTGGTGCCATCTGCGTGGGTTTTGATGTCGTACGGGCTTCCGTCCTCACGGACGCGAACTTCGTAGGCTGACCCATCTTCTCGCTTTCTCACCTCGAATGTCGCACCTCCTTCGCCCTTGCGAATCTCAAAGGGAACTCCGTCTTTGCTTACACCCACGACGGCCATGCTGCCATCTGGTTTTTTCTGTACCTCCACAAATGATCCGTCCTCTCGTTTCTTCACCTCCACCGTGGTTCCATTCTCCAGCTTTTTCACAACTTGTGTGCTTCCATCTTCTGCGCGCTTCACCTCAATGGTGGTGCCATCCGCGCGCTGCCGAACCTCAATTGTGGCTCCAGTCGAATCTCGAGCTACAGCATATGTCAAGCCGTTCTCATCCTTGACCGTCTCATACGGTGTGCCATCTTCCTTGACCCTCACCTCATAAGTCGTTCCATCGGCTCGTTTTCTAACCTCGTACAAACTGCCGTCAACTTCTTTCTTGACCTTGACAGCGCTGCCATCTTTGTTTACGGCAACCTCAACGGTGGAGCCGTCTTCGCGTTTCTTGACCTGCACAACGCTGCCATCGGCTCGGGTTCTCACTTCCATTTTCTTTCCATCCTGGGTCGTTTTCACCTCAACTGTGGCTCCATCTTCTCGGGTGCGAATCTCAAAGGTGGACCCGTCCAGATTTCTAGCCACGGCATACGTGGTGCCATCTGCGTGGGTTTTGATGTCGTACGGGCTTCCGTCCTCACGGACGCGAACTTCGTAGGCTGACCCATCTTCTCGCTTTCTCACCTCGAATGTCGCACCTCCTTCGCCCTTGCGAATCTCAAAGGGAACTCCGTCTTTGCTTACACCCACGACGGCCATGCTGCCATCTGGTTTTTTCTGTACCTCCACAAATGATCCGTCCTCTCGTTTCTTCACCTCCACCGTGGTTCCATTCTCCAGCTTTTTCACAACTTGTGTGCTTCCATCTTCTGCGCGCTTCACCTCAATGGTGGTGCCATCCGCGCGCTGCCGAACCTCAATTGTGGCTCCAGTCGAATCTCGAGCTACAGCATATGTCAAGCCGTTCTCATCCTTGACCGTCTCATACGGTGTGCCATCTTCCTTGACCCTCACCTCATAAGTCGTTCCATCGGCTCGTTTTCTAACCTCGTACAAACTGCCGTCAACTTCTTTCTTGACCTTGACAGCGCTGCCATCTTTGTTTACGGCAACCTCAACGGTGGAGCCGTCTTCGCGTTTCTTGACCTGCACAACGCTGCCATCGGCTCGGGTTCTCACTTCCATTTTCTTTCCATCCTGGGTCGTTTTCACCTCAACTGTGGCTCCATCTTCTCGGGTGCGAATCTCAAAGGTGGACCCGTCCAGATTTCTAGCCACGGCATACGTGGTGCCATCTGCGTGGGTTTTGATGTCGTACGGGCTTCCGTCCTCACGGACGCGAACTTCGTAGGCTGACCCATCTTCTCGCTTTCTCACCTCGAATGTCGCACCTCCTTCGCCCTTGCGAATCTCAAAGGGAACTCCGTCTTTGCTTACACCCACGACGGCCATGCTGCCATCTGGTTTTTTCTGTACCTCCACAAATGATCCGTCCTCTCGTTTCTTCACCTCCACCGTGGTTCCATTCTCCAGCTTTTTCACAACTTGTGTGCTTCCATCTTCTGCGCGCTTCACCTCAATGGTGGTGCCATCCGCGCGCTGCCGAACCTTAATTGTGGCTCCAGTCGAATCTCGAGCTACAGCATATGTCAAGCCGTTCTCATCCTTGACCGTCTCATACGGTGTGCCATCTTCCTTGACCCTCACCTCATAAGTCGTTCCATCGGCTCGTTTTCTAACCTCGTACAAACTGCCGTCAACTTCTTTCTTGACCTTGACAGCGCTGCCATCTTTGTTTACGGCAACCTCAACGGTGGAGCCGTCTTCGCGTTTCTTGACCTGCACAACGCTGCCATCGGCTCGGGTTCTCACTTCCATTTTCTTTCCATCCTGGGTCGTTTTCACCTCAACTGTGGCTCCATCTTCTCGGGTGCGAATCTCAAAGGTGGACCCGTCCAGATTTCTAGCCACGGCATACGTGGTGCCATCTGCGTGGGTTTTGATGTCGTACGGGCTTCCGTCCTCACGGACGCGAACTTCGTAGGCTGACCCATCTTCTCGCTTTCTCACCTCGAATGTCGCACCTCCTTCGCCCTTGCGAATCTCAAAGGGAACTCCGTCTTTGCTTACACCCACGACGGCCATGCTGCCATCTGGTTTTTTCTGTACCTCCACAAATGATCCGTCCTCTCGTTTCTTCACCTCCACCGTGGTTCCATTCTCCAGCTTTTTCACAACTTGTGTGCTTCCATCTTCTGCGCGCTTCACCTCAATGGTGGTGCCATCCGCGCGCTGCCGAACCTCAATTGTGGCTCCAGTCGAATCTCGAGCTACAGCATATGTCAAGCCGTTCTCATCCTTGACCGTCTCATACGGTGTGCCATCTTCCTTGACCCTCACCTCATAAGTCGTTCCATCGGCTCGTTTTCTAACCTCGTACAAACTGCCGTCAACTTCTTTCTTGACCTTGACAGCGCTGCCATCTTTGTTTACGGCAACCTCAACGGTGGAGCCGTCTTCGCGTTTCTTGACCTGCACAACGCTACCATCGGCTCGGGTTCTCACTTCCATTTTCTTTCCATCCTGGGTCGTTTTCACCTCAACTGTGGCTCCATCTTCTCGGGTGCGAATCTCAAAGGTGGACCCGTCCAGATTTCTAGCCACGGCATACGTGGTGCCATCTGCGTGGGTTTTGATGTCGTACGGGCTTCCGTCCTCACGGACGCGAACTTCGTAGGCTGACCCATCTTCTCGCTTTCTCACCTCGAATGTCGCACCTCCTTCGCCCTTGCGAATCTCAAAGGGAACTCCGTCTTTGCTTACACCCACGACGGCCATGCTGCCATCTGGTTTTTTCTGTACCTCCACAAATGATCCGTCCTCTCGTTTCTTCACCTCCACCGTGGTTCCATTCTCCAGCTTTTTCACAACTTGTGTGCTTCCATCTTCTGCGCGCTTCACCTCAATGGTGGTGCCATCCGCGCGCTGCCGAACCTCAATTGTGGCTCCAGTCGAATCTCGAGCTACAGCATATGTCAAGCCGTTCTCATCCTTGACCGTCTCATACGGTGTGCCATCTTCCTTGACCCTCACCTCATAAGTCGTTCCATCGGCTCGTTTTCTAACCTCGTACAAACTGCCGTCAACTTCTTTCTTGACCTTGACAGCGCTGCCATCTTTGTTTACGGCAACCTCAACGGTGGAGCCGTCTTCGCGTTTCTTGACCTGCACAACGCTACCATCGGCTCGGGTTCTCACTTCCATTTTCTTTCCATCCTGGGTCGTTTTCACCTCAACTGTGGCTCCATCTTCTCGGGTGCGAATCTCAAAGGTGGACCCGTCCAGATTTCTAGCCACGGCATACGTGGTGCCATCTGCGTGGGTTTTGATGTCGTACGGGCTTCCGTCCTCACGGACGCGAACTTCGTAGGCTGACCCATCTTCTCGCTTTCTCACCTCGAATGTCGCACCTCCTTCGCCCTTGCGAATCTCAAAGGGAACTCCGTCTTTGCTTACACCCACGACGGCCATGCTGCCATCTGGTTTTTTCTGTACCTCCACAAATGATCCGTCCTCTCGTTTCTTCACCTCCACCGCGGTTCCATTCTCCAGCTTGTGGATTTTCAGTTGCGCTTTGTCGAGCTTTTCGGTTGGTGCATCATCTTTTTCGTCGGGGAAATTCAATCCGTCATTTATCAATAGTGATTGGTTTATAATATTATTTATCGTTGTGATTTGCTCTGAATTTGGTTCGGTTAGTGTTGGAACAGGAAAGGTTATTTCTCGTTGGTTTGAATTTTTGGTTTGACTGCTCAGTGGTGTAGACTTTTGAGATTTGGTATTCAAATTTGTCGTTGCTTGACTCGAATAATATGTTTCTTGGATTGTGGCAGATGTCTGCTCCATTGCTGGAATCGAAGCGCTATGTTCGGTATCAGTCGTTTGTAGAGTTACTTGTCCGTATAGGGTAGGATTGTCAGAACAGATACTTTTGTCGTTGTCAAAATGCGTTATCTGAAACGATTGCTTACTGGCATCACAACTAACGGCGTTGGATACAACATTACCAAGATGGCCGCTAAAGTTATGGTTACTTAAGTCCGAACTAGCAATAGCGTCACGATCAAGAGCGATAGCGGAGTTAGAAGGAATAGTATCGGGCTGAAAAATATGCTTACGATACTTGCCGTCAGAAAATCGTTGGTCAGTAGTACTTACCCCGCCTGCTGTAATAGTGTCACCAATGAGCGCAATTTGTCCATCTTTAGTCTCGACAGTCTCGCCAACTTCAAGGATACCGTTGCGGAAAACGCCGGGTAAGAAATTGAACTCTCCATTGACGAGAACTACACGGCCGGGTACATAAGTTCCGTCAGCTCCACGCTGTCCGGGTACAAATTGTCCGTTAATCTCCTCCCCGGCTACGAAGCGCTTGCTTTTACCGAAGATTCTACCCGGTACAAAAACACTGTCCTTACCTAGCTGAAGCAATCTACCTGGAACGTTTCTAGATGTGATATCTACTTCTGAGCCATTGGTGTCCTGCTCGTATTTGATTTTAGCTTTTATTTTTTCCACCTTATCTTGGTCGGGTGAAATACGGTCAAAATCACAGTGAAACTCACTGGTTCTTTTAACTTTGCTACTTTTTATTTTACTTTGGACTTTTTCAACCTTAGCACTATCTGGTAGGATCCTTTCTCGTGACCTACTCAGTGATTGGTCCTCAGCTTTTATGTTTTCCCTGCTCCTCATTCTGGAATGAATTTTTGCCACACGCTCATCATCCGGCTCGATTCTAGAAGCTCTCCAGTTCTCTGATATTTTCACCCTAGTTCTACTTCTTAGCCTACAATGTATTTTCTCCACCCTTTCCCTATCGGGCAAAATTTTTTCACACAGCTTACGCTCAGCCTCTAGTGCAAGTTGTTCTTTGCATTCAAAAATTTTAAATCCTTCGTTGTCAACTTTTTGTTTTTTAAAACCGGATCCCTCAGCTATACTGGAAATATCGGAATCAAATTCTAGTAATTTACAGACTACATCGGCACTTAATAACCGTACGATCAGTTCGCAATCTTTGTACAAAATGTCTCTGACGAACCCAGTCCGTAGTCCATGCTCAATGTAGCCATCAAGCACAAGGCCAAAATCGCTTATGGTGTATCCAAAACGTTGATGTCGTAATTCGCTATTTCGCCCGTCAACTTTTGTCCGAAAACTTTCCCAATTCGGGTTCTCAATTTCGGGGTGACATACTAATTTTCGAGATAGCTCTTTCCTGATGCCGCCCTCACGAAGACCTTCTACCCGAAGACTGCAAAACTCGGCCCATCTATCCCGTTTTTTAGCCTCCGCTGGACTGATGACAGGGATTATTGGGAAAAAGAACATCTTCGTACGTCCTCAAAGTAATGGAGACGAAGCAGGTGAATATCAAATTGCGAGAAAGGTTTAAACAAACGTCTACACTAGTTAACCAAACAGAGTGTCCCGCTTTCTTTGGTGTTGATGTCCATTTTTCGGGAAAAATAAAGGAGATTACGCAAGTGAATGGAGGAAAGCATGAAAAACAAAATAAGGAATTAATAAAATAACATGACAAAATCAACAAAAGTCCTCCTAATCCTTGCGTACATCCCTTTGTTTTAAACTTGTCTTCAGCAATCGCCACCTTTCTAACGCTCTCCGTTCCCCATTTTTCTATTCACATTGCGAAGGGTTTAGTAACGAAGCAACTTATCACAACCTTTTTCGGCACTTGAAAAAAAAATCACATACAATTCACACAAATTAAAGTATTATCACATACTCACATGGCTTCACATTCTTATTAAATATTTTGTTGGTTCAATGAATATTGAATTGACTTTCAAAACTTTTATTCGACGGGGTAAGATGAGAATGTATGAGTTAACTCATACCGTTAAAAGATTGAAAGTGAATGGAGGTGAGTGTAAGAAAGAGATAGGCAGGTGGAAAGTCAAGAAGCCCTGTTGATCAAACTGATTGTAGTGATAATCGGAATAATTTTGTAGCCGAATAAGTGTATTTTCATAAAAACTATTGAGCAGCAAGAACGTGAGATAAGAAATTCAACCAAAATCAAAACTACTTGTTTGCGATTTACGCACTGGATCCTAATGAAAATTCAGATGTGTACAATTATTGAACCAGTATACTCTGGAAGGGAAACAAAGGAAACTAAAACGTAAAAGAGGAGGGCAGTTGAAAAAGTCCAAGCTCCCATGAGCAGCTTTCTACTTCCCTGTATAGTGTCAAAAACGATAGAGGATTAAGAAACGCAGAAGCGGCTATAAGGAAATTGAGTAGAAGTAAATTGATTGTAGTAATGTGTGTGACTGCTTAAACGTATTATCAACAATTAGGATTAGTTTGAACCTAACTCCTCTCTTTGCTCACAAACCGGGTAACTAAGCTACCGCAAAGCCCTGGGTATGAATGGAAAAAATTATTTCAAGTGAAATAAACAGGGATGCCTGTCAGCGATAACTAGTTTTATAAGTTTTAAAAATAGAATGTATAATTCACCTGGTCGAGTCCCTGGCTTTCAAGAAGCAGTTTTCCTAGTTTGTCACCGACTAGTAACTGTGGTTCACAATTGCCTCACAAATTCCATCGTGCAGCCGACATTTTGTGTTCGTTCCCTTACGGATTATTTTTTGTTTACCTAAGGACAAGGAACAGAAGCCGAGGATTATCATAGCGGGAGAATGAAATAAAATCTTTGCATTTTCACTTGCACACACGTTTATCTAAGAAGGTTGGGAAATTTCTGCCGAGCTTCCTGTCACAGAAAACTTGGCAGCAATTTTTTATGCTCTCCAAAATTAACACCTAGCCACAACATGTACGATACCGCTCATTAGAAAACAAATGGAAACTTTTATAACCTCATGGGTTAATGCAAGTCAGCACACTGAAGCCCCCACTTTGAGTTTCACAAAAATCTTCTAATACCTTGATGTGGAAAGGTAACAGAAACATTTAGCTACTTCATATACTATAACTTCAACAGTTCTCTTAAAAACTAGCTAAGTGCAACGCGGTACAGATGCTATTCAGTTTAGAAAATGAGATTATTCTAAACACAGTTCGCAAACGCATGCACACCCAGCTTTCCTATTATCATAGATCCTCTTAACCTCAACTTTACCCGAAAAATTTCCACGCAATTTGTTCTCCCCAATATTTTTTTTGCCAGCTGCAGATCCTTACAAAACTTACTTTACGGCACACGGAAGCCCCAACACAAGTTTACTTAAATACCGAATCTAAGTAAAACGTAGGGTTTAGTTCATCATATCTCATCTCTCCACAAATTCACGAAATAATGTTATAAAGATACTTGTAAAATGTATAAAAATATGTACAAACACGTGTTCAAAAACTAGCGACATGGCAATGATGGCACTTTATTTTCAAGCCCAGTACCCGTACCCCGGTCTACCTTAAGATTCCAAAGAACCCCTTTATACTTATCCAACATTCACTATTCTTAGGCAAGCTTGATCCCAATCCAGCTTTCTTTTGTAACGAGCTTTATATGAAAGGAAGCAACAAGCCTGTAAGAATTTGCACAATATTCTGAAGCAACAGCTGCTCTTAATATCAGGCGACACTGCACATTTCACCCAAATCTTATTAATTAACTTTTTCTTTTAAAATTATGCTCACCGTGAAATGATTACCAGCAGACTGCTACTTCCTTGCTCCTCCATCGTCTTCCATTAGTTGATGATGATGGGAATAAGTGATCTGGTTTTACTGTGGCTATCATTCTAACAAACCTAACATGTTCACACTCGGAACTTGTATATGCAATTCACAGTCTTCCTTCGTCTGGTTCTATACAACTGTCTCCACACAAAATCATTCTAATAGCGACCAAAGAATTTCATTCCGTTGAAATACACACTAGCAGAAGATCCCATATTCTATTAATAGTTCAGGACCGATATTGTACACGCCTCAAACCTTTGCTTACTGTTTCTGACTACACATCGCTCTTGAAACTTTTAAGCTCCACCCGCAACACTATCAACTTACCCCTGATCGTTATAGTACATCTGTACATATATATATGCAACTGATCCAACTTCGCCGTGCCTTCTGTTCTACGTATACATTATACCCAGAACTCGAACCGAATACCTATTTCGTTTCCGTCCCTGAAATCTTAAATCTCATCCTATAGTTTGAAACCTGAGGATATCCCAATAACCCCCGTATTCAGGTCATGCATGAATCACTCCAACTCCTCGTGTTCTTCCAATGTAACCCACATAAGTTCCCGGGTAATCCCCGATAAATCTATACGTAAATTAATCTCTCCCCTCACATCGTCAACTAAGTTTTCTACTCATATCCCATACATAATAAGTGTACAAGTTCCTAGTTCCACCTAAATTTCATCAATCACTTTTCTGAGTCATTTCCCAAGGTTATCTTCAAAATTAAACTTCGGGAAAGAAACGCTTCTTGTCTCTCCTCTCTTAGCTTTCCCTGCATTTTATGCTTTTTGTACATCAATTACAGATTACCTGGCTCCTTCCTGTGCTACCGTCTTGTTATTGTTTGAGTGGAAGAAAACTAGATCGGACCTAATGGCGATTATTTCAAAGCCCACTTCCTGATACAGATTTACAAACTGCACTTCCTCTACTGTTCCGGTTCTGGATTTAACGTTCCGTATAACTCCTATTCCTTCTTCAAGATTAATAGACTGCAATGATGTAAAAAAGTTGTGGAGTTTAAAATGGGAAGAAATGGGAAGATAGCGGGCCGGGGTTAACAATACTTAGCAGTAAAACTCGGAATGGTGGGGCGCGTATCACATGAAGGTATCTTTGAACATTAGAATATTTTTGAGAACGGGGAGGTATTTACGGATTACGGATCGTAGAATAAGTAAAAACCGATTACGCCGTACACGTGGAAACGTGTATGGTCGACCTGGAATCGACCGAACAGTTTCATATGCTTTGTAGGAAAATTGTGGAAGTTGCCACGATTGTGGTTCTTCTCTACCGATGAGCTTTTACATCGGTACATCTTGCATCTAACATGATAGATCTTGCATCTTAAAGGGCAGATTTTGTATCTTAAATGGTAAATCTTGCGTCCAAATCGGAAGATCTTGCACCTAAATCCGTGCATCTTCGATCTAAGTCGGTAGATCCTGCACCTAAAATGGTAGACCTTACATCTAACATGTTAGATATGTATCTAAATCGGTGCATCTTGCATCTAAGTCCGTGCATCTTCGATCTAAAACGGTAGATATTGCATCTAAAACGGTAGATCTTGCATCGAAAACGGTAGATCTTGCATCGAAAACGGTAGATCTTGCATCGAAAACGGTAGATCTTGCATCGAAAACGGTAGATCTTGCATCGAAAACGGTAGATCTTGCATCGAAAACGGTAGATCTTGCATCGAAAACGGTAGATCTTGCATCGAAAACGGTAGATCTTGCATCGAAAACGGTAGATCTTGCATGTAAATCGGAAGCATTAACTTCAATAATTACAGAATATTAAAGAATATAGAGGGCGCGCATTCTTAATGCGATGCCAAGGAAATTGGGAATAATCCCACTGCATTGGCGGTGTTTATCTTAGCGTGAAAAAATTTATCCAGCAAAACGTTTCTCGCTCATTAATACGCACTTCTCAGTTTTTTTTATTGTCATTTGGGATGAGTTATTCTTATGCCGCACAATAATTTGCAGGTGGGGGACAAGAGCCATGTCATTCGAAGGAGTGTGAAAGAGGGGTTCGAATCATGCGATGTAGAATGAATAACTCCCTTAACTGCCATCTACCGCCCGTTCAAGACTGCAGTGTAGATGGCCCGAAACTGGATAGTGTCATTTAAGGTGAGGAGAAGTAACGGGGAAAAAGAGGCTTTAACACACGAGTAACGCGAGGGTGAGGGTGAGGGAGGGGGCATTCATAGTTTTACCTCCGTTTTCCATGATCCGTGTGCAAATTATGTATGTACTCACATTTGCGGAAACGTATTTTCGTGTGCAATTTCAACGCCCGGACACCATTTGTGCGTTGCCTGATGAGCACATAGTCATAGCTCCGCTATCACCCACTGGCATAACATGACTACATGATCTTTAGGCTGTTAGGGATTGTCCATTTATTACACATCCTGAGTAGCGGGGAAGGGTTGGAAATGGATGAAGAAGGGCTCAAAACTAGTGAAAGGGTATAGAATCTGGTGTCTTTCCGATGACGTCATAAACTAAAACGATCTCTTATAATTCAGAGCCATTGAAATATTTGCACGTAGATAACCATGAACATTGAGATCTGAATGGTTCGCGGGAAGTGTTTGAATGAAAAATTTGTTTCATTTAAACAGTGGGTACTACTCAATAGTTGCTTGAAGTGGTAGCTTCATGTCTTGTTTTGATGGTTTTGTGGATTGCGATTCAACACTGTACAATTTTGTATCGTTGAGTACTTACTTTGAACTGCCTCAACTAACTCAATAACTGCCTAGAAAATAATAGAATTAATGAGTGAGACAGAGCGGAAACGCTCTGGTTTGCCTGGGTATCGTCCATTTATTGTTGTCTCCGGTACTGCTCCCATTACTCCTACGCTCTCGTACTGCTCCCGTTATTCTCTCTTGTACTGCTACCGTTACTGTCTCGTGAAGTCCCGTCACCATCTGTCGTAATGCTCCACTGCGTTACCACTCTCTATCGCGCAGCTGCCGTTACTATCTCTCCCAATTCTTCGACCACTCTCTATCATACCACTCCAGCCCTTGTCACTCTCCATCGTACTGCTCCCGTCACTCTGTATCGTGCTGCTCCCATTACTCTCTCTCGTAAATGCCCGTCTCCATCTCTCGTAATGCTCCGTTGCTGCATCACTCTCTCTCATAGCACTCCCTACCTTCTTCAATAATACAGCCAGGAACATGTACCATAAATAAGGACAATTATCACATACCCTGTGATGTAGTTGTCACATAACTGTAGTACTAGCAAGCATATGATATCACGTGATATCACGCATCCCGTGATCTTGGGATGTGGGGCAATGCGTACAGAAAATAGCCGCAAGATTTTCCTCGGTTTGCTTTATCCATTACTTCACTCTAGACCGTCACAATGCCAAGCAGTTTGGATTGTTGGATAGCCTAGGTCTTCTTCTATATTTCAAACTAAATTTCATGTTCTTAAGTCAAAGTTTGAAGAAACTGCAACGTTGGAAGTCTACTGCCGAAAAAACCTGACTTTTTTCAGTGTAAGAGCTGCAGCTGCTTAACACTTTGACCTAGAGAGATAATATTTTATATGTAATTGAGAAAAAAAACTCAGCTATCCAGCAAGCTAAACCATTTAACTCTGGGACGTTCCTGAGCGGAGCAATTGGAAAGAGAACCCAGAAACTTAATGTTTTTAAGCACATCTTAGGTCTCCTGCACACAATAATCCGGGGTGCAAGGCGCTCTAACCTCCAATATTTTTAAGGAAATCAAAGTGAGCGCCATCATTGAATTTTCCACTCCCATAAGAGAAGCATTAGGATTCTCACGCGATAGCACCTTGTAGTGGAGAAATAAATGTTTTCCGAGTTCTCTTTCCAAATGCTCCGCCAGGAGCGTCCCAGAGTCAAACAGTTTGACTTGTTGGATAGCTGAGTTTGTTTTCTCCATTACATGTAAAATATTGCCTCTCTAGGACGAGGTGTAAAGTAACTGCAACGCTTGCAGTAAAAAAAGTCAAGTTTTATTCGGCAGTAGAATTTCAGCGTTGTAGCGCCTTCGAACTTTGACCTAAACTAAGAACATGAAAAAGTTAATACATAGCAGAAGACCTAGGCTATCCAACAATGCCAGTTGCTTGGCATTCAGCCAGTCTTGAGTGAGATAATGGATAAAGCAAGCCGAGGAAAATCTTACGGCTACTTACTGTCCGTATTGCCACGCTTCCCGATATCACAGGAGCTGTGATATAGGGAAGTGTGTATAGTGTTTTTGCTAGTACTACAGTTCTGTGACAATTATATCACAGCGGCTGTGATAAATTTCCTTAGTTATGGTACTTGTTCCTGCCAGTAAAGTGTATTTCGCCACTTTAAAATTCAGCGAAATTGAATGGAGTCGGAGATACTAGAGAGTTATAATGCAGTTGTGAAGCTTGTGAGGTGACGCAAATTATTAGGCGGGAAACTCTCAGTCCTGCCCCCTCACAGCCAATAGGAAGAGGGGTGATTATGCAATTATGAATGGCACCAAATCGTTGTGTAAATTAATACTTAGTTGCATTTAATGAGAGCTTAGGTCATAGAACATGTGCTTGTTTTCAAGGTTCATAGCATTCTTAGCATTCATACTTAGCGCTGCTTGTTGCTACTATACATTTAAAGTAAATGGCTTAACTTTACCTTAGCAACACATCTTTACACTTAACAATAATTATACATTATTCCCCCCGCGCTGAGGCATTAATTTTAAATAGAAACTTAACCTTGCTTATCATCATTATCTAATGGTAACACACTGATTTTTGAAATTGGACGCTTAACAATACCATGAATTGTTCTTAATGTAACAACACGAACTAAATTATCTTTTCCTGGATGCACATCTATGACTCTCCCTAATAACCATTTCAATGGAGGCAACTTTTCATGCTTAATTAATACAATATCATTTAATATTACATTCTTCTTTTGCTGGCACCATTTTGGACGCTGCTGCAATCTTGTCAGGTATTCAGAGCTCCACCTTCTCCAGAAATTTGCTTGAGCCTTTTGAATTACGTGCCATCTTATTTTCTTACACATGGAGTCACAGGAATGGTCATCATCAGGAACAGAGTTTAATGCTTCTCCAATTAAGAAATGACCTGGTGTGAGAACATCAAGATCATTTGCATCACTTGATAACTGTCCCAATGGTCTTGAATTCAAAATCGCTTCTACTTGACACACGACTGTAGAAAACTCCTCAAAATTTAACATTAGTTTTCCTACAACCCGTTTAAGGTGATACTTAATTGACTTGATCCCAGCCTCCCAAAGTCCTCCAAAATGAGGCCCCCCTGGTGGTGAGAAATGCCATTTTATTTCTTCTTCAACCAAAGTTTTGTAAAACTCTGTACTCCTTCCTAATTCATTTTCATAAAATTTCTTGATTTGCGCTTTTGCTCCAGTAAAGGTAGTCGAATTATCTGAATAAATATCCGAGCACTTCCCTCTCCTGGCCATGAACCTTTTGAGTGCAAACATGAACTTCGCTGTCGTCAGTCCACTGATCACCTCAATGTGAATTGCTCTTGTAGTGAAACAAACAAAGATAACTACATATGCTTTGAATGTGACGAGTTTCTTGTTTTTCTTAATATTCTTGATTTCATATGGTCCACCCATGTCAATTCCAGTCCGTAGAAAAGCTCGACATTGAGTTACTCTTGCGGAAGGAAGCGGAGCCATTTGTTGATTATTCATATCTTGCTTTTGCTTGAAACAAGTTACACACTTTCGGATGATATTCTTGACTTTTGATTTAGCTGACAGAATCCAGAATTTCTCTCGCAGAAATGCCAAAAGTGATTCTGTTCCAGCATGCATGTTGAGACAATGATAATGTTCAATAACTAATTCAGTTAACTTGGAATCCTTGGGAAGGATCATTGGATGCTTCTTTTCATACTTCAAATCTGAATTTTGCAATCTTCCTCCCACCCTCAAAACGGAGTTTTGATTATCAAAGATAGGGCACAGATGGAAGAGACGACTTGATACTGATACTGTTTGACCTGTCTTGATTGCTTTCTTTTCATCAGGGAAATACGCATCTTGAATAATTTCTACCCAAGTCATCAGCGCATTTCTTAAATCTTGTACTGTGATTATCTTCGGAACTTTAGTTTTCTTACGGCAAGCATTGATGAATTTTTGAATTATTGCTGTAATTCTTAAGAGTTTTGAGAAACTTGAAAACTTATACAACAGATCATTTGCTTCCAAATTTACATGAAACGATTCTGCTATCTTCTTTTCATTTACTTTTCTTTCTTCCAGGACTGTGTCTGGAACATCAAGAGATTCTTGAGTAAAATGATGATACAGAAAATCAGGTCCATTCCACCACATCTCAGAATCTTGTAATTGCTCGGTAGTTAATCCTCTTGATGCAAGATCCGCAGGATTTTCTTCACTTGATACATGACTCCATCTTAGTTCAGGTATTCCTGATTGAATATAGGACACTCTATTTGCTACGAACGTTGTCCATCTTTTACACGGAGACTTGATCCAAGCTAAACTGATCATTGAATCTGTCCAAGCTAGGATTTCCGTAACTTCAACTTGTAAAAACTCTTGAATCTTGACAAGTAACTTGACCAACAACGAAGCACTGCATAGTTCCAACCTCGGTATTGATTGTTTAATAGGAGCAACTCTTGTTTTGGACGTTAATATCTTGACTTGAATTGATCCATCTTCATAAACTGATCTGACATACACCACTGCTGCATAGGCTCGTTCAGACGCATCACAAAATCCACAAAGTTGTAAGCTTATTGGATTTGCTTTAATGATGACTCTTGGAATTCTTATCTTCGCTATGTTCTCTATTCCAGTAGTAATATTCCTCCACTTCCTCTGCAGCTGACTTGACAAAACTTCATCCCATGTTAATCCATCCACTGTCCATAAATGTTGGAAGAATATTTTGACTAGAATAACCAAAGGCGCTAGAAGACCTATTGGATCATACAACTTGCTCATTGACGAGAGAACATTCCTCTTGGTAGGAATTTCTTGAATTAAATCTTGCTTTGATTTGAATGAGAACGTATCTGATTGAGGCGTCCACACCATTCCTAATGTCTTGACTTTGGCATCAGGATCAATTTCAATAGTTTCTTTAAATTCATGGAGATGAGATGGGATGGATTGGAGTAGTTTTGCTGAATTACTGCACCATTTCCTTAGTTCCAGCCCGCCTCTTGACATAAGTTGCAATAGTTCTTGCTGAGTTTTCAATGCTTCTTCTTCATTATCACAACCAGAGATCATATCATCCACGTAAAACGAATTCAGCACGGTTTTACTTGCCAAGGGAAAGGAATCTTGTTCATCAATAGCTAATTGACGAAGAGCTTTGACTGCTTGATATGGCGCACTTGAAGTTCCGTACGTGATAGTCAGCAATCTGTAATCTTCTATGACTCCAGAGGGATCTTCTCTCCATACGATTCTCTGGAAATCACAGTCTTCAGGGGCAATAAGTATCTGTCTGTACATTTTCGTAACATCAGCTGTGATAGCTACTGCATAGAATCTGAATCTGATTAAAAGAGCCAGAAGGTCATCTTGTAACTTCGGTCCAATCATCAGTCTGTCATTAAGGGATAATCCAGATGATGTCTTGGCACTTGCATCAAACACCATTCTTAGCTTTGTTGTTGTTGACGCTTCATTTAAAACTGCATGATAAGGAAGATAGTAAGTCTTCTCATCAGCAACCTTAACTTGATCTTGAGGAATTTCGGACATATGACCCAGGTTGAGGTATTCTTTCATAAATTGCTTGTATTGTTCATTTTGATGAGGATACATCAGTAATCTTCTTTCCAAACTCCTGAGTCTTCTAACAGCTTGATCCCGAGAAGCTCCGAGTTCAGGTAGTTGATTACGGAAAGGCAACCTTACTACATAACGACCTTCCTGTGTTCTGTAGTGAGTTTTCTTAAAATGATCTTCGCAATCTTTCTCCTCTTGAGTAAGATGATTTTCAGAAGCTAGGTTATCCATCTCCCAGAATTTCTGAACTTGCTCTTCTAAACTAACTTGATGACACGTGAGGAACGCTGACGCTGCTCCCCTGTCTTGAGCTCCCATAAGAATCCATCCTAAGGTAGTATTGATAGCAGTAGGAGTTCCTTGTGGGCCTTTGATAAGTCCAGGCTTTAGAATTTCAGCGTAAGCTTCTACGTTGAGTAACACATCAATTCTCCCCGGCTCAAAAAACATCGGATCTGCTAACGTCAAATCTTGGAGATGAGGATAGTAGCTATTAACTTCACACATAGGCTTTCTTCGAGTAATATTTTTCAAGATGAGAGCAGACGTATTCATCTTGAAATCTTCATGTTTTGATCCAAAAACAAACGAAACTTGACCCAGAGACTGTCCAACACTAGTGGCTCCAATCCCTAAGATTTCTATCGGATCTTCATTAACTTTTAACTGCAACTTGTTACAGCAAGCTAGCGTCATAAAAGTAGCTTCACTGCATGGATCTATTAGAGCACGAACGTCTTGATAGGATCCAGTTGAGTCTTGAACTTGTATTATAGCGGTGGCTAGTAATACTTTGCTTGATACTGAACCATGACATGATGTGACTTGTGGCGGCGAATTTGGGTTTCCAGAGCCATGATTTTGATTATTACTTTGATTCTTCTTTGGAAATATTGAATTTGCCAATTCTTCTTGGGACATGTGTAATAAGCTGTGATGGGGCTTCTTACATTCTCTGCAACGGTGGGTTGAGGGACATTGCTTACTTACATGAGAACTGGATAAACAGTTAAAGCAAAGGTGCTTGTCTTTGATTATCTTTTGTCTTTCTGGAACGGAGAGAGCTTGAAACTTGAGACATTTAAAGATTCCATGTTTTTCAGAACACATGGGACATGATCCAGAAGCTGCATCAGTTGTTGTAGCATAACTGGAGGTTGAGGGCTTATTGTTGGGAAATACTCCCCCCTTGACTTGAGATGAGTGGGAATTCTTGGGTTTGGATCCAGCATTGATCGCAGCCAAGGATTTCGCACGTCTATCGTAGAATTGTAGCATTTCTTCATAAGTTGGGATAGCATCTGACGAAAAACTGAACTCCCATAAGCGCTTTGATTCAGAATCCAGTTTATCATACAGAAAGTACATGAGGGTAACATCAAAAAACTTATCTTCGGGCAACATCGACTTGAGGGAGCGTATACATTCATTAGTGGTAGTGTAGACATCATGGAGAGCGACGTGAGATTCTTCTTTGATTCTTGATTGGTTGAGAAGTCGGGAGAGGATAGCGTTGATGATTGCTCGACGATCATGATATCTGTCCTCCAAGGTTTTCCAGGCTTGCTCAAAATTCGCATCAGTAATGTGGTAGGAGTCCACCAACTTCAGCGCATCACCAGATAGGCATGACTTCAGGTACTGCAGCTTTTCAGCACCAGATAGCGTAGTATTCTCCACCACCTGCTTCTTAAAAAGATCCTGGAACGACAGCCATGTCCGAATGTTCCCATCAAACCCTGGAAGTCCGATCCGAGGAAGCTTTACAGCGGAAGCGACGGGAGGTGGAGAAGGAGTAGGTTTCGTAGATAGTGCTGCCATCTGCGTGTGGATAGTAGCGAAAATCGACGTGTACATATCATTGATTTCCCGATATGATTCTTCATAGTCACGGAAAATATCTTCATCTTCTGCAGTAGAGATCAGATTTTCTTGGACAAACTCGACGTCTTCCCAAATCTTTTCTAGCTGCTTCATGTAGCAAGTGAGAGTAGCCAAGGAACATACTTCAGATCTTATCTTGACTTCCAGCCACACCAGCTTTTGCTTAAGAGATAGCCTCTGCTTAAGTAATTTCTTAACTTGAGGTGAAAGCTCCAATCCAGTTTCCCCTGTTGGATTTGAATCTGGATGACGTTCTCCTCTTGGACTTGACGTAGGGTTATTTTCTCCAGTTGGAGCGGAATCCTGCGTCCTTTCTTCATCATGGTTCTCAGCACTCCCCCCGGGATTAGAAGATCCAGGATTAGCACGAGCACGCGATCGGGTGGCCATTATAATTTTAGCACAGAAAATAGTTCACGAATTGACGGAATCGAAGGACCAAATGATTATGCAATTATGAATGGCACCAAATCGTTGTGTAAATTAATACTTAGTTGCATTTAATGAGAGCTTAGGTCATAGAACATGTGCTTGTTTTCAAGGTTCATAGCATTCTTAGCATTCATACTTAGCGCTGCTTGTTGCTACTATACATTTAAAGTAAATGGCTTAACTTTACCTTAGCAACACATCTTTACACTTAACAATAATTATACAAGGGGGTTGGATAACAAATTCCCGCCTGTAACTTACATCACGTCACAAAAAGCTTCACAACCAGATATTCAAACTCTGTACTGGCAAGTCATGGCTTGAATTTAAGGCTCCGCGGGATTACGTGTTTGGGAAATCCGATTTTGTCCAACCGATCCAACACATGAACATAAAAGTCGATTCAAGAAAATAATATGTCGCCCTAGATAGTATACTTTCTGATGCGATATATTTTTTATGCGACGTTGGGGTCGAGTTTGACCCCAGTGGTCTAAGTGTGATTTGAAATTAAAACCTACGGGTGACCTCATGGGAATGAACCATGCGGTCGTCCGTAGGATAACCTCATGGGAAAAAGCCATGAGAGTGAGTGTGCTTAACTGTAGAAGAGGACGGACGTGTGGCCCTGAGCTCCTCAATTCTAGTAGTTAAAGGGTCGAGGTTTTAGTATGTGAGGATATGTTTTGAAAAAGTACAAGTCGTATTAACCGGGCATTTTAGATTTTCCAAAAAACTTTGTAGTTGCAAAGTTCGACCTTATATAAGGCCTCGGAACGCAGAAAAAAAATTCCCCCTCACATCGTGCAGAGCAGCAGCCCTTCAAACATGTGTCATTTTCTACCAAAATATGAAATATGAACAAACATTTAAATGCGTCTCCTGCAAAAACTATACAAGATAGAGAAGTAATGACTTTTTTGGAAAACTTTGAATTTGTTATGCTTTGTCAATTTTGGTCGGATTTTCATAAATCAAACGGTGATAAGGTTCTCGAAGGTTAGTCAAAGCAATGGCGAGCGCAAATTAGGATATTTCTGAGACCTTTTTTGGTCAAAGTGCCACAATGTTTAGTTTTTCCGTCGGAATAATTAAGTTTATAGTATTAGATGATCATCGCAACTTTGGCTGTTCTTTAGTGAGCTACACAATTACGCTGTTCCCTTAGAAACGCTTGATTGTTTCTATTTCATAGCTAGGCGGGTGACACAACTAATTTTCCAATCCTCAGTCAATTCGGGGTGTTGCAACAAAAACGTTATGGTTGGCTTTCGTAACCTGACCTGAACGATGCGAAATGAGGCACGAGGCCTTAGGTCAGAAGGTTCCGCGAAATGCCGTAGGCATTTGATGCGCCGATGACCTAAGGACGATGGCCTCATTGAGCGAGTGAAGGTTAGGTTACGATAGAAAACCTTAAATTTTTGGTGCGGGTTAGGTAAGGTTAAAATACTCCGAACACTAACTGCTAGAAGGATGTCACCCGACTACTTGTAGCTCACTTAAATTTCTACTCCTATGTTTCCCATTGTAGCTCACTTACTAAAGAAGCCCCAATTGTAACTTTTTGAATCCTCAACTTGCGGTCCCTTTAAAAACAGTATTTTTCCACAAATAATACCCAGAAAAGTGAATTTGATAGGCTTCCACAGTTTTTGACCGATTTTCAAAATTTCAACGCAAGGGTCACTTGAACATGTTTTCGGAGGCATTAGCGTAGGGGTTTTTGAATTTTGCATTTTGACCTGACCCAACTTTGTGACCTACTCTTGACCTATCCATCAATTATGACCTCCAGTTTTAGAAGCTATTCGATGCTCAAGCCATGGGAAAGTAATTTGCAGCAGGAATTACTTCTCTATCTTGTATAGTTTTGGCAGGAGACGCATTTAAATGTTTGTTCATATTTCATATTTTGGTAGAAAATGACCCATTTTCGAAGGGCTGCTGCTCCCAACGATGTGAGGGGGAGTTTTTTTTGCGTTCCGAGGCCTTATATAAGGTCAAACTTTGCAACTACAAAGTTTTTTTGGAAAAAGTGTGAATAGGTGTTTCAGTCCGCCCAGAGTAGTGTTCTCCCTAAGAGCTAGAATAATTATAATTAATTATTTAGAATCGTTAGTGTAAGTCGGTATAGTTAATCTCTTAACTAAGGTTTAGGATAAGAGGCTGAAGGAGGTTTAACTTAAGTTAATTAAGACTAGCTTAGGAGGTGATATGTTATTGATTCGTTTCGTGATGGTGTGGTTGCGCTTTAATTGGCCACAATTTAATTCGCCACACCAAAATTCGCCACTTTATAAAAGGTCACATTTTAAATGGCCACATTCACTACTTGAAATGGCCACATTTGATAACTTTACAAGAAATTGGTAAAATTATATAAAAAATTAATTCCGAGAATCTCTGTAGCGTACTTGCGTTTCTGAAAACCGTGGTCGTTAGTTGCTGGTAGAGGGCCAAAAATCAAAATTCTATCCTCCTCACGTGAATCGTAAAAGACGAATCTCTCCCCAGATTTCGTAAAAAGCCAATTCGTTTGGAATATCGATTTCCTCACGGTTATTGAAATTCATAGGGGTCAGGTCGCCTCCACAGGACACGGGATGTGATTATGTCCTATTCTAACGTCAATCGATCCGTCTTCACACAAGAATCCTTCGTGGCACAATATTTTCTTCCCTTTCTGAGTCTCCATTCACTTAACCAGCGCTAACTTAACGACTACTAAGCTTTCTTACAAACTAATTAAGGGTGTTTCACTTTGAAACACCCTTAACTGCTCATAATTTATGTGTTCCTGACACAGCTCTATTATTCTAGCAAATTTGGCCTTTTCAAGGAGTGGCATTTTACAGCAGTGGCCATTTACAACTATGGCCATTTATAAAGTGGCGAATTTTGGTGTGGCCAATTAAATTGTGGCCAATTAAAGTGTATCCGATGGTGTATGATCTTGAAGTGAACTTGACCTAACTAAAGAATTGAACCAGTAGACCTAATAAAAGTGTTGTGGTCCTGTTTTTCCAGCCTTCTGTGCAAATTCATATAGCATATGGTAGGAGGTAGAGATAGGCAGGCCGCAACTCGTTATTACAAAACTGTGAGATATATATATGCAACTGAAACTAGTAACAGCGTTAGAACAGATTTGATGCGAACCGCAAGGTGAAGAAGCTAAAAGCAATTTTGACGGAAACCGCGCGAGAAATTCAATTATGTATTGCTGGTGATGTCGTGCTATTAATGCTAAAGCCAGCAGAAATGAATGAGACGCATTCTCTCGGAATGAGGGCCAGTCCATAGGAATGAGCAAAATAAGATTCGCTCCTACCTAGCAATCAGGCTCAATCTAGCGAAGCCATATTTTTATGCCACCATTCGGTACAACCCCGTAGGGATCGCAGTTGTAAAGATATTCCTTGTCGTGCCGAAAGATTTGCATGTAGAAGTTCTATCCAATTCTAATGCAACCTTAGTGACCTTTAACATAAGTGTAGCGAAATAAGTGCAATGGCGCGCGCCCTCGTTCCTGAGGTAAAAATCATACTGACAGGTGAATATGGAGTTGGGAAATCCTCGTTATTTCGCAGATTCGCTACAAATACATTCACATCCGATAATTCCAAGCGATCTACCCTCGGTCTTGACTTTTATGCTAAACCTTTTCCAGATCATGATATAAAGGTAAGTTGTAGTAATTTCGGAGTTTCCCGATGTTGGATTAGCACTGTAGGTTCTAATTGCGGTGTTTAATGTAGTTGCAGCTTTGGGATACGGGAGGAATGGAGCGGGTAGCTTCTGTCACGTCAAGCTATTATAAGCATTCAGAGGCAGCCCTGTTGATATTTGCTTTAGATAATAGTGATTCGTTTCATGCTCTCTCTCAGCATCTTTTGGAAGTTGTGACATACGCGGAAACTGCAAGAATTTTCCTTTGCGGTAACAAGAGCGACCTCCCACCACAAGTTACTGATCAAGACGTCGACGCATTTTGGTATGTTACGTAGCTATCAAGCGCGGCGGTTATTACAATTTTCAAATCATCCGATGTCTCAGAATTGAGTAATAATAGAATTTTTGAGCTACCTTATTTCATGCTTTCTGACAGACTGATTAGGCGTTAACTTAATTGTTTCACTGTTGGAAATTTCAGTGAAGAAACCAGTGACTGCATAGCAGGATACTTCAGAACATCTTGCAGAACCGGGGAAGGAGTTGATGACATGTATAATGCCATAGCAAGCTCACTAAGTGTACAAGTCAAATCCAGGCATGATTTATCGCATCTGGACGAGACAAGCTTCCAAGTAACACAAAACACAGAAGAGGCAGTAGTCCAAGATGACTGTATGTGTTAGAGCGCATTGGATTCATAATTTCAATGAAACTCTTCCTTCACTTACTACGAAGGAAAACAATTATGTTAGCTTGGATATCATTGGGTTCGGTTATACGGCCCTAATTATTTTTGGTCAACACCCGAAGTCATACTAGGGGTTGATAAAATACTATTAATCAGCGGATAATATGCAGCTGATTAAGACTTCTAGATTGGTGACCAATCTTGGTGTGACGAAAGCTGTTACCAGCTTCACGTGAAAAATTCCTGTGACAAACTCAGCGTTGTGACAAAAATTACCAGGGGTACACCGCAGTGACTACGGTCCAATGACAGTGCAACTGACGAGGACGAGATGCTAAACAACCCCTAGATATAGCATGCAGCGCCTTCCCTATTTATATAAACGATTTGTATTATGCGTTAAATGGGTATGTACTGTTCGCTAAATTTTTGTATCTGATGGTCACAAAAAATTGATATACTATAAGCCGTCCTCAGATTTCGGTTCGCATACTTTTCAGTTTGACACACTCCCCGTCATCCTTTGTAAGCTTTGCACCACACGGCAACTAATCGTGCTCCACAGCAACTCAGTATAAAAAATTTACCCGACTACAGAAGCGTTATGCTAAACGATTTTAATTTATAATGCATCTAATTATAATGAAACGAATATTTGAAATCCGACCATAGTAGATATACGTGACTTCGCTATCCAGGTGATAATAGTAATTACTTTTAAGACCTAGGATAAGATTTAGCGATGGGCAGGTCCGATTTGAAAGATCTTTTGTATCAGGAGAAAACCTTGACCAGGCATAAATATTTACCTTCACTAAAAACTTTAGCTCCAACGACAGAAGATAAGCATGGCTTTAATTTCATGGCGGGTGAGACTAAGTAGAAGTGAAGTAAGTAAAGGGTTATGATGTAGGCAAGATGACTCTCACTCGGATTATAGAGTGAGAGGCAAGTCTCTAATCTCCGATTCACAGCAATTGTCGACGAGAACATGTACGAAAGTGGCGTTTGCATTTAGTGAATCTGTATAATAATTTTAATCAAATGTAATCAAATTAAATGTTTTAAGTTAAGTCGTTTTTTCAAGATTATATCATAATTGCTCGAACCCATCCACCTTAAATCATCGAAACCCATACCCTCACACCTTTGACTGATGATATCATTATTGAACGCTCACCAACAAATTGCATGTACCGTTGTAGTGTTATGGGATACATTATGTTCAGTGAGTGTGCGTTGTGTTCTGTGTTGGTCACATGTACATACCATGTAATACTGCTTGAGTAAACCCAGGATTCCCGAACTTCCCGCAAGGGGCAAGAAAGGAGTCTTTGGTAGCGCTCTATGGTTTCTCTCATTTCTAAGGCTCTTGATCTCTCCTATCGATAGGAGCCATAGTGATGAGATACCAGAGACTCCAACTTTCTTTCTCCTCGCGGGAAGTTCGGGAATCACGGGCTTATGTAGACTCAAGCGGTAGATTGAGTGTCATCCAGTTACATGTAAACCTAAACCACATCCCTCCTTCCTAATATGCTAACACCCATCTTTACCAATCAGCAAATGTGTAGCCAGAATGACCTAAGCTAGCCGCCATATTGCTTGAACAAATCCGCCATACTGTTTTAGCGCGTCCACTGTATTGTTTAGCGAATCTACTGCATTGTTCAACGCATCCACCATTTTGCGGTAGCGCATCCGCCATATCGTCAAACAATAAGGCGAATATGGCTAAAGAATATGGCCGATATCGTTAATAAATATGGCGGCTGCGCAAGCGCAACATGGTGGATGCGATTAACAATATGGCGGATGTGTTGACGCAGAATGGCGTATGCGTTAAACAATATGGCGGACGCGCTAAAAAATATGGCGGGCGCGTTAACTCTAAATGGTGGATGCGTACTCACAATACGGTGGCTGGCTTAGGCTAATCTGGTCAAATGCTTTTCGATTGGTAAAGATGGGTGTTGGCATACTAGGAAGGAGGGATGTGGTTTCGGATTGCATGTAACTGGACGAAGGGCTATCCATGAGGAGGTAGGTAAGCTGGGGAAGACTGGGAGAGGGAGCACACTCCACCAACCGAACAAACGGTATCCCATAACTGTAGACCAAACTGAATGCGGGATCAGTGAACGGAAAACAGGGTTCAAATGTTAAAGTGCCACTAGATGTTGGTGGTAACTCCAATTTACTTAGGTGCTAGCTAATAAATGGATGTTTACCTCCAAACTTTAATTATATGCTGACAAGCGAGCGCAAGCCAGCTAAAAGATCATCGAGCACGCGGCGTGAGCGAAGCGAACGCCTCCTCTGAAGCAAGAATTCATCGGACCATAAGACGTCTCGAAACCTATGCAAGTTACCGTTAAATAAATATTGCATGGGAATGTTCCGGAAGTGTTGTAATTAAAGCTGAAGCGTGTGCATAGGCTAAATTGTGTGTACAATTGAAACCGTGTGTACAGTGTAAACCCTGTGTACAGGCCGCGGCTAGGCGAGCGAAGCGAGCTCTTTAGCCTAGTTCGAGCTTACGGCCTTAAAAATAAGCAGTAGCCATTTGAATTCCCCGCCCCTGCACTTCAGGACAGCAGTTCGTGGTTTCAATTTCAAGGAGTTTTATGTCCCTCAAATAATCGACTTTTCGTCAAGCAAATATAATATATAAGTAAAGGGCTACTAAAAACTCCGTGGAAGAAACAGGTTGGAGTAAAATGCATATGCGTCTATGCGTGGCCGTGTTTTTATTGAAACTGATTTCAGTAGATGTGTTGCGTTTCTCAATTCAATCGACTATAAACAATACGCTGACGCAAATTTGTTTATAAAGTGCGGTGTTCCTACAACGGCGTACCTTCAGACTACACTGTTTTAACTTTTGATTATCAGTCTCGTTTCAGGAAATGCACCCGAAAATGTTGTTAGTGTATAATGTCGTAGCCCACTGAACATCGAATTTGTACTAGCTTTGTATTATTGTTTTCCTTTGTGATTTTGTTTGATAGAGCTTAAAGTTTTAAACTTGCTTTGAATATAATTTCAAATATGGACAAAATCAACGGTGGGACCAGACTATCTGTCGAAAAAGATTCGGATCATGGTGATCTGGGAATTCTTGACACTGCTACCGATGAAGGAAACTCGAAGAACGGAAGCGGGAGTGACGGAATTTCAGAAGCACCAAGGATTGATCTTCACGGCGCTAAAATTGTGCAGGGGGACATCACCGTGATTAAAAATACGTCACCACAGATAGTCACACAAATCCTTGCCAACCGTACCGTGTTAGTCGAAGAGGAACAAGAATACCTTGAGGACATGCCGATTCTAACATCAGAAGTTGGACCAGAAGCTGAATTCGAGGCCAAGGAGGAAAATGTTTTGAATATTCAGATAAGTCTTCCTCGTGCTCCTGAAATTTCTTCTGTTTCAAAGGTTAATCGTATCAGCAATATCTCAAGGCAGAGAAGTTATGACACAGACATACCCCTATCGATTGGAACGCCCAAGTTTCAGGCAGAAAAATTAAATAAAGTGAGAAGGAGCATACAGCCAGATGGGGGTGGAGTAGATGATGTGGGAGTCCATCGTTGCATCAGTGACGAGAAGCAGAGTACATGTAATGAAATAATCGAAATGGATACAGCTGATTCGCTGGCAAGCACTGAATTAGCTACCAAGGAGCGGAGAAAACGGAAGCCACGTTCAGAATTGGATCGATTGCTAATGGATGAGGGTACCGTCAGAATTTTGCTGGGTCAACCGAAGGCTGAGAATTCCCCAGGTGGTTGCACCAGGAAAGATAAACTTAATGAGCTCCAGAAGAAGCGTGATTTGGTCATCAATCAAGTACGGGATAGCTCCAAAACCAAATTGTTTAATAAGGTCTCGCTGCGCTTGAAGACGAAAACCAAACGTCAACAGTCAGAAGAGAAGAGAAATTCTAGCCAGAAAAGCAAAATAACTACCGAACCTGCGTCCAAAATTATAAGGAGACGGAGCTCTAGTTGCAGTTTCAACTTTTCCTCAAGGAGTCCATCTCCACTTCCTATGAGTGGTAAGACTATTTATCTAAATAAAAATCTAATTGGATTTCGTGTCGTCTCTCAAAAAAATTAGTATTATTTTGTATTTTTAGCTACTTTTCAATCTTCGTCGCAAGATCCTATCCAAGTTCGAGTTCAGAATGGTGCCGGATACATATGTATTGACTCTGAAGCTTTGATCTTTAACACGCAGGTATTAACAACTTTACATATTTTGGACCCACGCAAAATGTAGATGATGGGTTTTTTGCCGGAGCTTTAACGTGTGTTTGTTTTCAGATTGCGTCGCGCTTGAATTCCATCCTCAACAGTTTTACTTTAGACGACTCCATCACTGTTGTTGAACTAAAAACTACTAGTGATTTTATCCAAGGTCTGGACATAGCTGGTATTCGGGGAGAAACAGATGATAGCCTTAGAGAATCCATGGCAGATTCCATGATCGCGTGCCTTCAGTAAGCTGATAAAAATATTCACTCTTGCTAGTGACCGTGCTGTTGCTGAATTTGATTTGTTTATAGTAGCATTAATGCTTTTGTGGCAGTAATGGTATTGAACAAGAACTTGTTCGTATTTTACAGTACATTGTTGAAAACGTTAATGAAGTACCCAAAACTGCTAGTTGCTGGAGTGCAGGGTGAAGCCTTAAATTTTGGAGTACTGATTTTGAGCTATTTTGATATCGTTTATGCTTCTGATAAAGCTACTTTTCGAACAAACTACGTGAATAATGGGTATCTACCGGAGTGTCTTCAGTTCATTCCAAAAAATCGATTGGTAGGCAAACAATAACACAATGTTTTTTTTATTATTATTTTATTTTCAATGGCACCGGCCAATCAACAGTATGAACTTTTTTATAGACGCATGCTATGCTATACACGGGAAAAAAGCTATCGGCTGCTGAAGCAGTTATATCTGATTTGATAACGGAAGTGATACCAGCAAGCAAATTCAGCGAAGAGCTCGCCAATCGAATCAAGTTGGTGCTTGCATCCAGCCAGCAGGTGAGTAGCACTACTTGGTTGTCCTTCGATCTGGTCTAACCTTAACATCTGCTACGAGTTAAGTATAGATGTGTTAGTAGTTATACACGAGAACTAAATTTAATTGAGTCATGTTTTCTGCGGATTAGTGCTACTAGATCTGTGATAAATGACCAAAAACCATGAGTTTTACTCTTGTAGAACTCACTAGTAACATAATACCGGAGATAAATGCAGTTTGCGCTGTATTTGGCATACTTATCACGTATACATACATTTTTCTATGTAGGGGTTACTTTAAGGTGGGATCTTTTCGAAACAATACAGAAATTACCAGGATATCTTATTTTCTTTAACATTGGAATGAGGTTTACATGCTCAAAGGGTTCCTTCCAAATTATAGACTAACGGTGATGCAAAAGTCAAATTTTGATTGGATGGATGATAAATTTTTTATGCAAAGACCTTTTCGGGCAAACGTGCTTCACTCCTTAGTACGCAGTGATACAACATACAACACCGAAAGTAAAGAGGATACCATCATATCAAGAATCAAGATGTGGCTGTGTAGTCCCGTAAAGCCCTTACTTAATGCTAACAATTCTTCAGAGAATTTAATTTATGTAATCACAAATAAACTGCTTAGAAATTAAAGCCAATGAGTCTATGCACTGTAATTAAAGTATAGGTACCACGGAAGAAAGCCGTGTGGTACGTACACAGTAGCATAGTTGAAGTTCTTACAATCTCTCTATATGCTGGTTCGTAAAGACAAAGCGGTTGTAAGTTTTCAGTTCCAAATGTGTAGTAGAGATACTCTACGCAGAATATTCAGATTCATATTTGTAGCAGCTACAGGGGTTCGCATTTTATTGGACTAAAAGTAACATTACTAGTTATATGTATTAAGATAATGCTCCTAGCTTCGACTAAAACAAAATGTAGCCTATTAAGATACGGCAAAATTTGCACGGCTGACTACACGTGTGTTCATGTATTAACATTTTGTGTATTCCAGATACTGGTGCAAACTAAGTTCGAGATGAATACGAAAAAGTCAAGCAAATTGGAGCTGACCAGAGATTTGAGATCCTCGTGGCTAAGGTTTTAGTCCCCTCTTGACCCGACAATGCTGAGTATGTAGATGAATATGTGGACAATATCCAGGTACAGGTTGAGTGCAGCGAATATGTACTCTTCTGGACTTAGGCTGTACTTTTTATTCCCGCCCATCATCATTTGTGTGTCGTACACTAAGTAGGCAGAGAATAGGAGCGCTCCAAGACATGCATATATTATGTTAGAGTAAGGTATTACGTCACGGAGGAAAATCATAAGTATACCAAAGAGGAAAAATACAATCAGACAAATAAAGAGGATCCCATTTTTTGCCGTCATATCGAATTTAGTCTGGAAACTGAACGCTGTCAAGCTGAAGCAGATAACCGCTGTTATTCCTACGGCTAGCAACACACTCATCGGGCTGCAATAAGAAATAAAAAATGCCGATTTCAACCAAAAATAGAAGAGGTTATAATTTTAAATTATTGATGCTATTCTATGGATTCTTATTTTGTTTTCGTACGGAAACTTGCAAATGTATAAACCAAATAGTAATATTTAAACTTCTAGCGAAATCAACAACTTGTAATACGATTAAACTTACGAGTATGTAGATGCAATGAATCCGAGCATAAATCCTTTCGCCAGAGTGAACAATCCGAGGCATATGATGTTCGTAGGACTTTTTCTCCGAACCGATTCACAACAAGCCATGGCTAGTAGAAGGACGAAACTCACACCCATTGATGCAAACAACGCACTGGGATTCCTCCGAATCCACATTTTTACGTCGTGATTCAACGTAATTATGGCAATTATTCCGGTTGTAACCATGAGCTGAGCCATAAGGATGCTATAAACCTTTCTGCATCAAAATTCCAGCCATCCAAACATTAGATTAAAATAATCTTTATAGGTAAAAGCTAATTTTACATAGACGCAAATTAAAAAGCTTTTTGAAAAACTTTGTCGTATCAACTGAACGATACATCGTCATTCATGTAAAATCAGCGGAGCACTCTTACTATACCGTGCACCAAGTGTTCGTTTCGGAAACGCTTTAAAAATGACTCGAACGGATTGAGGTCTGGACGATCTAGAATCGCATGTAATTCCCCGTTGGCAAATTCCCCATTAAAAACCTATTAATCGCAATTACTCACGAATACCGAAAAACATGGGATTTTTCGGGTTAGAACTATTCACTAGGACCCAAATGCCAGAGTTTCCATTATTTTTCAAATTCCGCCGAAACGAACACTTGGTGCACGTTGCAGTTAGCCAAATGAAGTATTCATTTTTCGGAGAACAATGAGTGTCTGTAAAGTTAACATCTTCTCGTGAAAAACGATAATCAGCTATTTCTAATTCTAAAATAAAATGCATAATAAAACGATTGTTGCGGCGTGCATTCAACAATTAATAGCAAAAAACTTCAATATACTTGATTGAACCGGTAAAATAAGGATGTGGGCAGGGTTTAACCTTTACCCCTGTTGGCTGGTGTCGACCAAAGGGTGCGCAGCTGGGAATTAGCGGTTACACGGGCGAGAGCTTTTAAACCTAACTTCGTGAAAAAGCTTATCTTCACCTAGCCTGACCTAACGGGACCTTGACCACCTCCAGAACAAGACCTTCCCTTGTTAAAGGTAGGCTGCGCACCCTTAGGTCGACACCAACACCTTATCCCACGCAATGATTCACTTGTTACTCAACAGGAGGTGGACCGAACTATTAACTGCAAAATCAAATTTGGAAATAGTTTCGAGTAGAGGACCATTTGTATTTCAGAGTACTTCATGCAAGAAATGACACCCATCTAGGCCCTAGTTTAAGCGCTGTGCTGGTTTGAGGCGAAGTTTGAGACATCCAAATTGACACATTTGAAGTCCTCATCCGCACTACGAGCCAGATCGTTATAGTGTACAAACGTTTGTCTAATTTTGTCTCTGCCATCATGTCACGTACCTTATAAACCCTGCCCGAACTGTTTTCTCGGTGAAATCCATTCCACTCACAGTAGGTCCTTCGTCTTTTGGACCACTGGCTCCACCAATCTCAACATCTGCAGGAAGATGAAACCCCATCCCGGGATCCATAGGTCCACCCATACCTATTGGCGGGTAGCTCATACCAGGTTGTTGAGGAAATCCAAAACCCGGCTGAGGATATCCAGGACCCGTTTGTTGTGGATTGTAATATCCACCTGGAGGTGGTGGAGCTGGATACCCGCCAGGGTAATATTGCTGACCTTTAGGGAAGCAAAAGTTACTGATTTGCTTTACTGGGCACAACGAGCCCAAGATACATCACAGCAGCGCTGACAGCAAGACTAAATAGGAAGACAAGGGTGTTTACCCACGCCTACAGACCTGAGTTTTTTTTCCAATGTAGAGCATCCCAGGGAAACCACGAATCCAAAATTTCAGCCCCATATGAGTAGAAATGGAAGAGATATAAATTATTTACCCCGTCAAAAAACGCATCGCTTATGGGAGTTTAACATGGTGACAGCGGCCGATGCAATTCCCCCCCCCCCCGCTCCATTCCAAAGCATACGTTTTTTGACGGGGTAAATAATTTATATCTCTGCCATTTCTACTCATATGGGGCTGACATTTTGGATTTATGGTTTCCCAGGGATACTCTACATTGAAAAAAATCTCAGCTCTGTAGGCGTGGGTAAACACCCTTGTCTTCCTATTAAGTATAATACTGTTATAAAACTAAGTATAAATCCGCAAAGTAATGCAATTAAGCACGCATTCACCATAAGATTGTTGCTGCCAGGCCATCGTTTCAGAAGCTTGTGGAACCGACACTCGAACTGGTCTTTAACCCCTTGCTAGTTACAAGATCCACCCTCTCGTCATCAAATGGCATTTATATTGCAGAAGAAATCCGTAGCAACCCAGTCCAATGTCTATTTAAGAAACCTGTAAACAGATTCATTTTAATGATTGCTGGCAAAGAACACTTATTCAACTTCAGATTAACCCTAACGTTTTGTCAGAAAATATGATTCGTATTCCACACACTTACTTTTACTGTAAGATTTTACTGTAAGTGATGATGCTACCGACGGAATTCAAAGATTATTGTAAAATTAAATCAGGGTCGTAATGCAGAGTGCAAAAAAATATTCATGTTTCGCCTTTTTCGGCAGAAATACGTCTTCAAAGTCCAGTTTGTTTCACGGATTCTTGCTTTCCTCGTATTTCGCTTCGCTCTTCCAGGACGTCACTTTCCTGCAGGTCCGCTTTTCTTTGCTCCTCCGCTGTTTCCCTGCGGGCTCACTGTTCAAAACGAGCATTTCTTTTCACGACGATATCTTCGCTCCGAAGCGTCGCAGCGTCAAGCACCGGAAAGCACAGATCTTTTACTGCACATTAACTAATTTAATCCATAAAGTTTTAAGCTCGAATAAACACTAAAAGTAAATAATATCAACTTTCTCCACCATATAGACTTTTGACACTGTAGCTTCTTCTTTTAAAGCTTGAGATTGAATTTAAGTGTGTAGCAGAATACAAAATTTCTGCTTTCCAACGTTGTGAGCTGCTTGACGCTTCTGAGAGCAAAGTAATCATCGTGAAAAGAAATGGTCGTTTAATCAACGAGCGCGCAGGAGATACAGCGGAGGGGAGAAGAGAAGCGGATGTGCAGGAAAGTGACGTCGCGGAATAGCGAAGGGAAATACGAGGAAAGTAAGATTTCGAAACAAGCCATAACCGTACAGAGTACGCTCGTGGTGCGGATGGAAACTTCAAATGGGTCATTTGGATCGAAAACTAATTTTGCCGTATTTTTGGGTTCCACTCCAGATCAATTCAAACTTACGTATCTTCTAATCCTCGGAAACAGCAAATGCGTTCTTGTACTAGCGTTAACGGTAATTTTGCAAAGCTCGTAGCTATCCCTACAGCATGGACTAAGACTTTGGTAAAACACGTCCCCTGCGTTCGTGCAACCATACCATTGAATGGAGATAATTTAGAATCTTATAAGCGGGATGAAGAAATATACTGGAACTCGAAAAACTAATAACATATTCAGTCGATATTTCTGCGTGAATAATCAGCACACCCAAAAATTCTGGTCCATCCGAACAAAACCAATGGAGTCATTTCAGATTCAGTTTGAAAAATTGACCGCATTATCTTGCCCCCTCAAGACACAGCGCTGTGCAGATGGGATCATATGAATGGGTCGGGATGTGCCTCCAATGTTAATCACACGTAATATGTTTCTCATTGTTTGTTACTAATTTACATTGTTCTAGCCGTAATATACGCTGTTTGTGGATGTGGCCACGATAAGGTGGTCAATTTTTCAGACTGAATGCTGATTCTAAACGTCTGTGAAACTAAAACAAAATTAAATGTTAACTGACTCCTCCATAATCATAGCAATTTTCCCATTCTTCAATTTATCGACGATCCCTTTACATAAAACGTTTCCATGACGAAGGTGTGTATGGCAACAATGAGGAAAAGCTATGTATATATTTCATTGCCTGTTCTACACCCTGAACACATTTTATTTTACAAACAATCTGATTTACAACGAGTGCCAGTGTTTAAGCGCCAGCGATACGTCGGAGTTTCGTCGCTATTTTAAATCCTGAGGAGACTTTTACATACTTGGATATTTGGACCTTTTAGAGAGAGTTGTTTCTACCGCCACATGTTGTTTACTTTCCTCTGCGTACTCCGCTGCAACTGCAGCTGACATTTTACACCTACATATGGCATGGGACTCGCCAATGCCACTGATATGAAGTCGGTTAATCCCTAAACTTAAATGATGAGCTGTGAGAAGCGAGCTGAATGACTCGCGCCAGCAAAGCAAACGCTGAAACTAGCCGAGCCGTTTCAAAACCGAATTCGATTTACATGCTTCAGTGTTTTCCCAAACTTGCGCGTAAAATGTGCCGCACAAAAGTAAACTAATAATGGCTGGAGCGTATGTACAATGCAAGCCTTGTGTACAGGCCGCGGCTAGGCTGAATGCGAGCGAGCAATTCAGCCTAGTATATTTTTAATATATAATATATTTTCCCAGAGTGTACCCCAATCGTCCCGTAGCATTAATTATGATGCAGTTTCAAACCGCGCCGCAGAATAATAAATTTTGTTGATCGTGAAACTTTTTGAAAAACAACTTGTTCTCCCAATTCGGCATAAATCATCAATACTCTGATGTAAGTTAACTTCGGAACTTGATTTTTTCGTTTCACCAATAATCGGTCAATACATAATTATTCCCGTAAATCCTTTAGCTCACTATTTATGATCCAAAATGCTTCACATTGCAACAATTTGAAATGCAGCCTGGAGGGGGGGGTTTTGGGTTGCGGGCAAATAAGGCCTTCAGCTAGGCAAGTAGACTCTTACTCGGATATTGGGAGCCTTCAGCATGCTCGCTGGCATTCGAAGATAGGTACCCTGGTACCTGGGTACTTCTAAACTCTTCCTATTCAAGAAAAGTTTAGAAGTCACGTGAGAGGTGAGTATGGACTACTGAATTTGGAACTCGGAAAACGACCTAGCATAACCGTGAACGGTACTTACAATATTGAATATTGTCGTAGACCTTAAAACAATGAGTCGGTTTAAGAAAATCTACAGCTATGTCAATAATAACTTAAGGACTTACCTGATGCAAATGTTTCCCTTGATGAAGGACCATATTTTTCTTCGTCCGTCTGGACTCTCGTTACTAAGCTGATTACACTATCGAAATTTCATGATAATATGTGCGTAGAAATAGCGGTGGGGCATCCTAGAAGCGCAACCCTCATGAAGGGGAATTTGGAATGGGAATACTGGAACTTTCTTCACCCACAAATAACCATCCCTCAAGGTTGACAATTCCCTTTGAATGTATGCAGCTTTGCTCCAACATCGGGTGAGTTTCCGAAGCATTCTTTCTCGGGAAGGGAAAGGAGGAGAACATTACAGCTCGGAGAAGCTTTCTCCTTTCTGCAATACTAACTAAACTCCCGTGTATGCATTATACTTTACTGTTTTGGTGTACATGCTGGGGTTAGACTTTTTCATGGCCACCTTTTTGGAGCTGTGCTTAAGTGACGTTCATGGCCATGGCCATCTCATTCAAACTGTATGGACACGGTGTTTTTAAGTGTGTGACTATCGCATTTTCTTAGTTTAACATTTTCAATTTAGACACACCCCGGCTCATAGAATTAACTGTATGGATTTGAAAAACAGCTCCAAAATATTACCACAATCGTTTTCCTTAGTTTGTGGGCTTTTAAAATCTCGGATCATTTGCTGGGATTATCGTTTAGGAAACGCTTTCACCATGACTCGAACGGATTGAGGTGTGGACGATCTAGAATCGCATGTAATTCCCCGTTGGCAAATTCCCCACTAAAAACCTGTTAATCGCAATTACTCACGAAAACCGAAAAACATGGGTTATTTTGGGTTGGAACAATTAACTAGGACCCAAATGCCACCTTTTCCACTATTTTTCATAATCCGCCGGAACGAACACTTGGTGCATGGTATAGTAAGAATAAACGTATTGTAAATCGTTTATTTATTGAATTATTAATGTCATGATGGTCGTAGGCATAAATTTCATTGTCACATGTTAAAAAGTGATGGTCACCTGTTTAAATGTGATAGCCACATGTTAAAATGTCATGGCCATGTGTGAAAAAGCCATAGCCACATGTTAAAATGTGGCGGCCACTCCTTCAAATATGATGGTCATTTGTTAAATGTGGCGGCAATGTGGCAATACGTTTGAATGGGGTCACGAACGTCACTTACGCACAGCCCAAGAAAGTAAGCCATGGCCAAAAGTTGATCATGACGAAGTCCAACCCTATATTCTGGGAGAGAGAGAAAACTCCCGAATGCCATGTTTACTGCGCTACTAGTACATGACAGTAGTATTTATATGTACAGTTGTTTGTACATGGAGGCAGGAGGGTTATTAGGAGATAGCGTAGCTAGATCCTTATGGTCTGGTATCGGCAGTGAGTCGTGTACATGCCCCATCTAAACACATGTCTCGTACATACTGTACACGACATTCGGTACGAGTACAGATAAGGCCCCCCCCTCCTCGTTTAAAAGCATGTAAAAGTCCACTTTTCTCTCAGTTGTTGCATGAGATGACGTCATGCCCGCTGTGGTACCCCATCTGTAGGAGGAAACTTTAAAACGTAGACGCTAAAAGTGCTACTAGGTGGCGTACAATAGGACGTCTATAATGAGTCAGCATTTCATACACGACGCAGTAATATTTGGGTGTGTATATACTCCCCTACACAACCATATTCTCGGATATTTTGTTCACGTAGGTTCTGCGTTGAACAGTGATAATACTATTAAAGTACAATACCACCCCCTGCGTTTAAGTGCATATCAAGTGGAACTGCGCCCCTGGTTCAGCCATCCTCAAATGACGTCATCCTTCGATGATGACGAGAAGAGACCCCCCACTCTCGTTTAAATGCATCCAAAAGTCAACTTTCCCCTCATTTATTCTGGGAACGCCATCTGCTGGAGAAACCTGCAGTTCTCACACACATGAGCTGATGATAGGGGGCGCACTATGCAGTGAATATGCACCCTCTATATTCTTAATTTTAAAAAACAGTGCTTTTGAAAAGGGCCGTAACGTGGCAATTGAAAGTATGAGACATAGCTTATGACTTATGTCTGAACTCTTGAGGGGAATGTGCTCCCTTTACATTCTTTAATTTTATAAGTTTACGCTTTCGAAGGGGGTCGCAAGGTGAAGCATAATTCATTGTAAGTCATCATCTTTGACGCATTCTTTCCTTGTATACGTTTACAAGCGTGCGCTGTACAGTGAAACCTCGATGTAGCGCAGCTTTAGGGGCACGCGTTACTCTTTGTAGACCACCACTTTGTACTAAACGCATATAGTTGGAGCATCGAGGTCGGCAATTAGGCAGCAAAGACGAAAAACTTGAGACGAAGGTGTAGCCTACCTTTTATACGTTGTCGTATAAGTCTTTCAAAGCACGGCTCCTACTCACTATAATTGACCATTGTTCCTAGACAACCTTATGAAACGATGAACGAAATTAAGTGATGTTGAGGTGACATAATTTAGTTGCGACCCCGACCCGAGCGAAGCGAGGGTCGGGGTATAAGGTGAGTTGGGCTCTGGGAACTGCGACGCCGACCCGAGCGAAGCGAGGGTCGGAATATCAAATTAGGGCGCTTAGGTTAAGCTTAGCGCTTTTACTGTCCAGTTGTAGTTGATAGCACTGTTTAGTGAGTTCAATCTTTATTTGTGAGGGCCTCATTTGATTCTGGATTTTCTGTATCGTAACCGCATTCGTCGCTATCTCCATCAGTTCTCGTGAGATCTGCTTGTTTTACAAAGTTTACGAGCATGTTGTAGGGATAGCTACGAAGCTTTGAAAAATAACCCTCCAGTACAATTTTTTGATATAGTAATGTATATAGGAATGAGATGAGACCTATTATTTGCCCTACTTGCATATTCCTCTTGAATCAATTATTGCAGTTCGGGTAGATATGTGCGCACTGCCTGTAGCTGTGTGAGCATTTCTTGGATACCTTGTGTAACATTTCAAAAATGACGTTATCGTAGGAGCACTATCGGAACCAACGCTACAGGTCGCTACACGACGCTGCTATGATTTTCATGGTCGAAAAAATTCGCCGTGGAACGATAAAATTACAGGGCAGGGCGTATTCTTTTTTAGACGTCCACAGATTCGAATTTTAAATTATGCGTTAGGACTGCTAAAACTGATGCTGGTATCAAATTAAGGCTAAACGGTTACAACTCATTTTAGGATAAGTTAAACTTAGACAGTTGGGACATGGGCACCTCCATTAACTCCGTGAAGTTCCATCCATGTGTTTGGTGGCATTGACAGGGTGATGACTGAGAAAGAATTTCGAACACGCAGAATCAGGTGCAAGTTTTCACGCATCTCTAAACCGACGATCCTAACGGAAAAGGGTTGGCAATTTTAAACGTTGCCCTAAACCGTCTCTGCATAACAGTCAACGAATTTAACTCAAGAAACTTCCGCATACATAGAGATTTCTCAGAATTCTATTCAGCTATAGCGTCAAATCCGGGGGTTTTGTTGATCACGCCTACAATAATATAAGAAAATTTTCGCCAGTAAACAAAAACTGTAGACCTTCCTCTATAAGGAGCAAAAAGCTCCAATATCATTATGTTGAACTTCTCTTGCCAGGGCCCCTATACTCGAAAGCCAGCGATAATGCTGTAGACCCATTTCGCAGAGAATCGAAAATAGCCCCCCAGGCTCGTAAGGAACCCAGCGGCTGGAGCCTACGCTTTGCTCGGCCCGGCTTAAAGTCCGAATTCTGCACTCCACAGGTTAAACTCTCGTACAACATTAACATACTATTTAGGCATCATGCAACCATCTCGGTGGTCACCACGTTTGGTTAGAGGCCTCAACAACATTTGGTTCACCCCTCGAGCTCTGAAGTAACGGGTGGAATTTTACTTATCAGCCAAATTAAAGTTAAGCGGAAGTATGCCCCGGGTAATCGAAAACTTGAGTACGGAAAATAACACGGAGGGAAACTGAAGCCGAGGCTTTTTGACCGGTGGAAAATGTGACTCGTGAATTCGACTGCGGATAAAAGTCCATACGGCCCTGTTATGGTGCGCCCAGGAGTTGCGTTGAATAAGTCCTGCTATCTCCTCCTAATTGAAACTGCAAAGTTTTGTGAATTTTCTGTTGTGCATTATACCTCTAGAAACCACGGTGTTCGTGAAACCGGAAAAACAAGTTTTGAAATGGAAACATTATTTTATTATTTTCTCATTCTTGGTATTTATGGTTGTACATTGTATATTAGAAAGTAATTAAATACAAAATATCACTTTACACTACACTACATACTAACAACAGGCACTCCCTGTTGGTGCTGAATTTGGCTTTAATTCTACACGGTTCGGCAAATCTTGCGGATAGCGACTTGATCCAGACTTCGCCAAAATTGACTCCGCTAACTCGTGAAATGCTCTCTCAATATTCACGTTATTCTTTGCGGATGTCTCCATAAATTTAATCCCATGTTCGCGAGCTATCTGCAAATGAAACCAGAGGTCACCGAAGTATCATTTTACCTATTTCAAACTGGAAACCACTATTATTGCAGTCTTTTCCTGGAAATCAGGACGTATGTCTTGAGAATCTTGTCTTAAAATCAACCAAACCAAAGTATTAACGAGCGAGTCTTACAGCCGGAAAATTTTAATTTGTCTAAATAATACTTAATATGCAGAAAATTTCGGAAGATAGCAAAAAATGTACAAGGCCAACGAACACAACTATAGAAGGCCCTGTGTTTAGTGGCTAGAGTATCGGATTCAGCCGTAACGGGGTACAAAGCATAGACCCTACACCCGGAAACCATGTTAATCCCACCCTACTATCTACTAGGTTATGTAAAAGGATGCACTAGGGTTAGATATTGGGACTTGGGAACCGGGCCCCGTCCACCACTGTCCCAAGTCTACCGCAGTGACGCATAAGGAAGCGAAATAGGGCATTTATTGAGATATATACATTATTGTATAGTTTTGAACTCCATTTGATGAATGTTGGTAGAAAATACAAAAATATACAGCGAATATCGGAATAGAGGTTGCGTGTTGCGTTACCGAATAATATCTGCCTAGTCGGCGCGGTCTACCCTCTAGCAGCTACCCGAAACAAATTTACATGTTTACAACGTGAGTGTTGGAGTCGATTTTGAGCTCATATTTGCCTACATTGTGCAGCTGCGTGCTATGTTACATACTAGTTCTTTTTAGTAGTTATACGACACTGTATAACTACTTCCCCTTTAACGCTATAGCGTCGAGAACCCATGACCTACAGAGATGAGATTTAGTTTTGAAGGAGACAAAAAGATGTCTGTTTTCCAACCATTTAAGCGATTTCACAACGTTGCGATACTTCTGGGCGGAGATGTCGCAGGGGACTAAACTGCTAGTTCACTCAAGGGTCAAGAAAGGTGAATATGTAAAGAGCGCGGAGGAGGAAGGCGGAAGGGAAGCTAGAATTCAAATAGCAGAAGAGCGAAAGCAAATACGAGACCATCACCGTCATAGGCACGTGGTGATGCGGCCGACAGAATTCGAAAAGTGCTGTAAAATGCAACCAATTGGTCGTAATGAACAGTGAAAAAAAGAAAATTTATGTTTTAGCTTATTGGAAAAAATCCCGGTTCAAATTAGCGATTTACCCGTAAGTAAGGATAAAGGGACCGCGAACATTTTATCAAAGGGCAACATGACTGAATTCCAAAGCTGTTTTACGAAGTACTGCGACTGCCAGTACAGGATGAGCGATGAAATAGTCAAAGTCAACATCCAGTATATAGTTAAAATTGCATCAGCGAAACTCAATGACGGATGCTCCAATACTTATTAGAACGCCACAAGCTTTGATCACACAATATGTTGACTGCCCCAACATTTGAACTCAGATTTTTCCCAAATAAGCCAAAACATTGCCTTTTTGTTTTGCAATGTTCATTACGTTCCTTAGAATACATTTAAAATATTTTTTAAATTCTGTTGGTCACATCAACACGTGCCTATTACAGTCAGCCATGAGTTAAAATAAGAAACATTTGTGAAATGTTACGAAGTTATTTCTGTAATATATAATAATAATATATATTAAAAGAATGATACGAAACCAGCGTTTGAATTTCTAACTAATATAATTTAGCATCTATCATTTTTTAAAATTGGACTAGCAACTCTCACAGCGTGCGCCTTAAGCTCTATCAACTGGGAGTTGTGGAACAGCGTACGTTAGAAATGTTACCACCCCTGTCGTTACCAGTAGGGAAGACACTTCTGTATAAGTGGTGGCACAAGTCCTTAATTTGTCCATCTATTCGACTAATATCGCGTTAAAATGCAATATTATGTATCAATAAACTTACAGCATCTCCTCGCTCTTTCTGAACAACACGGCTGTGTTCCATATCGCACTTATTCCCCAAAATCATCTTTTCCACGTCCTCGTTAGCGTGCTGAATTAACAAATAGAATCTCGTAGAAGGGTTATATTAGGTAACTGAGACGGTACGAGAAGAAATAACATTTTATACACATCATGCTCGATTTTCTGTACCTCATCGATGTTTCTTAGCCATTTTGCTATATTATCGAAGCTCCTCGCATTTGTTATATCATAGACGAGCATTATCCCCATTGCACCTCGGTAATAAGAGGTTGTAATTGTGTGAAACCGTTCCTGGCCCGCAGTATCCCTGGGTAAATTGTAGAAGCAAAAACTGTGAATTCAGTGGGTATCAGCTATTGATACGAAAATCTCAACGACATATGCATACCAGATCTGTAGTTTAATCTTCTTTCCTTTCAGTTCGATGGTTTTAATTTTGAAGTCGATACCTGCAACGATTACGATTGTTTTTAAATATTTTTGGTTCATTTACACTCTAACTCAATCGATGCAGCAGTTATCACGCTGAAATTTTTTGTTACCAATAGTAGAAATAAAAGTAGTGTTAAATGCATCATCAGAAAATCTGAAAAGAATGCACGTCTTCCCGACACCAGAATCACCGATGAGTAATAATTTGAATAACAAATCATATGTTTTCTTCGCCATTGCAGCGTGTTGAACGCACTAAATAACAGGCAAATATGACTATCTTAAAGGTGATACAGAACTAGATTAAACGTGGGCCAGCTTACACCTGAAACCCAGATGTACACCTTCGAACAAGATATTGAATTAACAAACTACTTCTATACGAAACTAGCAGAAAGTTCACTCAGGTAAGCTTCGAATAGAAGCATAATCACACCGCCGCACCTTGTAATTTGTAATTTGAGAATTTGCGATATGAAGTCATATTCTTCCGCAGCCTTCTATCGGAAGAATGCGGCCATAGCCATGTAATTTGCTGAATCTTAAGAATTTTTATAGTTTCGCGCTGGTAGTCAGCGCTGTCTACTGGAAACTAATGCTGGCATTGATCCGAATATGTTTGGGCTACTATCAAGTATGAAAATGATACTACAGTAGCTAGTAGGTAAGTAGACTCTTACTCGGCTATCGGCTATTTGGTCGTTTATGTAGGACGTCAACACATTTAAATGTTAAATTATGCAGCTTTAGTGCTGGTGAAATTAATGATGTTGGTATCAAGTTAAAGCTAAAGATTCAGAACGTTTGTTTTTCCTATATGAAGTTTTGACATATAGTTAGTTGGTTATAGTTTGACACTAGTTGCCATAAAATTAGCTGATAGTGTGGTAGCAAAAATCAAAATTCAAAAATTGACATTTCTAGAAAACATATATAGGTGAAAAAGAATTCACGGAAAGAGCCCGACTAAAGTAGCCATCGTAGGGAACCGTTAATTGCTTACGACAAAGCTCGGATTCCCATTAGCCATTACCGGCTGGTAATGTTACGAAGGTCGTAGCTATCCCTAATTGCTCGTAAGCTTTGTAAAATGCCCATCCAGAATAAAACTAATAGTTAATTGTTAATAAAGTTTAGAATAAAAACACACTCTGCATTGAATGTTTGCTGATACATGCTTACCTGCCATCTAGGTAAGAAAGAATCGAATCTCCTTTCCTTGTGAAGGGTCTGAGTGCGGGATATGCTGAAAAGCGGGATTTTAAATATAATATTGTTCGCAGTTGTCGGCAAATAAAAGTACTTCTCCCTCGGTCACCCCGCATTATGGAATAAAAATGCATATATCTTTAGTTCATAGTGAATTATAATAGAGTGCAAGCTGTTTACCTTTTTCACTGGTATTAAATGATATAAATATTAAAATTTAGTTGTATTGGGACATTACAAAATACTGTTTGGCCTAAGGAATTCCAGGAAGCACGGTAATTTCAGCGTGTGATTCAGTTAAAGCCAGAATAGGTATAGAAATCTATTGCCAGCCTCTGCTTTCGGTGAAAAGAAAGAAAACGTATTGGAATTATATATCCGGTGCCTCCGAGTGCTAAACCGCCTTTTTATGCGAGGGGTTAAACGGAGGTATATAATCGGTTGAAGTTACAGGCATATATTTACTATGCTTTGTACGCGCAAGCAAGAGTAAAACGGATTTCGCTCCATTTATGATTTATTTAAAACTCTTTTGCCGGATAACCTAAGTAAATTAGAAAGTGAATGATTTGTTGTACGTTAACGTTCTGATTTCAGATGCGTTGCGGTACGAGGACGTATATATAATCAGGAAACTAAAGCAATAACGACTTCATAGGAGTATTATCTGAATACAGCTGTAGATTCGTAACTTCTAGCTTTCATTGCGCCGGATTAAATTTCAACAGGTGATAGTGATAATTTGTAACTGCGGTTTTTGCAACTGATTCTCTGCAGGTAAAAGTAGAAGTAAACGAACCTCCCTGGATTAATTGGTAGTTCACTTTTTAACGCTCTATTGTCTTTTAATTCCAGGTCGCCAGCGCAGTAGACGTTTACATGGCTTACGTAATTAATGGATTACTTGCTAACAGTACTAAGGTGTGTTAAAGGCTACTCGAAGAGGTTCTAAGTAATTCAAAACACGAATTGAATTTTCGTCTGCGAAAGAGTTGATTTTCGAGGAAATTGACAAATAAGAAACATAGCAAAATGGGGGTTTTGGCGAATGTAAGTTTCATGTCCGAAAGCTTCGAGCAATTGACGGCCACGTTTCCATCCTTCCAAGGATCGTTAGGATCGATCGTGCGGTTGAAAATCAACGATTTCATGTAAGTTCATTTTGTTCGACTTACAAGTTCTTGTGCCGGCACTTGGTCTTGGCCATAAATGGGGAGTTTTATTCGAAAAGAAAGTGAATTTGATCCCCAAAATTATTAGGACATACCATGATGTGGAAATGTTCGCTGGACCAAACGTTAACCTGATAATGGGACCTAACGGAACAGGAAAAAGCACTATAGTGTGTGCTATTTGCTTGTCCTTAGCTGGGAAACAGAATATTTTAGGACGAGCTCATGCGGTAATGTTTTATTTTATTTTGTTCCTTATAGAATATGATTTTAGGAGGTTGGGCAAGCTATCAAACATTTGGCTCTTAATTGTCTGTTGCAGCTTAAAGAATATATTCGTCATGGCTGCACAACTGCGTCAGTGGAAGTTGAGCTGTTTAATCCATCACGAGAAAAGAATAAAAGGAATTGGACTGTTAAACGTGTGATCAGTGAAACTAGTACAGGAGCTTCCAGCGATTGGTATTTGAATGGTTCCAGATCCAGTCAAGCTCAAGTAGGTTACGGCAATATGCTCTCATTTAAAATCGGTTGACAGGAGTTAAAGAAATCTGAAGAACTTCATTCTCCACTTGATTACAGATCGAGAACCTCATGGAAAAGTTGAACATCCAGCTAGATAACTTGTGTCAATTTTTGCCACAAGACAGAGTGCAGGATTTCGCAAAACAAGATCCGATTCAGTTGTTGAAAAGCACTGAGAAAGCTATCGGTAGGACTGACGGCATCGATTTACTGGAACATCATGAGGAGCTTATCACCTTGCAAAAGACCATAGCTACACTGACTTCCCAGCATAAGCGAAGTGAGGAGAATCTTCGCATTGAAGTGCAGCACAATACGAGAGTGGAGCAAGAAGTGAAACAGTTTGAAGAAAGGGAAACGCTGAAGCAGAAGATACACACTAAAGAGGGAATTAAATTGTGGCTGCTCTATCAGAAAGCACTGGACGAATTCACAAAAGTAAGTGATTTTCGTCATGGACTGCTTTTCATTGTTACTGTTGATCTTAAAGAGGGGGCAGTAGAATTTGAGGCACTATTTGAGCGAAAAATAATCTGCTTAAAAAGCTGCTCTTTGAAGCAGGATATTCTTGGTTGGATAGTTAGCATGAATGTGTATGTCTGACGTGTTCATTGGTTGCGTTTTACTAGATGCAATATGAAGTTCAGAGAGCTACACAAGAAAAAGTCAAAGAAGAGAAAAAGATTGCCCCATTGAAGAAAAGCATCGAGTTGCTCAATGGCAAGCTTTCATCGAAGCAGAACGAACTGAACAAGATTCGTGCATCAACCTACAACTTTCTTGGAGGATTGAAACGAACATACCGGGACAAAGTTGAACAAGCGGAACAGGACATAACTGAGAAAAAAGCTGAATTGGAAACATCGGAAAGAAATGAAAGAGAACGTTTGAAACGTTTAGAAGTGATAAAAGAACGGATTCGGGGGTATGAGCAAGAATGGGAAGACTTTGGTCACTCTGAGACTCGCACTGGTATGTGATTTCCCTTTGTAGAATTTGAGTGCTGCAAGCACGTATATACTTATGTTAATAGGTTCAGTATGTACTGCTGTAAAGAAACTAACACGTATGGAACTAATGCAGATGCTGAAATGAAACAAGAGATACAAGCACTGGTTGACGAACAAACTGCTATCAACTTAAAGATGTATGAGCTCAAAGGAACAAACGACGCTGATGCTATGGACATCCGTGCTTTAAATGCAAGATACAGTGTTGCAGAAAACAGTCTGAAAGTAATTGATAGCATTCGTAACTCCAGACTTTCTTATCTTCAGCGTCGATATCCAGATGTAGCAAGAGCAGTGGAATTTTTTGACAAACCAGAGAACAGGCAAGCCTTCCGTGGACCTATTCATGAACCTCTGATTCTTCACATGAACGTGAATGACCAGAAGTATGGAAAAGTAGTTGAAAAACATATACCTAACGACGATTTAACCGCATTTCTCGTTGAAGATAAAGACGATGTCAAGACGATGATAGGAATTACAAAGGCAAATAACATGAGAGTCTCGTGCATTCATCACGATAAAGTTCACAACTTCTCTAAACCGAATCCAGTGCATTCCAAGGAAACTATGGCAAAGTATGACTTTCAAAAATGCTTGATCGAATTAATTGAAGCTCCAGAATATCACATGTCGTACGTCGTGCGCTCTCGGAGTCCTCAGGAAATTTTGATTGGAACTGCTAGGACTGATCAGGTAGCTCAGCTAATTACCGACGAAACAGGCTTGAGAACGTTTTACACAGGTGAGAAATTATATGTTCTACCAGGCGGTGAATTAGATTTTACTTAGAGCTAACCCAACAAATTCTTAAATCCAGATGCATATTGTTACACCGTTCGAACATCATACTATACTAAACAGAAGAACTCTACGATCTCTCATTTAAACGACGCCACCATATTTACTGACAAAATCAACGCTTTTGAGAAAGATACGCTTACTGAGCAAATGTCCGAGCTAAAGGCTGAAATCAAGAGACTTGCAGACAAAATGTCCAGTCGACAGCCCGAAATAATGCGTTTAGCACAACAAAAAGATAATCTGGATGATCAAAAAAAAGTTATTCATGACGCAATGAAGCGAAGGGTTGAATTGCAAAGAAAACTACAGCATCAAATGGAACTGAAACAGTCAGCGGAAGGGCAAGGTCAGCAATTGAAGGAAGTCCGAGAGAACGTAAAAGCAAGAACATATGTAAGTCTTAACTAAAACTGAAACTGCGTTCTACACAGGAAGATATAAAATTGTTAAGTTTGCACAGGCACTGGTGAAGGTTACAATTTATAATATTCTTTGTATAGAACATTAGAGCAAAGCAACTGAAGCACTGCGATGATTGTATCGATAAGATTTTTGATGTCAGCACTCACTGGGTTGAAATGCTATTCTTGAAAAAGCAAACTGCGTATTTATCGAGAGTTGTTACAGTAAAGCAACAAAAGTATGAAGAAGCTAAGGGAAATGCAGATGCATATGCGGTAAGGCTATTAAAATCACAAAGCTTTTATTACGAAAAAACTATATGGGGTGAACGTTTACAAATTCTGTAATGTTACCACAGGAAAGAGTGAGAACTTTAGAAAATCAAGCAAAAGTGTTGGCTGACACTGCAAAGCGTAATAAGCACGATGCTGTTGCAAAAACAAACAGAGAGACCATTCCCCCGGAAGTGAACAAGCAAATGCGTGAAGAGGAGTTAGACGCAGAAATCAATAGCTTACATGCTCAATTAAACTTCTTACCCGATACGGATGTACGAATCGTTCAAGACTACGAGAACCGGAAAAGGAAAATAGCAGAAATGGAGAAAACAAAGCAAGATTATGAGTATGAGTTAAACTCGAGTAAACGAAAACTAATAGAAACTAAGGACGTGTGGCTGCCTCCCTTGCAAGATTTGCTAACTCGGATCAATCTCAACTTCGGTGAATTTTTCGCAAGCATGCAGTGTGTTGGAGAAATCTCGTTGGATAAAGGGGAGGATGAGGTAATGGCGTAATGTATCTAAATGAGGTTTCTTATGTACAATTATTCACTTTGGGTTCGTTGGCACAATTTCTTTACGCAGAATGATTTCTCGAAGTACGGAGTGAAGATTATGGTTAAATTTCGCTCGGATCAACCCTTAGTGGAGCTAACTGGCTATCGTCAGAGTGGAGGAGAACGTGCTATAACTACTGCGCTGTACATCTTAGCGCTTCAGGAACTGACCAAAGTCCCTTTCCGCGTTATCGATGAGATTAATCAGGTATTAGTCGCACCATTAAGTCTGGTAAAATGAAACTTTTATTCGATTAATCTTCATAGGTTTGGGAAACGTTGTCTTTTGCAGGGTATGGACGCAATGAATGAAACCAGGTTCTTCAATTTGTTGTGTTCATTAGCTCAAGGAGATAACACACCTCAATATTTCTTGCTAACGCCGAAGGTAATTTCTAAGATGCTTATTTTTTGGTCTAATTCTGTATTCTGTCATGCATAATCGGACAGAAAATTATGGAACACTGGCTGGAAGTTCCTGAAATATAAATCGTTTCAATTAAAATGTTTTTCGCAGATGCTTCCTCCCGTGGAATACCCTGATAATGTGGATTTTCATATAATCTTTAACGGCCCCTACGTTAAAGTAGGATTAAGAGATGCAGTGAACATAAGGAAAGCTCAACACTCCCGTGGCAGACATGTATTGAAAGCTGCAGAAGACAACGATGCAGAATCGGATGATATGGATGTGGATTGATGATGAACGCGAAGGAGTTCTTGAAATTAATATACTTAACTACTAACGACCATTTAGAAATATACTATGTTACGTATAGAAGACCTTGAAAGTTACTACTGTAGCCCATGTAATTTTAACTCCCTTTTAACGGTACAAATGAGTCGTTGGTTGGTGATAATACATAATTGCCTGTAAGCTCGGATTACAAAGTACGTGAAAATTGTTGCATGTTGCCAGTACAGGAGTTTTTAGTGTTACATCATTAGGTATTACATCGCTAGGACTAATTACATGACTTAAGTTAGCAATATTTTTAAAATCGAAGTTAAACAGTATGTGGCAATGGGTTACGGAGAATGGGCCCTGTTTCAATGTCCGGTATTTGTAGTTTTTAGCAATACTTTTACTGCGTCTAAAATGTTACCATGAGTTCAAAGATGGGGATAAGGTTTATGAAATAGATCTGTGTGATACAATTAATATTGATCAATGCCACATCAGCAATCCTTAAAAATTAATTCAGACTTTTGACATCATTATTCAAATTTATTTAACCATACCAAAATTATCGTAAAAATATTGGAAAAAGAACTGCCTGCGGTTTACAAAGGCCAGCTCCTTCAACACAATTCTAAATGCTCCCACGATCTGCGATCTGCGACAATATCCCGAAATCCCGATCACGCATGTAAAAGATTTGATGCCAGCACTTACTCTCTGCTCTCCGAGGAGAGAAGTGCACGAGCAGATACATCCATATTATGCTAATTTGCCAAATACGTTTTGGTAATTATCCACTTTACCTATTACTTTTTTATGAACAGAATTTTTGAAGAATATATGCCTGTATTGCGAAAGTAAAGCGGGAGGAATGGGAATATGGGGAAAGGAAATGTGGAATTCCAGAGAAATGCTATGGTCCGATAAAGCGCGAAACAAAGAGAAAGTGGGCTTGGCAATTACGAGAGTGGGTCCGAAGGAATTTTGATGAAAGTACTTTGAAAGAGTAAAGATTCGTTTATTTTGGGAGAAATTTTTTAAGGGCACGGAATAAAGTAGGTTTTGATAATTTTCAAGGTTAAATGATTATAGCATGCATTACGAATTTTGGGTAGGAGCGGAAATTGAAGAGGATTTGATGACGAGTCTGCTTTCTCTTTCACTTTCTCCTATGCTCATCAGAGAAAGATTCTAGGCTTGCTCTCAGGGTTTCTTGCCATTGTGCGGATACGAATCCTCAGTAGACAGCAACCACCCACGCGAAGCGGCTGGAACCAATGGATGGGAAGCGACCTCCTCTTTCCCAACGCATGTTCAAATTGAGGACAAACTCTGGATTGCTCTGGCATAGCTAAAGCGGGTGTTTTTTAAAGGCAAGGTAAAGGGGGACGAGGACGAGTAGATCGATAGGGCCGGGACTTTCCCCATCCAGCTTCCCTTGCAGAGGAAAAAAGTGACCCTCTGGAAGCACGATATATGAACGAAGGAACCATATATTTTAGATGCTGATACCAACTGCTCTCCCTTGGCAATGATAATATTAGTCCGCTAAAGCAAGAAACCTGAAGGACGGCGGATGCTGACTTTCTGGTAGGTTAAAAGAATGAGACAGCGATATTTATCACAGGGACTATCACGAAGACCATGTTGAGCAGAATGGAATAGAGACGGAATGCCAGGTATAGTATGAGGCTGGTACAGCACCAGTAATAGTGCAGGTAAGAAATTATAGACGGTGAAGACGTAGGGGAGTTGCTCTTAACTCTCAGGATTTCCGCTTCTCAAGGTGAGTCGAGTAGTTGGAGAAAGTGAGGAGAAAGTCCTATTCTCCCTTCACTGCCAGGGAGCGTTGATGTGCTATTGGAGGTAGCAAGGATAGACAGGATAGAGGAATACAATGAAGCGTGATATCTGAACAGGAACCAAACGATGAGTGCCTTTGCATACGTACGTCGTGGAGAGAAGTATAAAAACGTACTGACAGCGGCAACGGATACTGTAGAATGTAAGGAGGGAAACAACGCTGAGATCATTTCTAGGCTGATACTGGTGATAGGAAGTTTCGGAAGGTAATATTTGTAATATTTCTACTTTGTAATGTACAACAAAAAATGAAAACTGAGGTATGGTATTGGCGGCCACTCGGGATGCTTCCTGATAAATAGGTTGAACATTTTTAAAATACTTTAGAAGGAAGGTTGATTTTTGGCTCAGGTTCTCAGGGACAAAGTGATCTAAGAGGCAACCCGCTCTTCCTCCGTCACTCTTACCGTCATCATACGAATCGCTTCGTGCTAGGTTGGTGGTTGCAGCGCAGCCGGGACTGCTGAGGAAGAAGAGGCTACTAAGGGAAACAGGAGGAATGATAGAAAAGGAAGGAGGAAAGAAGAAAGAAGCGTTTGCAGGGGTAAAACTTAATTGGAGCTGGTTGGAAGCGCAGGGAAAGGAAGAAGAAGAGAATACAGTGATCGCGGAGGGAGAGAATCGAAAACGGTCTCCACTGGTAGTAGTACTACTCGCCCTGCTCACGTCATCCAGGAGAAGACATATGTAAGTTGTGCGTTGTGTTGTAGGATGGGCAGTATTGTCCATTTTTCACCCGTTCCATAACCACACGCTTACTTAAAGCGAGAAAGCAAAAGGTCGTCGACGAAGGAATAGGGAATAAGTTGGTGGATACAGAAAGGTGGAAAAAGTTATTACTTTATGAGGCGAAGAGAAAAGTGACGAGAAAGTATACGAGAATACTGAGAGAAAGTTTTTCGAGGATTTTTCCTCTCTGACGCTTACCATATTCGTCTAGGCTATTAATTCCATACAGAGTGAAATCCTAGGTAGTAAGGGCCTAAGCTTGCTCGGATTCAATGTCATTTGAGGTTATGTAAGTCACTCAGTTAGTCATTGAGGATACGACGGTGAGGTGGAGTTGAGTTCCGTGTGGGGAACGAGAGCTTATGAAGGTGGGAGCCATGCTTTGCCTGCGTTCGTTCCAGCCTTCGGGGTGGTGTGTGTTTTTCTGAGAGGATATTATCAAAAGCCTCTCTTTTTCGCTCTCCCTCCCTCAGCTTTTCCTGTGGGGTGGTGAAAGTAAGCCGGGAAAAGTAGAGCTCCGGCAGTAGTAATACCTTGGGTGACCTAGAAAAAGGCAGTGTGTATGCGGAGGACGCTGTGGTCGTTGAGTTGGTGCTTCAAGGAGGTGAATTGTGGAAGCTGGCATCTTTCCTACACCCGTGGTAATACAGTCAGTTCGACACACTTCGTGCTCGTCGCGGCAGTTTGTGATTTTCTCGGATTTAAAAGGAAAAATTTGTTTTAAATAACATGAATTGATCGTGTTTAAGGTGCTGAATATTCAGTGGACAGCGTGCGAGAAGGATTCCAAACCCAAAAAGCTGAAGTAGAAAACAAAAATTATTTCTAAACGGATTCAAACAATCTAAAATTAGAAATTTAGGATTCGTAAAACCTTCAGAATACTTGAAAGGCTCAATGTGGGTATCTTCTAGGAAACGTTACAAAAAGTGCCCATGTTTGGCTTGAAATTTAGAACGCGAAACACTCCTTCCCAAAAAACCTCTTTACGTTGGGGTGATTACTGTGCTTAAGATTCCTGAGTAAAGCTGTTAGAGTTTTAGTTGACACAATTATTTGTACTCATTAAATTCCATACAAAGTTAATGGTAGTATCCCGGTTTTGTTAAATCATTATATTAATAATAATTAACTATTTCTATAAAAATATCTTATTTCAGTCTTGAAATACAGAGCGGGTATTGCGAACTCTGTCAGATATTTTCTCATACATTATAGTTTTGAAAACGATAATTTTATAAACCGAGACACATATATACATATATATATATATATATATAAAGATATTTATATAGACATAACTAAGTTACAATTGTACATACACATCATATCAATCTGTGTAGACGAGTCGAGAATATAACTTCAGTTAAGTGCTATATATCAAAGCATAATCACTAGCCACTATTGTGCAGTATAGAGTGATCTCGTCTAATGTAAGATCCTATCGGAAGGGATCCATTCCAAAAGTTCAACCCGAGTTTAGAAGACTTAATAATCATTCTTGTTGGCGGTAGAGAAAAACAGTATTTTCATTCCATCACCTGGAGAAAGCAATTCCCATCAGCATCCTTGGTACTACGGATGGCATTGTCGTTCTTCCGCATTGAAATTCTACAAAATGTCCCGTTGACCCAAAACTACCATCCAATACAAGCCTAGCCAAAAACGTAGGTTCCTATCAAACCATATCCGATACAAAGAAAGGCAAGTATGGTGAAAGTGGTGTGAAAGAAATTATCCTAAATTTATCCAGACTTTCGCCACAACAAGAACAAGATCAGCAAGCTCTTGCTTCTTCCAGCCATCCAAACTTAACTTTATTTCCAAAGTGGAAGGTGATCAAGATTCAAGACTCGACGTTCAAGTATTATAGCTATTTATATCCTTTCTTCCCTCAAGATTCCCCCCTTCTTCTATATTCTTAATAATCCAGAGTGCTGGCTTCCTAAAGTAACCTCCATTACTACGTTGTTTAAATACAGGTGCTAAAATTTTTCAAAGAACCTGTACACCAGCTGACGTCCATTGGTGCTAAGTGTGACAGGAAAGAAAATTCAATCTGCGGTCCGCACATTAATTATTCACGAGAAGAATATCTGTTAATGCTCTCTCCCCGTCTCGATAAACCTTGATACCCTTCACCAGCTCGTACTCTCATTCACAACTGTGCAGTGCTTTCCCAACCAACTTTCCAACTATATAAGCAAAACCGTATACACCTAACTCCAGGAATACGTATTCAAAGTTTGATCATATCAAACTGAATAATCTTCCTGCACAACAAAGAAACGCTCCAATAACAACGGATTCTTGTCATAGCCAAGAACCAAAACTAACACTAACTATCTACGATAAAGAAAGAAATGCAGTGAAGACGATCATTTTGGGTTTATAGAGAATACTTCTACCAAAGAAGAAATATATAACACATCTACTTGTTCAACAAGAAAAAAGTTTACCCTACATAACAACATATATCTTCCTTCCTGAATATAAATATTATATTCAGAAGGCTCTTGCAATTTTAAAGTCTTCCACAACCGAACACTACTACTTTAATTATTGTTATTATACTTTATGTCGCTACAAGACCAGCATGACATTCACCTACCCTCTTCCCGCCTTTTCCCCTAGTCTTCGGAGATAAGGGCAAAAGCTCATCCTCATATTCCATCCAATTCTCTCATCTAGCCATTCGCCTAACCCACTTTGATATTCCGCACCCTCCATCAGTGTCCTCCTTCCCTTATTCTTCATTCTTCTCACCATTCCCTCATCCACATCCCCAATTTTGTCGAGGCTGCATCATCCCGATAAACACACGAGGTTTCGATTTGTACCAGCTACAGCCAAAGTTTCCTTCACTAATACTTCTCTTCAAACCACTTATTGGTAAATATTTCAAAGAGAAATCAATAACTATAACTACATTTGCTTCAACAACTCCACAACTCACATTGTCAGGTAAGTATATATCCCACAACTCTTTAGTTATTAGTAGCTGTGTACAGATATTTCCTTCTCTCACTTAAAGGATAACCTTTTTAGATGGGAGAAAGTTCTTGATAAAATCGTGTACATATGTATATACCAACAGCCCGTGAGATTATACTTTAGTTCAGGATACATTTAATTCTAATTCGTCTCTGTTTTCTCCGACACGTATACACAATTAATCTTGGAAACGATTTTTAATGAAAATATGGAACACGTACTCTTCGCACATATTTTACTCATCTAAATGGATAAGCACATGTTCTGGAGTATCTGGAGATATAGAATGAAGGTCTTTATTTTCTGCGTATCTACGCAAATCTAAAGGGCAAATCTACGGCTAGTTTTGAATATTCTCTCTGGTGTTTCCTGACGATGAATCTAACGTTTACTAAATTCTTGCTTCGCTAAAGATAGCACAAAAACTGAATTCAGATGCAGTTTTGTCTTAGTACCGGCAGTACCGAAGCTGAGGTACTACTCGATTAAAGAACTCAATAGGGCTTACCTAGCTAGCTGCTGTTTTAGCGTACGCCTATACGTATGGATGATAATTTATGCTGATATCTCTTTTCCAGGTACCGCGAGTAACCTAGCGAAGGAAAGTCAGGGCTTTGACGGAATTGAAAAGGGAAAGACCCATTTTTACTGGTTGCCTGGGACAGGTCTCAGATAAAGTTGTCAAGATGACGATAAATATCGGCGGAGTCATCTCCATTGTTCTCTTTTACGTTCTCATCCTGGCCGTTGGGATCTGGGCCGGGAAGAAGGGTTCCGGGAATGAATCCGAGGAAGAGGTCATGCTGGCGGGGAGGAATATAGGCATGTTCGTCGGTATATTCACCATGACGGCGACTTGGGTGGGCGGCGGGTATATAAACGGGACGGCGGAGTCTATATATACAACCGGTCTCATATGGTGTCAAGCCCCTTTCGGATACTCGCTTTCACTCGTGTTTGGTAAGTACTGATGAACTCATGATAACCTCTAATAACGGGTCGTTACATTAAAAGGCCTAGTCTGCTCTTTTAGCCTGCGCAAACCATGTTACTCTAGCCAGCGACGCCCGGCTAGTGCAACTCTTGGAAAATTGTAGGGGAATCCGTTGTCCACTTCTTCCACTGCTTGTAGCGAGCAGGAGGGAGGGACGGAATTCATATTTCTTTCTGCTTGTGATGTCTCAGCTCCCAAGCGTCATAGCGTCAAGCATATTGGACTGTTCGGTAGCGGAAATATTAAACTCTCGTTTGGATTAACTTTTGTCTCTATAGGTCCAAGATTACCGACGCTGCAGCACCTAACCGGGAATAAATCAGTTTTCCGAGGCAACTTGATTTTCAGCGCTGCAGCGTCGGTAACCTTTTACCTGCAGCAATGAAAGTGAATGTAAAAGAGAGCTTAAGACTTATAGCTATCAAACAGTGTGATTCGCGTGACGATTTGGAGCTGAGATATGGCAATAAAAGCAAGAAACTTTTCCAAACTTATTAAGAAAAGCAGCTGCAAGCAGAAAGAGAAAGAACTGTGATGCTTTTATTATGGGTACGGGACTGCAGATTCCACTGGACCGTTTAAAAAAAGATCATATATAGATGCTTTCTTACCGTATTTTCAAATTAAATGCAAAAGTCTTTGTAGCGCCTACCCTTAAACTGTCACGGCTTTCTTTAACGAGTGCATGTGAAATCTCTATAATGACATTACTGGAATGGCCACCTTACAGAGAAAAACAAAAAACAAGGGTTAGAAGTTTGATAGGCGATTACAGTCGATCCGGACTGGAATCGTACAACTTGCTTTGCGTTTCAGCCCTCCTTACGCTTCATTACCTGCTTTTGGCCATTACTTAGGATTAGAGGTAACCCATATCTTTCCATCCACAAATTCCCAGTCAGTTCAGTCTGCCAATGACGTAAAACACAGTAAAACTTAGTCAAGCCTGTAAAAGAAAGTAAAGAAAGGTCAAAGGTTTACTCGGATCTGCATTCCAATTTCTTCATCAGTTTATTTCTCGATCCTCAAGAACCAAAACCTTCGGATATATCATTTTTACAATCACATTTCACCTCTACAACATACCGACCAGGATTCTGAGATACTATTTTCTTTAACTAGTCAAGCATTTGAAAGATTCAAAGAAATGACAGCTGATGAGATATTATTACCAACAAAATTTACTTGGATTTTAATAGTTCTAAGCCCTAATTTGCAACAAAAATAGTCAAAACCATCGTCTTTCATTCCCCCAAATCCCTATATTTTAATCATCCGCACACGGAGTAATTGACCCACAGTTTTCATATGCTTCAAAAGTATTTGGTAGTTTTGCTTTGAAGTATTTTCAAGGAAAATCATTTAGTTATATGTAGCTTCGCAATGTTGGCAATAAAAAAATGTATGCCTTCTAATATGGAATCCAAATCAAAGAGTAAATCCTAGTAAAGCAGTGTTACTCTCATCTTACCTGAACGAAGAAAGAGACCGTTTGAAAAACCAAAGGTCACACTCTGATAAAAATACCAGGTATTTTCAGGCAAACGAGCAATCGAGTTTTCAAACTAAATAGGAAAACAGTTTGAAGTAACTATCACAAGCTACTGCAAATCATTTTCGTTAGCTTATTTGTATGCAAAAATAATTTTAGTTGCCACATATGATGCCTTGTTTAAATTAGCTTCTGAAATATGAACTTCTTTTTACTTATACGCAACTAAGACTTTTACTAGGCCACAAGTGTTAGGATCAACAGCACCATTTTTGATTTTCTTGAAAAATGAGTTGAAGCAGATACAACAGACATTTAGTCCTGGCAAAGTTTCATAGTTTCATCCACATTTGAATCATCTTACTGTCGTTGTATTGACCTTTTGACACGATTGGAAAGGAGAATCGACACTTGCAAGAGCATTATGCAGGCACATCAGAGATGTGTGATGTTTGTTCTACATAAGTATTCAACTACATTATGCAGAAACGTCATGCATGATTGCACAGAACCCGTGTACTATCCTCCGTAGCAATCAAATACCCTAGCTTACTATGATACTAAGGATTCAAAAAGAGCATGTATCCTACCTATTTAGCATTGAAAATTATCCTTCACCCTCCTCCACAACAGCCTAGCGAGTGTATGCAATCACCAAAACGGAGGGGAATCGTAAGGAATAATGATGATGCTTTCCGTGCTTCAGGTGGGATATTTTTCGCAAACGAAATGAGAAAGCAGGGATACGTCACCATGTTGGATCCCCTTCAAGACGCTTTCGGTGAAAGGATGGGCGGGTTGCTCTTCTTACCAGCGCTTTGCGGAGAAGTCTTCTGGGCAGCAGGTATTCTTGCCGCTCTTGGGGCAACGCTGGCTGTCATCATTGATATGAATCAGAACACGAGCGTCATCGTATCCGCTTTCATCGCAATTGTCTACACGTTATTTGGGGGATTATACAGCGTCGCTTACACAGATGTCATACAGCTCTTCTGCATCTTCGTCGGATTGGTAAGTAGTTTGCATGGAATATTCAGAAACTTGGTGATGGCGCTTACAGCGCTGTAAATGGCTATTTCAGCAGTCAAATCAGTCAAAACGCGTATGTAAATTACATTATTGGCTGACACTATATAACTATAACTCTTAACGGCTTTCCACAGTGGATCTGCATCCCATTCGCACTTTGGCATCCAGCAGTGGGATCTCTGTTGGAGACAGACATTGATTGGATCGGAAGCGTCAAGTCTTACGAATGGGGTCAATATGTTGACACAGGACTGTTGCTCGTCTTTGGTGGGATTCCATGGCAGGTGTACTTTCAGCGAGTGCTATCCAGCAAAAGTGCGTTCCGGGCTCAAATCCTCTCATACGTGGCGGCAGTAGGATGTTTTTGCATGGCTATTCCGCCTGTATTGATTGGAGCAATTGCAAAGGTCACAGGTAAGAAATTTCATCAACCTTCTGAACTACGGTTCCCTCTGTAGCTGCACTCCTAGAAACGATGAGAAAATAGACCAGTCTAGTAACCAAACATCCCGCAATCACCTTTTCATCAAAGAAATACTTTTTTCTCTGCTAGAATAATTGTTGCCATGTGTGTTATACATGTATCTAGCGAAGCCAGCTAATTTTAGCAGAGAAACCTATTTATGCATCAAAGCTGAGTTTGTCCAAAAATGCATTTGAGAAGCGGCAAAAAAGATTTGCGGATTTTTGAGATGAAGGACTATTGATGCCCAAGATTTTTGAGGTCAGGATTATTGAGACCATCATCATCATCAGGACTTTTCATCCCATTTTTTTCAGAAATAAATAATGCAATATATAGTTCAGAAAACAAGTAGTTATATATACTACAGTAGAAATGGTTTATAACAGTCACGTAGAGGGACGCTGAATTAAACCGTTACAACGAATAAAGCGTTATTCCGATGCGTTGTTCAGCGTTAGGCGTCCGTAGAGACTTTAAATCTACCCCGTTATAACGGTTAAACTGTTATTCGCTATACCGGTATCAACCGTTTCTAGGCTTCAAATTTTTGTAACTAACAACAATTAGAGAGTAGGAGTAAAACTAAACATGTTAATTCCAATTGTTAATTACCGACAACGCAGTACTCCGTCCCTTACTGCACTAGAGCTGGAACGCTTTCTTTTACGCTGAAAACAAGTAGACTTAGAAGTGTTTAATCCCAGGCCTCCAATTAATCTTTTCTATATTCTTTCGTTTAACGATGGATTAACACCCTTGTAAATCGTGGATAATCATGATTTGTTGATGTGTAGGTAGCTATTATTGTAACAAAAATCTAAGATACTGCTGTGCCGCTGTTAAATTGAGACTGGGAGAGCATTATTAAAATTTTTTCTTTTACTCCCCCGTCTACATTTGTTTATAGGCGTGATTAAAACCAGACGAGTAGCGCCACTATGTCGAATCAAAATGTAATAATCACATTGTGTTAATTCGATTTTGGTCACTGTATTCCCACCAAGTATGCAAAACAATAACCAAATAAATGTATACTTCGCATTATTTGTCGGAAAAAACTGGGATGAAAAGTTCAGGTCTCAATAATCCTGGCCTCCAAAATCTTGGGCTCAGAAATCCGTTTTCCGTAAAAAAAATAGCATTCCAGATAAAGTCCACAGCTTCCACAGAGTATGAAACAGGAAACTCCGGACACAGGCAAGAAAGAGTCAGGAAAATAAAGCGGGCGTAGGTTAAAATTGGCACGTCATGCATATGTATGTGAAGAAGCGGAAGGTTAATGCGCCGGTAAAAGTGTGGATGTGGATGCATTCACCAGGTAAGACTGGGCGCAAGACAGGAAACGATATGCAATTATTCAAAAACTAAGCCCATGCTAGCTTTTTTATTGGCCTAAAGCGGAAAAGGACATAGCACATACAATTTGGGCGTAGAAAAGACGTGGACTGAACTAGCCCAGTGTACTCTAAGGAGGGCGAAAGCAGGAGAAACTAACCTTGCTTCCAATCGTCTCGTCATTTATTCAAAGATATTGACAACTCTCTGCTTCTCCATTCTCCAGAAGAAAGCTTGCCTCAAAGTCACTTGGACTAAATTGACACAAACTTAATCCGCCGGCTTTCACTATTTTTATGAGCGTGGCCTAGCACAACGAAGGACATCAAAATTAAATGCGATGATGAAAAATATAAGCCTGCAAAAACTTTAGAAAATTATCTAAAACAAATCCTCCCTCATCAGCGCCCTTTTGTTAGAAATGGCCTTGAAAATAGCAAAGAAAGAGCAGTGTAAACTTTACCTTTATCATAGGAAGGAACTGCTTCTGTGCTGTTTACGCTTGTAAAGTCCTAAATTGTTAATGTAACGCACCAAATCCAGTTTTAACTATGGTATCTGTAGCGATAGTTTTGCAAAACTGTATCTACCCATTCAAAAACAAGAAATAACAAAGAAGATACGAGGGGTTAGACAAATTTTTGGAATTCTCCTTGATCTAAAATCTAAAATTGTTCAAATCTTTTCAGATTGGTCACAGACAAACTACGGATTCAATCCTTCGGATCGAAACGCTTCGGGAATGGTCTTGCCTCTCGTCATGAACCACTTGACCCCTGACATAATTTCCTTCTTCGGCTTGGGAGCTGTATCAGCTGCTGTAATGTCATCTGCAGATTCCAGCGTTCTCTCAGCATCATCCATGTTTGCCAGGAATATTTACCGACTGATTTTCCGGCAACGGGTGAGTTATTTCATTATTTATACGCAACACATTGTGCACAAATGTTGGAATATTACTTGCAGTTTAAAAACAGTATTCCCAAAGGCTAATCCTATGATAAACATGCATCTAAAGCATGAATGCGCAAACATTATACAATTTAAATACACAACGAGTTGCAAATAATTTATCCGTTTTGGGTAGGGCAGGAAAGCTGGGAAAGTTGGACAGTGTTAAAATATGTAGGCTGGGGTTTGGATTATGAGTAGAGAAAGCTGGGTTGTTCATAGATGTATATTGCCTTCTCGTTTGTGTTAGAAAGCGTTGCTGTTGTTGCAAAGGGAAGAAGCGTTGAAATAGACGTTAGGATGTAAACAATCAGGTGATTTATACAATATACAGAGAAGAAGACAAGCACAAAATATACTAGAGAGGATAGAGAAAGGGAAGAAGAGAGGCCGAGTTGGGGGATGAGATAGAGGGTAGGGAAAAGGTGGCAGGATTGAGATAATTCGGAACGGTGGAGGCCCATACTATTCTTAGGAGCCACGTCGGAGGAGTTTTATTAAGTCGAGAGAAAGAGAATATTTTGGGAGGAGTAGCAAAACGAGTGGAGAAGATAATCAATTTTTAAGGGATTAAGAGAGGCCTTATAAAGTAATGCTCATTTGTGTGGTTCTTGGTCCTACCAATACAATGAATTGGATGGTGTTGCATTTGTTAGGCATCGGAAATAGAGATTATTTGGGTGATGCGTGCCTCAATCTTTGTCGTGGGAGGAATGGCTACAGTCATGGCGCTGACGATTCCGAGTATTTATGGACTTTGGTAAGTAACGAACTATAAGCTATCCGGATTCTTTAAATTACTTTTACCTTCATGCATAATAACCTTGTATGGATGCGGCGGCCGTAAAAGGAACATGCATGTGACATGAACATTGGTCTTACATTTTTGGTTGGACATGTTTGGTCAGATGGGGGGTGGGTGTTGGATCTCTACTTTTTTGGCTTGTTAAAAATTCTGCATGGGTGGGAAGTGGAGGAGAAAGTAGGAGAAAAGAAGTGGGTAATTGGTTGGACGGAGACAAGGTGAAATGATGTGGTAACAAATCATTACTTTTTGCAGGACAATGTGTTCGGACTTGGTATACGTGATTTTATTCCCTCAACTCCTCATGGTAGTTCACTTTAGACACTACTGCAATACTTACGGCAGTTTGGCAGCCTATATAATTGCTTTTCTATTTCGACTTGGGGGAGGGGAGCCTCAAATGGGTCTGAAGCCGTTCATGAAATACCCGTACTACGATCCGGAATCGGACATACAATACTTTCCATTTCGCACATTTTGTATGCTCCTCTCACTGGGAACGTTGGCAGGAGTTTCCAAACTCACGGACTGGCTCTTCCATTCCGGAACGCTTCATCCAAAGTACGACTATTTCCACTGCGTCGTCAACATACCCGAGGATCGACTTCAGGTAACGCGAATTTCCTCCCTTCCTTCTTCCATCTTGGTTTTTTTACATTTCTCCATCCTCTACGCCTCTACGTACGGTAGCACATAATTCAGCGCGAGGTATCAGTCTGGGAATGGGAACGAGCCGAAGACTCAAGTTGAGTGGTACTACAGCGTGGAGAAAGTGGAACGTTGGATATTAGAGACACTCCCTTCCCTGCCCGCTCGTATTATCCCGTCTAATCCATGTGGGCTGAAACTCTATCTTGGGCTCATCTGTACTGTACCTCTGGCGAAACTAGTTGGTGGTTACCCGGGGTTCCTCATGCCATGGCACTGAATGCAGAGGGGTGGGACTAGGAATAGGATGTTGTTGTTATACTTATACAGCTGGTGTGTGCTATGGCGTGGAAATTGATTTGATGGAATGATGATGACTGATTGCAGGTTCATGAGCCTCACGAAGGAGAAATGACGGTAATGACAGCCTCTATGGTAGCCAAATATTGCGCTATGGAGGAAATGAACGGGAGAATAAACCCGGCTCTGAGCGACTCCGACGAGGATTCGAACGGGAAGCCTGGTGCTGGCGGTCCCGGGGTCACGGTAGGGCCTGCTGGCGGCGGTGGAACAGGAATTACGACGTCCACCAAGACGGCCTCCACCAAGTCTCGATCACAACAATCAGTTTCTCAGGCACAACAATCACAATCAGAAGATGAAAGTGACAAACGTCCTACACCCATCAAGAGTGTGAAGCAATATCAAACTAAGCTTTAAGATGAAAAAGTAAATTAGCTAGTATAAAAGTGGGTTCTAATATTGTAACTCAAGTACTCTGGATCTCTCTCAAATGTTTCTTTCGTATTAATAATGTGTGCCCTTTTCAAAATGAGGGCTCGGCAAGAAGTGAATTTGCATATATGCATAGATTGCCCAAAAGTCATCATTCACTCATTCCAGTTCTCGGAGCAGAAGGCCAGGCTCTGTCATTGAGTGAGGGGCTGGTGCTATAGTCAATTTAGTCAATTTAGTCACAAGTAACAATTCATCATCGTCAAAGTTAGTAAGCAAGAGTCTCTCTATCTCTTATGTCTTACCCTCCCACCATTTTATCACCTTCTTCATCTTCTCTCGCTCTCTTGCGAAATCAACTCTCGCGAAAAGGTAAAGTCGGCGTGTGTAACATACCAAGTACCCCTCTCCAATATACATACGTAGAAAATTCACAAGAGTGAGCGAGAAATTTAATTTCTAGTAAAGAGATACCTGAGATGATAAGGCGCGAGAGAGACTCGTAGAAAGTAGAAAGCAGAGGAGTTCGGTAGAGATATAGGTATTCGTGTTTGATGAAAGTTGTAGGAAAATGTACATGTGTACCTGGAAGAGAAATCTCTCCGAGGGAAATTAGCTGCTATAACTATATGTATAAATCTGGTGTTCTCTCCTAGTACAGTAATTAATAGTGTAAAAGAGCGGCGGCGTGTGATACGAACACAAATTTGTATGGGTGCAGCTGGTCTCACTATGTGCCATTCCTTTCCTTAGCTTGCTTTTGCTTTACCTTAATATTATTACTTATTTAACTTATCATTCCTGACCTGTCTGTAAATAGTAGATATTATCATTACAGGAGCCCCCTCTATTGTGCGCTACGAAAATAAGTTATTAATTACCAAAAAACAAGATGTTCGAATATTGAATATTATTCTTCGTTACACTTACTCACAGCCTACATACTATATTTTAAATATAGCCCTCTAATATATTTGAAACACAAGATGATTTTGCAACTCTTGGTGCTGTAGAAAAACTGTACATGTTCTTTCGTAATCCATTGCTGAACATTCATAGTTGCTGGGAGACATACATGTAGCAGAATGAGGTAAATTAAAGATGAGAAAAATGTATTGGTATTTATGATTATCTTTAGATAGAAATTGTATTTACACATGGTTAAATTATTTGACGGCTGGTTACGTCATCAAAGTAGTCATTCATTGGATAACCATCGTAATGGAATGAGAAAATAATGTAAATGGTTTAGCTTACCTATCTCAAGCATTCCAGAAGTTACAGAGAATTTATTTTAAGATAAACGACAATCTGCTCGTATAATGATTAGTCAATATTCTATTCTGATGAATTCAAATTATTTGATCTCAAATAAGGACTCTAAGCTGTATATATTTTAAACTAAACGCCTGATTCAACGCAAACATAACCTTATTCCTTAGTACCTTGTAGCTTCATGGTTACGAACAATATATTAAACACCTGAAACATTATAGTATTACCCGCCTGCGGAATATTTTGAATCTGTTACCGCCTCTACTGTTGTATATACATAACATTCGTATAATTTAAGTACGGATGAAGCAATAAGCCTAGAGAAATAATGTTGAAAAGCGTAACTTGATTATCTTGAACCATCCCCACGAAAACTGTAATGTGTATTGAAGAGAGAGGTGACAGTCGCATCCTGTTATTTTCATTCTCTCCTGGAATCTGTCAATCAGCTTCTTCCCACTACCTGCTACTTTGCTTACTTGATTGAGGGGAAAGACTAGAGTAAGATACACTACGAAACTTTGTAATTATTCTAGCTTCTCTTTGACACATGACCGAGGACCGAGTGACCGAGGGACACTTATTTGTGAAACTTGAATCCATTATGCAGAATGTAACACGATCTAACTATTAAACCAAAGATAAAATAGGTTCCTGAAAGGTCTTATACCTAGGTTGGCGATCCTTGCGCTTGGAGGTTTAAAAGACAGCGTCGGTTTTGCGATCGATAATTTTGTATAAACCCTGTCAGTCGGAGAAAAATATACTTAAAGCCAAAGCAAAGCTTAGAGCAGCCACCAACAAAGTTGTAATATGCGGAGACAGGACAGGAGAAATAGCGAAGGAAGACAAGGAAAACGTCTGTGAAGTCGTAGGCTGTAGGTAGTTTGTGTATATACACACGTGGCGGAAGAGAAGCGGGGAAAGTAGGGCAATAGGGGAAGTGTGTAGTTTCTGTGAATGAGAGTGAAACTGGTTCAGGAGACGAGATCCTCATTCTACCCGCCCACCCGCTCCACTCTTTTCATTCCATCAAAACACATCTGAGAATGGTTCCAGAATCCAGGATAAAGTACATAGATCGTCGCTTTTAAATTACACTCTTTTCAAGCCCAAGGTAATATTAAATCTCCACGAAAACTGTAGCGGTCTTCTGTTGTTTTCATGTGCATGCAGTACCTTTAATTTCTTTCACGAGTAAGGCGAATGAGAGAATTTTGCTTGATTTGAGGATGTAAACTCAAAAGGGAATGCGAAATAGAAAGTAAAGATTTTGTTTCAATGATGGAAGAAAACCGGAGAAACGGACAGTTTGACGATATTTCCTACAATATTAGTCCATTTACTTGTATACATATCATGGGACGTGCCGTGGATATTTTTCCACAAAAGTATTTGTAACCCTTTTTCTTCTCCTTCTCACTTCATCTATATATTATATTCTTTTTCTTCTTTTCATAACTCAAAAGATTGAGTTGAGAGAGATGACATGGATATTAATGAAAACAAATTTGAAGTTCCAGCCAAGGCATATTTATAAAAGTTTTTAACATACAAAAATTTAGATGATACAGTTTTGATAAGTTCTACCCCAATTTCATTATCATCATTTTTCTTTTTACCTGAAGTACATATATAACCTTTCTGACTGACCGTAATTAAAAACCAGTCATAGCTACATATATAGGTTTTTGTATTTATATTCTGTGGGTAGTGGGTATCGTCTGTTATTTTCCAAGATTATTTCTTTAAAACTCTTCTAGGCTTATTTTGAAAAGTACCTGCTCAATCATCAATTTCGTTGTATTTCATTAAGCATGCTAGTTGTGGTATATATCATCGGTATGGACGCAGTGCAGTGGATGTGAGCTACAGAAAGTGATCGATGAGTACAGAACAGAATAGAATTTTGTAGCTGCATTCCGATAGATGCTGCCCATTATACGTACTATCTACCTACAGGTGTGACTGAAGAAGCACCGCGAGGGGGAAACATAGTGGAAAGAGTGATGTGAGATGTAATAAAACCCATGGAGAGAGAAGTATGTGATAAGAAGTATATTAGATATAGTGACAGAATATATCACAGTTGGGAAAGGTTAATTATGTCAGCGTTTTCGAAAAGCATGCCTCCAGCAAGCCAAGAAGGGGTATTAGTTGAGTGAACGGAGAAAGTGAGAGAAAGCATGAATCTCAGCCACGTGTGTTTAAGTGACGTGAACAGCAAGTTCTGAGGAAGAAAGAATGACAATGTTATTTTTAAGATAGAAAATATTTTGAAAAATTCTGAAAAATATTTGTGGGCTTTACCTAGGCATTGACGTGATATTTAGATATAGGATGAATGTTTCAGGGTGAAAAATGTTGGGTAATATTTAGAATATCATTTTGAAGAGAGGAGACATACGAGTAGAAACTTTGTAGGAGAAGAGCAAACACGCTCTCATTTTATGTCAAAACATAATCATTAGAGAATACAGGAAGACGAAGGACGGGGCTCCTGCAACGAATAATGCGACGCAATCCACAGCTATATACTGAAAAAATCTTATAATCAAAAACGAATATTGAAGAAACACAGTCGCGGCTGCCATTTCAAATATTATTTCGTAGGTCAACAATGCCAGGAAATAGTAAACGCACACTCAAGTAGGTGCTGACTAATATGCTTATGATTGAAGGAAGGGTAGATATTGTGAAGCAAACAAGTTGTTCCTCTTCCAACCCAATGAAATAATGTTAAAAAAAGAGAAATAATTCGTAAAACCTCAATCTGACGCCGAAAAAAGAACTTCGTTTCAAATACTAGACTATAAAGTCGTAGTGTAGTGGGAGTTGAAGATGCCGAAAAGGTCGTATATAAATGTTTAGTGATTTTAATTGTAGATACATATAATTGAATCAATCAGTGTATAGTTGAGTGGAGGAATTGAGATGAGAAATGAACTGAGAAACATGTCGAAAGTAGAAGCATGTGAAAAAATTAAGAAACTCAATCATGGGTAAGTTGCTACAAAAGGAGGAGACAAGGATTAATATTCATGTAAAATGATATATTGGAAAAAACTGTAGTCCAAATTAGAATCAAATCAAGACGGAAATGAATCAAATAAAAAACACAAAATAATAAATGTACAAGAAAATATGTTAACCCACGTCGTACAATTTATTTTCATCTGGAATAATACATGTAACTAAACAAGGAAGTCATCTCGCTAAATATTTTTTACACAATAAAACACTATAAAGAAAAGTGAACGAGCTTTGTGTTCCTATTCGATCCTTATGACCTTCCCCTCCCCCTCCCCGTGACGAAAAGACAGAACGTGAAGCAATTTTCAAGAATTCCTTCGATATATTTCTGTGGTTTGAAACAAATACCCTTATATAGGTGTATGTCAAAATGTATGAGGAGTTCCGAAACTGAATTGCATCTGGTATTAGGTTGTAGCCTAACCGTGAGAGAAACATTCATTCCGAGGCATGAAAAAAGACTGGTGGAGGGAGATAAGTGAATGACACATGTGGGAGGAGGAGTGGGAAAGGGATCGTTATTGTGACGAAAGCGTTGGAGTTCTCAGGGCAGAATACATTTTCGTGGTATCTGTCAACATGCTTTGATTTGTATGGGCAAAATTTGAAATTTTCTCTATGTGACAGTACTTATATTGGTAGGAGCGAACAAGTTAAAGGAAACGTGAAGCAAATGGAGATTTACAGTGCATTTTATTCGTGCACGTATAGTGTATATATGTCTGTACATGTGTGTACAAAAGTCTCGAGAGATTTTATAGAAACCTTTTTTCTCACTCAACGGAAACAAGGGATGTCCGAGAAGGAAAGTTCAGTGAAATGATTATTTGGAAGAAATCCAAAAGTTTTCTCTTCGATCCATCCCTGGCTCCTCCCACAACCCACAACTTTCTCCTGGAGTTTGAGAAAACTCAAGCGCGAATGAGAACCGCTCAAGTTTCGAGCTTGACTTAACCGTGCATTTGATAGAAAGGAGGAAGCAAAAACGAAATCCAAATGATGTTTTATGCACATACTTACAATCTTACCTAGCCTTCGTGCCTACATTTCGTTATACAAAACCAATTTACCCCGATTCCCGCATCTTCTCTTACTTCAAGCTAACAAAATCCACTTTCATTTACATGGACAAATCTTTAAAATACTTCTACACATGCCACATTACATTGTTTTACCTCTAGCTATTTTATATTTGAGTTTCCTCCCACAAGCCACCCACAGATACCGCTACCATCTACATTTTAAATAACTGACAGAACTGGGGCTGTACTGATTTTCAAGTTGGAAAACCCATACCAGCCATAAACCATTCAGAAAAATTCCATACTGTTATCTACTTTTGTTTTTTCTAGAACAACGATGAATTCATACGCTACCTTGCAGAATTTTGTCAAATGCGAGCATTTGACCCAAACGCATTTAGAGTTAGGTTCTGGAACTGCCACTCACTCACGGATTTCTCTCCAACCAGTACCCCATGTTAGAATGTGAGGAAAAGCTGCGGAAAATCCGACAACCGATACTACAAATGAGCTTACACCAACCCTGCCTTCAGTTTTTTTACCTCCCCCATGTAATCCCGATATTTGCGGAGCAGAGCTTAAACGAGTGGGTACAACCGCACAGGACACATACACAAAAACAAGTAGCAGTACCACAAATATCGAAGACATGAGATGATAGCTTAGGATAGGAGCTTGCATCGTATGTTCAGCAAACTATAGCATGATATAAAAGGTACATATGGCAAATAGAAACAGTCGCTTCATGTCGTGTGTACATACTTGGGAATTTGGGGCTTCTTTAGTAATTGAGCTACAATGGAAAACATAGCAACAGAAATTAAATTGAGCTACAAGTAGTCGGGTGACATACTTCTAGCAATAGCAGTTAGTGTTCCGAGTTTTTTAACCTTACCTAACCCGCACCAAAAATTCAAGGTTGTCTATCGTAACCTAACCTTCACTCGCTCAATGAGGCCCTCGTCCTTAGGTCAGAAGGTTCCGCTAAATGCCGTAGGCATTTAGCGGAACCTTCTGACCTAAGTCCTCGTGCCTCATTTCGCTTCGTTCAGGTTAGGTTACGAAAGCCAACCTTAACGTTTTTGTTGCAACACCCCGAATAGACTAAGGATTGGAAACTCAGTTGTGTCACCCGACTAGCTATAAAATAGGAACAATCAAGCGTTTCTATGGGGACTTCTTAAATCTGTAGCTCAGTTACTAAAGAACAGCCGGGAATTTGCCCCGGGAATTCCCTAGCTAATTTATTCCTGGGGAGCCTTTCCATCCATTTTCTGGGTGGCTAATAAAGGCACTGCATAGCTGATGGATAAAAAATGCACGCTCTAGAAACTCCTTGAAGCAAGAGAGAAATTAGGCTATTGCTATTCGGTCTCACGCTAGCTTAACTGGCATGAAGATGCACTTGTTGTGCATTATCAGTATCATGCAATCTACACACGTATACTTAACCCGGCGTAAATTATGAGAAGGTCAGCATGGGGACATTACTCAAAAGTGGATCATGACAGCATATAACGACACTTCAGTCAGTCGACTTTCACTCTCTCGAATACCGAAGAATCCTGAAAACACTGCAGTGGCAGTGTCTGCTCTGCTGATGCTGAAGGCTTTTATGTATTTCCTACTAGGCTCGACAAGTATAATTCGTTAGCTACTTAATCTTTATCAATATTCTATGCGCATTTCCCTACACGCACGCCAAATATACGTAACAAACTATAGGTAATTTCTTCAAACAGGCACATTTAAATTGTCCAGCGGGGTCAGGGTAGGTACAAAGTCATTTTATCCTACTTCCTCTCTATGAACTATGAAGTTTGACTTTCATGTCGTAGGTATTCGGTATTCCTTGTCTATCCAAACCCTGCTCATGGATCTTGGATCTATTCTCCTACCGTCCTACCCAATTCCGAATTTACAATGCTCTCTTGAATTTACCAGCTAATACAAATTTTATGAACATCAAAAAATTACTTTTCCCAGCTTCAAGCTGCAAGCGGGAAGCGGCCATAAAATGTGATCGTTGGTTTGGTATCTGCAGGCATATCATTGACGTCATTCGAATGAAAATATCAAATCCTGAAAGACACTTTATTTGATGGAAGAGCAATTATGAAGTTTTACACCGTGTTATACACCGTTTATGGTTCTCTGACTTATATAACAGACGTCTACGCCTTCTCCCTGTCTCATTCATGTCCTTTTCTCTTCCAGGACGTGGACGTATTAAAGGAACTTGTAGTTTTTTAATTCATGGGTGCTTAAAGGATATCCAAACAAGATTTTAAAAACCTTCCTGGTAACGGTTTAGCATATCCTCATTTGTGGTTTTCTAAAATAGCAATTGGCTGGAGGGGGGCTATTTAGCAAATGTGGAGTACTCGTAGAGGACGTTATTGAAAGTTTTCTGGGAATGTATCTTCTTAAGTCGGACAAGATACGAGCTACACCACTAGCGAAACCGCTCACTCGGGAAGCCCTCACATATCTTCAATCGCAATCGGTACCTTGTTGTAAACCGTAGAGAGTGGAGGCCCGACTTTGCAGCATAAAGGAAATGGTGATTTTCTTGGGTGAGAGACGCACAATGGAGATGAGGGTAGCAAGCAGGTGGGAATTTTCTCAGGACAGCCTTAATCAAGTTTCACGCTAAAATGGCTCTTTGAATTTAATGTTTAGATTCTATTGGTGTACTTGTAGTGTCACCTTGTTAGAAAAAGGGGGGTTAAGGTAGCCTTGTCTTTCTTGTTGTCACCACCAGCCACCGGTGAAAGCTGAGCTCGATTCTTATACGTATCCTAGCCCTAGGAGAAGAAATAGAAGAATGATGAAAGAGAGAACAAGTCGGAGAAGAGTTAAGTTCATGGAAAAATTAGTCTGCTCCCCCATATCTACGGAAGGTATTCCCTCGCGGCATATTATTTTTGCAACAGTTGCTCCGTTGTTATGAAAATATGTGTCCTAACCTCAGGATATTCTTGCTCCCTCGGAGAGGAGGGAGTCGAGTCCCTTCCCTATCTCATTCTTTCTGCTATTTTGCTCCCGGATTCAGTCAAGCAGACGAAACTAAAAAAGAAACGAGCGAAATACTACACGCATAATGTTGTTTTCATTGAATTAACTTACGGTGGAATGAATACAGGTGACAGGCTCATGCTACCATCCAGTTTAACCTCTTAAGAAAGAGAAAGAAAAGCTGCAAATCCACCGACTCTGACTAAAGACTCTAAAGAGAGAGAGCGTTTGTAATTTACTCAAAGTGTCCATTGACTTATTCGGTAACTCCCCAAGTTAAATTCCCTCTGACACCTTTGACCTACCCAACATGCTGGAAATAGGAAGAACAAAGGGTATAACATCTAGTTTGGAAGTTCAGCAAGGTGTGCAATTAACAGATTCAGGATTTCACCCACATACGTTTTAATGCTTCGTAACTAGGAAAATATTGTGACCGTCGTGACCCTAAATTCTTAATGAGATGATGTATAACTCTGCAAAAAGATTCACTTGCGAACTAAACGTGAAAACCTTATTGCTCCTACGTTATGCAAATATGTATTTCCGCATACAGCTGAACAAATCAGGGTTTGCATGTTATGCCCAACATAGTTTTGTCCTTCCAACCGGATTGATAACCTCTCCATCGGGTCAAGAACTGTTTACTTGCATTTTGCCCAGTTTCCTATCCACCAGTTGTACGTCTCGGTATAAAGCTTTATTAGTTATTTCCAGCACCCTTTCCATTCAAAAGTTATAATTACCATAGGGTCAAACATATATTTTAGATGAGAAAAAGAAAGACAGAAAAGGAGCGCATATGAAGAGGAAGCAGGGGAATGGGTGTGACTCTGACTAGTAGGAGTTTCAATGTTGAAGGGATGAGGGAATGGGAGACTGGATGTTGGTGGATGAAAGAAATCTCCCCTCTTTTCCCTTCGGATCCGAGATACACTACCTCATGAATACTTAATTTGTTCCAGAAAGCTTTTGTATGTTTTAGTTTATGATTTGACTGATTTAGGAGGGAATCCATAAGGGGTGTAGCGAGGCTGGGTGGGACAGTACTTTGCATGCTATTATTGCAAGCAGTAGAAAGGTCGGATGAAAAATCGGGGAGAGTGCAAGTCATGGAATGGAGTGGAATCGCGTATACATAATGTAAAGGCATCAAGACAACTTCCTTCCTCTATCTATTCTAATCTAACGGATAGGATAATAATCTGAAAGATTGAAGCTTACAGTAAGTGGTAGCAAAATGTATAAACTTGTAAGGAAGCTTAGAAATTGGTCCACTGAATTACGCAGGGACGTACAGAAAAGGGAAATGTGCTGGATTTATTCCTTATTAACAGCAGAATCAAAATGAAGTTTACATTGTATGAACGCTTATTTTAGAATCTTCGTCAATATTCGATTCCAAAAATCTACTACTTTTGTTAAGAAAAAACACTAACACTATACCAACCGGAGGCAACAGTTTTACTCGAAAACTCATCCCGCCATGTTTGTTGCAAAATCGAAGAAAAGAAACCGCCAAGTTCTAAAAGCAATTGTAGATTGTAGATGCAAGTTCTGGATTTTAAGTTTTGGTACGTAGAATAGAAAGAAATACTGCACGCTTAAGCGGTAATTCTGTGGGGAGATTGCAAAATAAAAAGGGTATTCTATGTCGATGATTTAAGCAAAATCAACTACTAGTTTGTAGTTTGTGGTTGGCAAGGGTTAAAGCTGCAGCGTGTTTTGAGAAATTCCTGGTCGAATGTTTAGATAAAGTAGGAGACTGAGCATTGCCCGCACTCCGTACAGTATGTAATAATGATAAACCAACCAGGAAAACTTCAACCACACTTGAGTACACTCCGATTCCCCTGATTTCATGGTTGACTCTAAAAATTATAACAAGCTCCTACCCGGGAATATGTTCCCGTTCTCAACCCAACAGCCCAACCCTTTTATGAGCTGAGAATGCAAGAGGGAGAGAAAGCAGGGGGAGGGAGAATACATTCAAGGGACATACGGAGGGGCTCAAACCCTCCGGATGCAAAAGGGTTATTGCGTGTGGCTCAAGTCGTAAAAAGAGGTTCTCTCTCTTCAAATGCTTTGTGTGAAAAGTTGGGCTGGAGCTGGAGCTGGAATAGGGTCCAGGTCCTAATGAGGGTTCAAATTTGAATTGATTCAATGGAAGGGCGGGAGCAGTCTGTTTGAAAGACCGTGTCGGATCGATAATACACAGTGATTCTAATAAATATGTGAGGATAATAGATGTAACGTGTTTCAGAACAATCGCAACAACTTCCCTACCGCCTTTCAATTTCAACCACACTTTACAATTTACAGGACATTGTTTCTATCTTTTTAGACGGAACTACAAGTACTTTCTCCTACTACTGTTACATAACCGTGACATAGGATACTCATTAATATTACATATACTCGACGTGTGACTTTTTAGCGACCGAAACGGATGACACTCCTATTTAAAGGTGTAGGGTTTACAAATTAAACACATTTCGATGCAATATCCAAGTAACGACGCGTGCGCAAACTTAATTTTATTAAAACAAGCTGGAGTAAAACTAGGAAGGTAGGTCTCACTCTACCTCCAAATAACCAAGTGAGAGTCTCCTAGCCTAGAAGAGGAATTGGTAACCAGGAGAACGAGGACCGGCATTACTTCCTGAATCTACTGACAAGTACGTTGAAAGCACAAGATTTGTTTAAATATTTATATGGAAACATGGTTTTATGGAGTTGTGAAATTCCTTTTAACTATTTTGTTTGTATTTTGTACTCCGAATGATTCTTTCTCGCGACAACAACATATAACATAAGCTTTTGTTAGTGAAAGTTGTTCTGATTACAATGCCTTTCAAATACAAATAGCATCACTAAGCGCGCAATAGTGAATAGTGAATACAAGCGTTATTAAGAAGCTTTCTCTCGTCACTAGGAATACGTAAACACTGACTAAATATTTAATAGGCCAGCTTTTGGAAACCTGAAGGTTGAAAATCATGAAAAGTTCAGGTTTGCACAATTCAAGCATTAATTAAAATTCGTTTTCATACAACTAAAACCTAAAGTTTAATAAAATAGTGTGGGTTTATGGCTTGCCGAGACAAATGTATATGCATTTCGGCTCATGACTGCAAATGATCTGAAACTGAAAGTTGAATAAGCTCATAAATCCATAATGCAATGCAGGTTGGAGCTAAGGAAGTATTTAATTTGCATGCTCTGCATAAGTTTGCAAACTATCACTATCTATATATACTATAGGGGGAAATCTGTTTAAGGTGCAAAATTCAGAGCAGTGAAAGCAGGAACTCCTTGTGAATTTAGCGGATATGGAGGACTTTGTTCGTGTTTGCAGGAAGGTTTGCAGAGGGATAAAGAGATATTGGCTGGCTTTTGAAAGGTTGATGCGATGAGCGTGATTTGAATTTAGGGCGTATCTGAATAAATTACGAGGTAAGTTTAGTGAACAGGCTAATGTTTGTGCGATCGCTGGTTAAATTGAGCTGGGACATTGCATCTTCGGGGAAAACTTTTGAATAATGAGATTGTTACAGGCAGAATACAGGTGTCGAGAAGGTGAGATTTTCGACTAGATTATAAATCCCCTTCCCCATGTGCTAGAAGGGGGGTACTTGAGGAATAGTAATGTAGTTTATTTAATTTCAAGGCTAAAATAGATAATTTCTTGTATATTGAAAATTAGCAGAGTAAGTGGGACAGGAGAGTTTGCCAGTATACTATTGTAAATGTAACAAAAGACTAGGTATTTTTTAGGTTTTTTTTATTAAGGTATTTTGTTATTATTGGTTTAGCTCATGTATTCAGCAATTATCGAGTATACAAATGATTTTTGTTGCTACAGAGCATTTGAACGCTTGCAGGCAGGCATTAACCAAAATTTAAGGAACTTGGAACGTAAAGTGCTGGATGGATGCGGCAGAGGATGAAATTCGAACGCTGCTTGAAAACGGTGTAGATGGATGGAGGAGTAAAGAGAAACGGAGACTAAAATAAGCGAAATGGGGTCACATTCCATAGTAGCAAATGCTAAAGAAATTTTAGGCCCAGGAGCAGAGTGAAAGTACTAGCTGAAAGAAAGCGGAAAGGAATAGAGAGAGATAAAGAGAGGAACGGAGAAAGTGGGAGAAAGCAGGAGAGAAGAAAGGGTCATGCCTGAGGATGTGAGAAGGAGAAGAGAACATGAAAGCAATAAAATGGTCGAGTAGCTGGAAGAAAATGTATGGATGAAAATGAGTACGAGTTGTGGGTTTTAATTTATAGTATTTGCATGCATGATACGGACTTGTTGGAATAGAGTCGACATTTAAGGCATGAACATCAAGGAAGTAGTTGCTTCTGGAATAACGGATAAGTTTAATGATTTTTGGTTCGTGGGGAGAAATTCTAGATGATTGGCGAGGGGACAAGATGTAGAAGGACAGTATTGGGGATGAATACCAACAAACTAAGGTATAGTAGTAGATCAGAGAGAAGATAAAGTGGGTAAGAAATGTCGGGACTGCCTAGAATGGAATTTTTTGGATCCCTGGATAAAGGCGGATAAAAATATGCCGAGAGTGATCTAGTTCGAGTGGAAGCAGAGACTTCTTCCGAATTTCCCTAAATGGTTTACATAAGGTTTTAGCGTCATCCGCGCAAAGAGAAAGCGTCTGAAGAAAGTAGAAAGCTCCAAGAGTTGGAGAAAGTTGGGGTGAGGGGAGGGTGGAGAATACAAAGCCTAGATAATAGGGAACATGGCCTAGGTCTTAGGTGTGCTTGTACAAGGGAGGCTACAGTTAAGAATATATAAAGGAGTCCAAGAAAGAAATAATAGAAGAAAGTAGGACAGAAATATTTTCTGAACTACTGAAAGTTTTTTCCCTTTTTTTCCCTGTGTTTCATTATCGAGCAAGGTATTTCTCTGGCTTTGGATACGGTCGGGTTTGGTTGTGAATGTGCGAAGGAGACTTGAGCCCCGCCTTGCACCATTCGGTCGCAGCCAATGCTGAACAGGAGGGCGGTCTCTGTACCTGCGCTCCCCGAGTAAGGAGTGAGACCCGGGTAAGTATAGTTGGTCGGGTTTTTAAGAGAAAATCTTGGCTCGTACTAGACGTGGGAATAGCTCACTGACTCCTTGCATTGCGTTTTCTACGGTCTACTTTCCTACACTCTCGTGTACCCCTTGAGGACGGGTAGGAAGGAGCGTGTAGAAATCGTGTATACACCCTTGTCCTTCATCCTTGTACATAAACATTAGATATATATTTTAGCTGGCTTTCAGTTAAAACCCATTTTTCCCGTTTTTTCCTGCTTTTTCAAAATTAAAACCTCCGCGACACACGTCATAAGGCTTTTTTCCTTGATTTTATTCTGTGAGTAAAGTAAATTCCAAAAAAATTGTTTTCTACGCCCATCTACATTTCCGAGGGTGGACCTTTTAACATCCCTGTTAAAAGTAATCCGGACCGCCTGTGATTTATAAGCAAGTAAATATATATACAATACCTGTGATTAATGTAAATTAACGAGAAAGAGTCCGCAAGAGATCAAGAAAACTATGGTTAAGCTGGTGCGAAATATTCGTAAATATAGTTAAATCTATTTGATTAAATTAAGAAGTGTAATATATTAACTTTTCTCCAAAGTAATCAGACTTACTCGTCATATTCATACCCAAGAAGAAGCGTTAACGAAGGATCCTTGCTTGGAGACGCTTCTACTAGCTATGCACAACAAGGTGTAGCCTCCTCGACTAGTTGATTACGTGTTCGAGCAATAATGGGCCGGGCTTGAAACTAACTGTGGAAATCGTTACTTCAAAGGGAACTACATGTCCTCTCGTCGAAAGGGCTGTGTCAACTTCAAAGTGGCGTTAACAGTAAATCATATTTCTAGCAACGTTTCCTGTTGTACATAACTGACATCGCTGTTTAAAGAAGAATCGACATATATGCTCACATAATCGCTGGTGCGATTACCTGCTTTATTCACTAATTACCCCTACGCTAACGAGCTTGGGCTATATTTTCGAAGAGATACGTGCGCGTGACAGCCGTCAAAATTAATCGATTCGGGCTTCAAAATTTTGGGTCCATACGCGACTACTGGAATAGCCGTGTCGGACCCGTCTTCAATGAAGTCTCAAGTAAGTCCTTCCTTCCTTTCATCCATCCTCAATTAACACTTAATTTAAGTTAGTTAGCTTAAGCTAACCAGAAAGAAAGTATCAATCTTTTGGGATTCTAAAAGGTATAAGCATTACTATTAATTCTAATGTTAACGAAAAGAGTGCACGGTATGAAAATGTATTACAAGTGTTGGTTGGTTGAGCATGGGCACTCAATACTAAAAATAGACAGCAAAGCGAAGGCGAAGGTAAAGTACTAGCATTAGTACCAAGCGGAGGCAAAAAACAACTCCCACCTCCCACGGCATTTCCTATCCTACCTTATAAGGGCTGGATAATGTTAGAAAATCTTGGGGATGAACGAGCAAGATGAAATGACTCCGAAAAACGACTATAGTAAAAGACGAAAGAGGTAGGAAGGTGAGCAAAGAAAGAGAGAAACTAGAAAATCGATGTGGATGGTGTCTAATAGGAGGACAGAGAGAAGGTTTCGTGCTTAGCAAACTTGGACGGGTAGGGAATGAGGAGAGTGTGAGTCGGAGGTGAAATTAGCACGAGTACTTTCACCTTCACTCAAATTTCTCTTCTTACAAGAAAAATACCTTTCCAGGGGGAGCCACAACACAATATACCGCTCCCGCCCTGTAATCCAGGGATCTATTTCCACTCCTTCCTTCTCCCACCCCACGCCCCACTCACCCCACTCGCCCCACCCTACTTCCTTATACTCTTCCATCACACTAGCGAGCTTTTAGCTTTCTTACCCTAAACTGCAAAACAGCTCCAATAATAAGTACAGAGGGATAGGGTTTGATGAGTGACGTTGACGTTTGATGGAGGATACCCAAGAGTACATGTATGCCAAAGTTCATAACTAAGACTCGTGATAAAACTTGATGGCCAATTAGGAAGGAAGCACACGATTCCTCTTCAAGCTTGTTGTATCATGCTTATACGAAACTTGCTTTACAACAGTAAGGCTAGCAAGCATTCCCTCAGAAACGCACACAGTAACGTGGAGGGGTGTGGATTTTGGATTGATCCGGGAAGAGATAAATTCATAAGGGAAGCTGCTTTCTCCCCCTCCACCGTATGCACCATGGCAAAAACCACGTCCGCAATCTATTCTCCATACATACATTGGTAGGGAGTAGGGAGAGAAGGGACACGGGTGAGTGATCATTTGAGAGGGCGGGTAACACCCGTAAATTCTTGAGGGTAGGTTTATTTTGACAAATGTAAATGCGGAAGAAAATATATAAGTGGGATGCTAGAATGAATCCTATCTACCCTCATCTCTTATGACGATTAAGCATGAAATGAGTTTTCAAATCCACACGTGCACATCCACCCACCAAAGACCTCAGAATCAAAATATGAGTGCTACCACCCCGGAATGTATTACAGAAGCTATCTGCCACTAAACTGACATGTTTCATTCGTAGCTTTCGCCTATCAGCAAGCTCTTTTACTTGCATCCCCTTTATACTATCTTCCCCAATGAAAATTACAGTTACTTTTTGCACTTCCTAAGCAAGTCTGAACTAAATTCGCTTCACTATTTTGCAAGCAATGAGTGCGCGTCACTCTGCTAACGTGAAACAATAACTTGAACAACTGTTCTCCACCCCCTTCGAAATTTGGGCACTTTCTCCGATGTTGTGCTTCTCTTGTTCTCTAGTCTGTCCAGCCGGAGTTCTGTTTCTAGGTGAGAAAAGCAAAGGCAATTGTGTTGACTACTGCAGAGTCAAGAGCATAACAGAACAAGTATGTATGAGAATGGGGAGAAGAATTGGAATGAGCTAAGCTAGTGATTGCGTGAAACACGATTTGGGTTCGTGGCTCCGAAGAAAGACTCTTGATCCCTTCACTTATGGCTGATTTAACGCCAAATCCTATTGACCAGTGACCATTGTCGGTTTCCTGCGGTTTACGACGTGTGTGAAAAGAGACGATTGCGGGAGGATTTGACCAGATCACTTGAGTTCCGTTTTTGGTGATGATCGAACCAGGCAGGGTTGACTAGATCCGGTTACCGTGAAAGCTAGTAAGTGGTATATTGAAGGAGGGCGATTTTATCAAGCTTTTTACATGTATCCCCGGAGCGCTCTGAATTTGTTACCAATCCGTGTAATCTAAGCGATAATCTTCACGATGGCGAAAACTATCACCGGACCAAGGATTATAGGCGTGCACTCCGTTTCATACTTGACGTACTTCTGGATAATCAAAGGGGGTGGGAAAACAAAACCATCTGACATCGAAGCCAAAAGTTTAAGAGTAGGAAATTGCGTAAAGCAGAGCTAGATTGTCAAGTGTTTACCGAGGTTTTAATAGGACAAGGAAAAAGGTTACGGGTAAAAGTCTGTGGGTTTTCTCAAGGTCAGTAGATGTTGACACCAGAAAAGGGGGAGCGATTGGCGGTACGGGAGGAGGATGTGGTTTTGGGTTGCTAACAAGGCGTGCGGGCTTGTTAAAATTTGAAACAAGATGAAACACAAGAGGCTTTTAAGTGGAGGCACCACTCTTGACTCCACAGCCCCAGCCCCAGCCATGATCCAGGGAAAGTAAGGATTACAAAGAGAAGGAAGATAAAAGAGTGGCTGAACTAGGCAAGAGAAGCAAGATACTCTAAAGGATTTGTATCCGGAAAAGCGTGTAGAGTTACAAAGAAAACTACAAGCTTTGTTGGGAATTTATCAATTGTAGTTTTAGTCTAGTGTGTGGGCTCCTAGACAAACTGTCATTCTTCCGCCAAACAATCTTTGAACCACCCACTCGACCATCCTTGACAAGCCTTATGCAAGCTTCTACACCCTACTTGACCTAGCATGGTTTTACTCATTCCGTGTTATATAGAACTGTTTCTAATCCTGCTTCCCAGGGACTCATAGTCTACTGCGATCTTAGTGTCATACTTGATGTTTCATAAAGCTTTTGGAACTATACTTTTAGGACAGCATGGGTATCAATGGAAAGCTCGGAGAAAGAGGAGGTAGTTCAGAAAATATCGATGCAGAAATATTATAATATTCTACTCAAACAGCTCGCAAATTCAAACAGAATTTCGAAATATAACAGCGTTGCAAGCTTGCGGCAAGAGAACATTTTGTTTCGATGAAGAGATAGTAAGGCTTGGAACAAGGATCAATTCTCAGCCTTCCACCAGAAGAGGAGAATGTGTGTTAGTCTTTAGCGGAAATAATATGCAAAATAGGAGGTATGAAGAAAGTTAGAGATTCTAACGAGATTTAGTTTGGAATCCCTGCCGAAATTCTCATTTTATTCCCACAGGGGGTTCCAACTTGGATTTGACAGTAAAATATACAAAAAGTTGTAATCTTCTCCCTGCGATCTAGCTCCCACAGCGTTCTCTCTTTCTCCTCTGCTTTCTTCGACTACCACTCACTCACTCTCCCCAAATATCACGCTTCGTTCTGGAATCAAGCCATCATGATATTCATTCTCTGATTTGATATCACACAATTTTCTGGCAATATATTTACAGATTTCGATGCGTTGCAACCTCAAAACACAACTTTTTTCTCAGATATGTTATACAGTAGATATGGTTTATAACGGCCACGTAGGGGGACGCCGAATTACACCGTTATAAGGAATAAACCGTTATTCAGATACGTTATTAAGTGTTATTTGCCTGCAGGGACTCTAGATCAACCCCGTTATAACTCATAAACCGTTATTCGCAATACCGATAATAACCATATCTACTGTACAACTTGCAGGAAATTTAGAGCAGGGGTTTTGGGGGAATGTGAAACCTCAAAATGGTGTTATGCGTCTTACTTTCGTTATTTAACTCTCTGAATCTCCCAGAGCGAAGGATAGACAATCTTACAGTAAAGACGCTGGTTCGTGTGCTTCAAAAATGTGCATTAAAACCCGAGTAACGGAAGAGCAAGCTCTTCAAAAAGGAAATGGACTGACCCGCAAGCCAGAACTGAAATCAGGACGTTTTACACACGTAAAGGCAGTAAAATGTTTGCCTTTATTGCCTATTTTCCTGCTTTCTCTTTTCCAGTTTCGGCAATTCTATCCAAGAGGAAACAGCATGCTGCTACTATTTTTGTCTCTACCGCTCTCTTCATGATCTTTTTGAATGAAACCTTGTGTTTTAAGCAATAAAAGAGAAACACGAGCAGAATGACTTTGTTGGCACTCCTCTTCAAGATAAGTCGCTGACATGCAATATGAATGAGAAAGTAGTGGGAACAAGACGCTGCATATGTAGTATTATAAAGCGATGTAAAATACTGTCACAGTATGAAAAATGAAAACCCAAGCACTAGCTCTCATCCCAGAAAGTCTCATCTTTTTCATTAATAATAGGAAGTTCAGGAAGGAAGGGAATACGCTCTTTGCAATTTCTTCAATCTCCGTGAATATTACAACCGAGAAGTAAATTTAAAAATGAAGAGAAAATAGGCATGAATTTTAGATTAGCAGGGATGAAAGGAAAGAGCTTTTTGTATTTGCATGTTAATTCCACCAAAGTAAAGCTCCCTAAGAGCGTATGCATAATTTAATCTTCGCCAGAGCACATTTTAAAGAAACAACCGCAGAGGAGAGTCAGCGCTCCGGACTTTCCATATGGAGCCAATGGAGCGCCCGCTTTCTGCAGCTATGAATTTCGGCACTTCCTATGAAATTATGGGAGAAGCGCAAGGCGTTAGTAAAAACCTGGCTGGGGTTACAATAAACGGAAGAGCAAAAATACGAAGAAAGATACGCGGAAACTTCTTTCTCAATGGCAGCGGGACGCTTGAAGATTTGGAATTAATACTCGTGGGAGAGTCGCTCATTTTAGGGCTGCTCTGAGATGAGGGGCGTAAAAAAGCGGTAGTAAGATTGCACGGTTAGATGAGACGGTTTAATGTCTTATCACTAAATACCACTTAATTCCTTGACATTTAGTCGTGGTTAGAGAATGCTATGTGATCTTTGTGAGGGAATTTTACTCTTCGCTGCTAAATTATCCCCCTTAATTGCTTCAGTCAAGAGGGTTTAGGCTAGTGCTGTAAAAGCCATTACATCCTTTAGTTTCCTTGCTCCCCCCTTGCATGGATTAATTTGATTTTTCCCAGATGCCAACGGCTTTGCCCACCCTATTATCTTGTGAAACGCCCTTCATGCTGTACATCCATTTGTGGCTTGGTTCTCTAGCCGCTCAAAGTAAAGGATGGAGGATTCTGAAGGACTTGTAGATTTAAATGAGCCATATCCCTGAAAAACTGTCGGGAAAACGGGGCAAACTATGGAAATATAAATGTAACTTTTCACTATGCTCTCCAGAGAATATGTGAATCGAATGATACTTGCAAGGCTTCCGATAATAGTACAAGTTGAGAAGGTGAATAGCCAGAAATTATTCCGGTGTTGAATTTAAAATATTATCCAAAACATGCGTTGGAGACAATACAAGACAGACACACAGGGATGAGAATGATGTGGTAGTGAAGCAGGAGTATGTGTTAAACTGTCTTGCTTGAGATAAAAGCAAGAGAGGTTTAACAGTTTACGTTAGTAAACCGGATGAAGAGATGACTGAGAAAAGACGAAATAACATAAATTGCCATATCCCCAGAGGTGGAAAGGTAAATAGAACAAGTTTGGCGAGAAGGGAAGCAGGAAGGATAGAAAGCAGGAAAAGGAAAAGGAGGGAGAATGAAGGAAAAATTAACGACTTACGTTTCAATTGTTCGTAGAGTGAGTGAAAATCCGGGAGACCTGAATAGAAAGAAAGGCCGTAATGCAGCTCTAACTGTTGTACATTGTTGAATCTAAGAATAGAAGCTGGCACCGAGATAGATTCTGTAGAAAGTACGAGTCTCGACTGTCTGGCGGATGGGGGTGAAAGCATACTATACACCTCCGCCTACTCTTTTCCCAAGTTCTTTCAAAAGGAAACGTTGAATGAGAGGAGAATTTGAGATGAAACGAAGGGTGAATTCCTTGGGGAAAGGTAGACAAAAGTAGAAGTGGCAGTTGTACTGGAGTGGGGAGTCTCATTGAGAAAGTTGGAGGGTAATAGTAATAGCATTGCGTTGTAGTTCTAGTACCGGGAAATTTATGTTTACTTTCTCTACCCAGCCATGCTACCGCGGGGAATAGCAGGCAAATATACATATACATATGACCCGACTCAACCTGACATTGCACATAGCATACAGACAGGAGATATTGTGGACGAAGACAGGAGAAACTCAAAAAGAATTCACTATATATCTTCCCTCAATGTCTCCGCTGTTGTAAACTTGAGTACATTTTGAGAAAAAGGAAGAACTGATTGTCACATTTACCCATTATTTCATTATTTCCAGTTCCTATTTTGCACTTTCCTTTGAAATAAACTCCCTCTGCTGGGCCGTCCAACCATTCAGGCCGTATACTTACTTTCTTCCTTGAGTGAAAGTAGCAGTTACAGAGCCTGACGACGCGATCAATAACGATGCTGCCTCCCAGCAACTACACATGAATAACAAAAGCTAGTGCTGTCCCTCGCTATTTTCTTTCTACTTCCTCTTTGCTTGGCTGCATGATGTTTATTTTGAATTTCTGGAAAGCTCTACTTATTATTCATGAGGATTTTTAGTAGATCCAGCAGCTGAACTTTTGTTGCGTTTTTTCCTGCAAAACTAAACCTTAAAAGCTCAAGCATTCACATTCACCGGGTGTAAACAAGTGTTGCATCACAACTCACAGCTCTGCCTTCTTCTGCTCATGTCCATGAGATGTGTGTGTTTTGAAAGGTGCGCTGTTCTAAAATAGGTAGAAGAAGTAAGAAGGTTGGATACATAGTAGCAGAACTTTCACCCACCCCACCACACCAGCTCTGGATGAAAGATTAAAGAAGAAGCAGGTGTTTGTGCTCTGAGGGTTATGGGTTGGAACGTGTGAGGTTATTGTACAATGCCCTGAATTATTTCCCCAAGTAACAGTTTCCAAGGTTGTAAGTAGCAGCGTGAAGGTCGGGCCGAAAGAAAGCTGAGGCGTGATCTACACAAGGATGCGGGGACAAAGATGGAAGCTTCAGAGACTGATCGAGGAGCATTATTAATGTATTACGAGAAAATTAATGTTTTGGATGGTAGCGTGCCAGGGATGAAGACAGGCATGGCTCAATCCTAATCCTATCATATCAGTGAGGATTGATGGCGGTGAAAATGCGGATGGGTGAAAGTGGCCCGGTGGAGATGTGTAGCAAATCCTAGATACATTACTTTCAACCGCTCCGAGGGGAGGAGAAAAGGAAACCTTGCATTTAAGGGATCAAGGGAAATCTAAGAGGAGAAAAAGTCAGGAAGAAGACTTCATGCCCTAGCACTGCATGCGGCTTTACTCTAGCCTTCGTGGTAAATTGGAAAGAAACCATAGAGAGACCAAAAGATTGGAAATGCTTCCCTTCCATACCTAGTTAAGGTACAGAATCTCCAAGCCTTGGAAATGATCTTGGGCAAGGGAAAAGCCACAGAGAAAAAGGACATGCGGGGAATACTAAAAGAAAGTTGAAAAGGAGTGGAGGAGGGTGTAAATGTTACAAGCGTCTTTTGAAAAAATTATTATGGAGTGAGAGGAGTGAGAAGAGACTGGGAACATGTGTCCTCATTTAGCGCTTGAGTTTGCAGATTATTAAATTCTTCAAGTGGAACTTCAAGGCAGAAATTTGTGCTTAACAAGTGTAGAGGCTCGATGAGAAATGGTTGGGCTCGGGGAAAGGCATCAGGGAAAGTCTTTCAGATTCTGCCCACAATAATGGCAGGAGAGTTTTCTGTGGGCATGATACCTACATGGACCGAGTTGAATACGGAGAAGAGAGAACGGGTGAACGGGTTGGAGAATCCCATAAAATAAATATCCAACTATAATATGTGGAGCTCCTTAGGCTAGGTGGTAGTTTCACTGGGAACAGTGTCGTAAACTAAAGTAGAGGCTTTAGTGGGAAGTGGGAGAGGAGTAGAGGAGTCGTGAGATGTGAAACGGTTTGTTTGATAACGTAATTCAGAACATTTTTCCAAAAGGGAGCGCAATAAATTTAAAAGAAAACGCCTTATGTTTTATGTCGGAATTCCTTCCACGCTTAACGTGCGCGATATCGGTCCTACAAAACGAACCAGAGGAAAAAGTAGAATAAGAAAAAGTGGCGAGACGGATCAAGTAGAGCGTTTTTAGAGGATAGCCAAGCAAGATAGATTGGAAGGTCTAAAAGAAGAAGATACGGCTAATTTAGTGTGTGACTTGGATAGAATGGCTAGGGCTGGATTATAGTAGTTGATGTGATAGTTGAACCGGTTGCAGATACTTGGTGAAAGTTGTGTGGGAGAAAGAAAGTGCAGCAACATCAACGTCTATGCTTGAATTTCAGTAAGTATATGCGCATTCCATTAAATCCTTGGAGGTGCGTCAAGCGGGAGTTAAAAGTGATATTTGCTATGTCCGCCTTTTGGAGGGGCGTGGAAAGCGTTGAAATACAAAGAAGGACGAAGAGGGAATATTGTTATGATGAGAGGGAATGATACAAGGTTTACCACAGGGTTGAAAAACAAAGGGAAGACGGTATGCGAAGCGGGTAGAAATTGTGTGGAGATGGTTTGGTTGTTTGCACTTGAACGTGAAGTTGTGTATAGGGTCGGATGGGGTTTAGCTGGTGATCCAAGGAGCTTTACGGGAAAGCTTGGAGGGAGAAATGCTTTTTTTGCATCGGGAAATCAGCGGGTGTTCTTCCAATTATCTTCCTAACTCCTCATATGAGAGAGATGACGTGCCGTACGCGTTGGCGGGATGAATGTTAGCGGGGTGGAGATACTGCATCTCAATCCCCAGCCCGTCTATTAACTTCCCCTCCGTCCAAACTCCCTCTACTCACTACTGCCTATACCCTCCTTCTCCACACATCCTTTCCCGGCTCCGGCTTTCAGAGTTCAGAGGGAGAGAAAGTTAGCGTGGGAAATGAAGGCTGGAAGCGGTAGTTTGTGTGTTCTGGGTTGAGTAAAAGCAGACAGAGTCACATCCAAGTAAGGAAAGCTTGTCTTCCAACCTTCCAACCAAACTTTCCCGAAACCTCGGCACATTCGGCTTAGAGAAGACTCGAATCTAGTTTTTGAATAATTTAAGCAGGTTTGTGAAGACGGATGTCTAAGTAGGTGGATTGGATGAGCGATTTTGGTGGTTGGTTCCTCCCCCCCACGACAGCTTCAGCTAAGCACTACCCACTACTCTCTAGAATCGCAGAGTGGAGAAGAGAAGACGAAATGATTTGGAGGAGAAAAATTGCTATTAACTTGTGATTGGATTCGAGCTATAATCAGGTTTTGGGAATGTCCCCTTGGCATAATTGTAAAGAGGAAATTGAAATGCCGAGAACATTTGCGAGACAAATTGGAAGCCAAAATGATGAGAGAGAAGGAGAGGGCACGTAGGGAAGGAAATTGTGATGGGGGAAGTGGGGAAGCGAGGGAAATAATAAAAACAGAGGGCGGGATTGGAATTAGAATTGTCAATATTAGCCCGAGGGAAAATTTTAGGGCGGAAGACAAGTGTTAGAATTATGCCACGTTAGGGGAACGTTTCTTTATCTGACAAAACTCGGATTTGCTTTGAGCAAGCAATTAGCAGAACGGGAACGAGGAGCGAGAGACAAGCAGAAGTGCAATTATCCACCCGAAAACTGCGTATGTACCTTCTCATGCGTCCCATTTCACCGTTTCACCGATTCCAGTGAGAACATGGAATCCGTTAAATATGATGGTCTATGGATTCTGGATATTTGCATTTCAAACAGGAATCATAGAACTTTCATAATGTATAATGACGAGGTAGGGCTATTAGAAAAAGGAAAGCGACAAGCTCCAAGAAATCCCATGATACCAGTTATAATGTTTACCTTCCAATAGATATCCCCTAAAATTTAAACACAACCCATCCACCTCTCATCATTTCCTCGCGTTAATCCCTGTACTTATAAGCGAGCAAATCCTTGTTTTCATTTCGAATGAATCGATAAAAGAATGGTGCTGAATGATACTGATGCTTGAAAAAGTTGGAGAAAGTGTGCCTGAGAAAGATCGGTAGGATTACGTACTGGAAAGACCCACCACCTACCAACAAGAGTAAACGAGAGAATAGAAAGTATGTACACGCTCCTTCTTCGCTTCTTCTCCAATGATTTCACTGATTAAATTCATGATCCAGATTATAACCCTGGTGCAAGGAGAAAACCCTTCGCGGGGTGAGCGAAATTATGCTAGGTTCAGAAGAAGAGTTCTTAGAGGTTCTTCATGTTTCCTTAGTTTCCTCCCTAGCACCCTTCCAACTGCAACTTAATAATAGAGTAGAAGAGAGAATGTAAGGAAGGACATAAAAGGTATATATTTTATATGCGGGGAGGAACGCGAGTGTGTCACGCACGCGAGATTGAAATTATTTCTAAAGAGAGAGGGAGAAGAGGTTCTAAGTGGGGAAAGTAGAAGGGAAAGGTACATGTGGCTTGGTCCTTCTGTTTGCCGGACGTTTGCAGTGAAAATACGGTATGGTATGCCCCATAATGTATGGGAATGAATTAAACACTCCTGGAGACTGGAGGTGCAAACGGCAAAAGGAAATATGGCGGGTGGGGAGAGTTAGACTATTGTAGTTTTGTGTTTCTTTACACTTAGGCTATGGCTGGTGATGGTGGTAGAGAGAATGAAAGAAGAAAATTCAAGCATGTCCTGTAGTTCATACTGTAGCGTAGTGACAAGCTACAAAGTTATCGATCAGTTTCACCCTTCATAACCTGTACGCTGGACGAGTGATGCTACCAACAAAGCTAAATACAATGAACCAACTTGAAAATCTGCTGAAATCGTAGATAAAGTGTGAGGAAACGGAAGTGGATGAGGTGGTCACAGGGCGGATGAGTGTGCGGAGGAGAAATAGAAGGTGAAAGCTATGGAAATTATGGAATCTTAAGAGAAAGAATGCATGTGTATATTTGTGCATATATTCAAATAAGTATGTGAGCATCATATTCTGTCTAAGACCTTACCTTCGCCTTCGTCTCGTGCTGTATTGTGTGCATAAATCAAGTTTGTCGAATATATTTTGTGGTGAATTTGAATACATTCATGAATCTTTTATATGAAGGAAAATTGTCGTTGTTCAAAAAACGGGAGAAATTAACTTACGGGTAACTGGGCTCTTTTTTGTTTTATAGGGGAGGAGTTGAGATTGGAGAAGATTGTTGGGATATTTTGTTGAGGGAAAGTGCTAGGAGGAAGGCGAAGGACAAGGTTTTGATGACGAATCATGATGACTGTAGTTAAATTGTGAAAACTACGATCGTGTGTGAGACGGAACAAAAACCGAAAATTTACATTCAAGAAGATGGTGAAATGAGAATGGCTGGAGACACGGGAAGAATTTCGGAAAACGGCTGTATCAATAATTCTCCCTGGCTCTGACGAGTCTTCTGGCCAGTGCAGTGCGTCGGAGAAAGGTTTACCAGAGAAAATGAGCGAGTGATGAATAATCTGTGGACTTAAAAAGTTCGGGAATACAGGAAGAAACAAGTGCAACTTTCCTAAAGAGAATCAATTTATGTTGTCGCGGGTTTCAGAAAATATTGTAAAAGAACGCCCAACGCGACGGCCCAACAACTCTCCCTGCTTGAGCCTCACGGATTACTCTCTGAAGACGGGAAAAGTTTGGAGAAGAACAAGGACTTTTTAAAGGGACATTCGGAAATAAGCTCATCTCGTCAGAACTCTTGAAGCCACATCGGAAAAACTTGTGAAAAGCGAAACGAGATAACTGATTGCTAAGGAAAGTTGTTGTATTCTGCATTGTGTGTTACCTCCAGGCGAAATCTCTGGGGAGCGAAAGAAAGAGAAGCGTGGCGGAAGGAAGGAGAAGGAATCATTGAAGACGCGATATTATGGAAGAGATGGTTAGTCTTTGAGTTGTGGTGAAATGACTAGCTCGAATTTACTCTCCTGTCATGTCATGAAATCGTTGAGTAGACCAGCCAGTAATAAGTTTAGTAAGTCCTTTTGTAAATCTGGAAAGGTTATTTCGCGGACAGAATTCGGAGGACTTTACCTCCACTGAGGATCCAGGATACTAAATTCATTGAACTTTATAGAGATAATCCCAATCCCTGCGTATGCCATGACTTGGAACAGTTGAAGGGAGTCAAAAGTGTAGAGGCAGCCAGAGGGAAAGTCGGAGGAGAAATTTGAAGCGTCGAAAACAAGAAGGTGGTGGTGGGAAGTCTGCGTATTTTTTCCAGTGAGGACATAGACTAAAAAAGTTATCAAAATGCCGCAGCTACCTATGATGCAGATGGAGATCGCTGCGGTAAAAGACTTTATTTATACAAAACTGGAAGAGCCGAAGGCACAAAGGAAATTAGTCCTTGTCATCGTCTCCATAGCCCTCCTCCTGGACAACATGTTATACATGGTTATCGTTCCTATAATTCCTGATTACCTCCGTCGGATCGGCTCTTGGGAGACACACACAGAGGGGGGAGTGAGGGTTACGGAGAAGCCTGGTTTTTACAATCACACAAATGCAACTGGAACTTACACAGTGCCATCTAAGACAACAGAGAAACTCATCAATGGTGTTCTAGTTTACGAAGGTGAGGATTCCGCCATCGGTGTTCTATTTGCTTCCAAAGCAATGATTCAATTGTTCATCAATCCATTCTCTGGAGCCCTGATCGATCGAATCGGCTATGACAAGCCCATGATGATCGGGCTCACCATCATGTTCCTCTCTACTGCAGTCTTTGCCATAGGAAGCAGCTACAGCGTCCTCTTCTTTGCAAGAAGTCTTCAGGGTGTGGGCTCAGCTTTTGCTGATACTTCTGGTCTAGCCATGATTGCAGACCGCTACACTGAAGAGAATGAGCGGACCAAGGCTCTTGGGATTGCCCTAGCGTTTATAAGTTTTGGATGCTTGGTGGCACCGCCGTTTGGCGGGATTATGTACGAGATTGCCGGGAAAGAAGTCCCTTTCCTCATACTTTCTATGGTTTGCGTCATGGATGCCATCATGCTCTGGCTAGTCATGAAACCTATCAAGAAGCAACAAAAGGAGCAGGGCGTCCAGCGGCCCGCCGGTACTCCAATCTGGATCCTCTTCATGGATCCATACATTGCTTGTTGCTCGGGAGCTCTCATCATGGCCAACGTCTCTCTAGCTTTCCTCGAGCCCACCATTTCCGTCTGGATGATGGACACCATGCATGTGTCCCAATGGGAGCAAGGGATGATCTGGCTCCCTGCCTTCTTTCCTCACGTCCTCGGTGTCGTCCTCACAGTCAAGCTGAGTAAGCAGTACCCACAATACCAATGGCTCATGGCGGCCGGTGGCTTAGCCCTCGAAGGAATCTGCTCCCTCATGATACCCTTTGCAAAGTCGTACTGGGTTCTCATGATACCCATTTCCGGTATCTGCTTCGGTATTGCTCTTGTTGACACAGCCCTTCTTCCAACCCTCGGCTACCTGGTAGATCTTCGCTATGTGTCCGTATACGGAAGCATTTATGCAATCGCTGATATCTCCTACTCCTTTGCCTACGCTTTCGGCCCTATTATCGCCGGGCGTGTCATGGAGTCCATCGGCTTCTTAGCACTCAACATCGGCATTGCCGTCTCAAACCTTTGCTACGTCCCCGTACTTCTCATCCTTAGACACGTCTACGATCAGGGATTCAAGGACGAGGCCAACATCCTCATGAAGGATCCCCCTGACAAGCAGTACCAAACCTATGCCATGCAAGACCGTAAAGGGGCTAACCCAGACTTTTCCAAGCAGTATGGCAAACTTGACGACGACGAGGACGACTACACTTCAAACATGACCCCGGGTCATCGCGTCACCTTCCAGGAAACTAACGTCGATAGGTCTGTGTCAAATCAAGGAGGAGGAGGACCGAACGGTCAGTCTGCTGGTGGCAATTACCAGTATGGAGCCACTGCTACATCCGCTCCACCCCCTCCCCCGCAAGACTCATCAAATACGTTTAATCCATTTAAAAGTGTACAGCAGTCCAACCCCTTCAGGTCAAATTAAATCTTCTCGACTACCAAACCACATGAGTCAAACTCATCTTCAGTACAACTCAGAGTTTCGAAGCAAGGGTTTCATGGATCTGCCATCTTTCTGGAACAAGGATGCTATTCCAGCACACTAGATAACAACATACAACTTATTTTATTTTCCTTTAATATAATCCAACTTATCCAACTTGAGAAGATGGGACAAGGATAACGGCTCAACTTGAAGAATTATCGTCCTATCCATACTATCACTATCCACCTACGAGGCTGACGGTAATAAGCGAACAGGGAATGCTTTGCTAAAATCAAAAAGTAATGTGTCTTTGGATTATTATCTCTCACTCTTCTCAAAACTTTCGTTTTTAACTGTAGAGTGTAGAAAAATACTACAACTACTTTGTAGAGGATTTTTGCTATCATTGTAAAAATCCTTTAACTTTTGGGGCTGTGGCAAGAAAAGGATAATACTTAACTTATTAAAAAACTAAATAATGGTGCGCTCACAATTTAATTACAAGTGTGCATACGTATCGTGTAATTTGTTAGGAATTAGGTACAAATTATAATCCTTGTTATTCCATCCGGGAAAAGTTAAGTTGATTCATTCCCGGTCAGATGATTAAATCAACTCCCTAATTTTAAACTTTAATTATTTCCACCCGACCAAACTAAATCAATTATATCTTAACTATATATCGGAAAACCCAACCCCTTTTCTATTAACCCGTATTATAAAGTCGAGAAATTGTTTTATTGTCAATTGTAGAGCCTTATGTTCTGCCAGGTTGCAGAGTCATTTAAATGGGCAGCACAAATCCCTTTATTTATATTATATATTATTATATTATTTATTGCTACAAATCCCTGGATTCATCTCAAAATGTTTATTAGGAAGATAGTGAAGAAATACTACGTTTTCAGGGCTGGGAGAAATAGAGAATACTTTTTATAAAAATACTCAAGAAAAGTAGAAAAACAAGGGATTTACGGTAACGCTCTATTACGGAGACAACCAAAAATCAAAACATATCAATGAGGCAAGTCGTTTCGTCCTCTTGTGTAATCCATATCAATAAAATGTAAAATGGAATATCATGAAGAGTGGCAAACACTTAGCCTTTGTAAATTGGATGCATATAATTAATTAATCAACAATCAATCATACGTTTGTTCATAACTTACATATCTTATACGGTAGATTAGATATATAAGATATATATCGACATAGTATAGATGTAACTTTTAATTAAAATTAAGTCGATTGTAGTATACGGTACGGTACAAGATAGCTGCTAAAATGACTTTATTCATATCATGTAAAAAATATAATTATTGTCTCATCCATGCGGGGACGGGGACGGTCACGTTCCAATGGTCTGTGTTAGATGGAAACTTCTTCTACTCTAAAATCATCAATATCTCTTGTAGTGTAAATAAATTTAAATAAGAAAAATCATGCCCAGGATAAAAACGTCCCAGAAGTGGGCTAGTTTATGTGAAGTTAAGCTTAGTTAAACTAAACTACTTTTAAGCGACTCATACCAAAGGAACGGGTAACTAATGTTAGCAAAACTTGCTTATAAATATTGGCATTTCATTGAACGAAATGATGAGATCTGTAAAACTATAGGCAAATAGATCCGGAAGAAATAGTGAAAAATTACATTTAAATTTGTCATAGAAGCAATTAAGTCACTTATATTGGCTTATTGTTGATCCAGAAACAACAATTTGAACGAATATTAAACCCGAAACAAATCAAGTAGATAACGATCTTAGAAAGCGAATTTGGTACCAGAATTAATAACCAATGTACGCTATCATAACATGCTAAACAGAGAGCTGAAAATATTTAGAATCGAAATTGATACTATTGTCAACGATTTTTCGAGTTGAACCTTTAAGGAAGAAGCTTAGTAAGAAAGTTAACCAAAAATTCTACTCGTTAGTAATCAGGAAAGACGTGGATGGTAAAAACCTTACCGTCGGGCGCCCCATTCATATCATCCGGCTTGGATTTCTTCCAGCAGCCCACAATTAAGCAACAAAACGTGTAGTACAGCAGTGAGGTTTTGAACTCACGTTGAGATAATCAATGCATCCTTAGGGAAATTTTGAGGTAGGCCAAGGACTTATGAAACTAGAATTTATCAAAAGTTGTAGTTTTGCGTAACAATTTAACTAGCATTTACGTATTAATTATATTATTTATTTATTCAGTGGAGAATACTTTGGATTGGACAAGTTTTAAGGTGAGGTGGGTTACCCCATAAGTTTTATAAGAAGTGTCCGTGAAAGTACGTGAAAATATGTCGATTGCGAAGGAACTGGACTAAAACTTGTAACACAATTGCGTGAGTATAGAGAAAGGTAGAGTTTGTAATGCACTGTGCACATGTAAATAGATTCGTGTTAGCTTCCTACGGCTGAGTGGGAATTATTAGAAAGAGAGTACGCGCTCCTTGTTGTAAAATGTTGGAAACCTTTCTCCCCTTCCAGTGGGCGTGTGTAAATTAGGTCAAGAGTTACGCAAATGTTGGAGGCATAATATTGGAGAAAGTACGGAATTCGCTGCAGCAACAGTCACATGTTCCTTTCCATATACGACAAATCAGGAGGACATTCGTGAAAGAGGTACAACTCTCTAGTAATTGTTATTGTAAATATGTGAAAGGAAAGGTGAAAGCATAAGAGACACGGCACATAGTCATAATTTATACATGTTGTTGTAGCTGGAGTGGAGAGGATGTTAGAGAGTGTGATTGGATTTTGCATATCGTCTCAAGAAGAAATATGCGATGTAAACACGCAGATCACTTGTCTGCCGTAAGAAGGACTGAGATGGGAGTGCACAAAGATTAATAGAAAACGACGAGAAATACACGCAACTGAAAATTTAGTGGATGTACTAAGAAGAATGATGCATTAGTCGTGGTAGTAGGTTGATTAAGATGACGACAGAATTGGTTGTTGTCCTCAAGTAACGATTTCTCGATGTGAACTGAATCATTGTCATTCTCCCAACATATTTTGTATTCCATACGTTAGCTAACACTAAACTTATTATAAACTGTTTCATTCAATCATATCATTATAATTTATCCCAGAGAGCAAAAATCTACGGATCCACGGTTGAGTAATTGGGTGTACTTACTTAACTCGAGTCTTCATCTACCCTGGGAATCCCTGAGCAGCTTGTTAATTGCGTCTGCAATCATTGGAAAATTTCAAAATATACCTTAATCATCTGTGAGCTCATTTCTTCCTTCTGATTAAAAAATTAAGTTAAACCTGATCCATCGCCCTTTAGTCAGTAAAATGCCACTAGATGAGCTAATTCATGGGGGAAATCAGGTAACAAGATGGGTTTCAATCTCTTTCCAAAAGAAACTTCTTGAGTTAAGTCGGGTTTCATTCATTGCGTAACATCAATTGAGTTGGCCGCCAGTCATTAAGGAATGATTTAAATCTCACTAATCAACTCGACTTGCTATAATGAGCAATAACTAATCTAACCTAACCTTACCCACAGTATCTGTGGATAGTGGATATGTATTGATTGAAAAAGTCGAATATTGGAGAAAGCAGGAGAAATAGCTGTAAATGTACTGTATAACAAGATCCATTCACGTGAACATTACACACTACCCTATACACGTGTTACATTATACTTCTGTGAATGTCAATTTGGAATATATACTTTAATGTGCATTGGAGTTAGTGGTGTACTAAGGAAGGAACTCTACAATTTACTAGTATATACATGATGAATAGCATGAGTTAATAAAACCAGTCGTTTAATTATTCGAGAAACCACTCTTTTAATATTATTTTTCATAATTGAATCTTCTCCATCTACCAATTCTTCTACCACCAAACTCCGTCAACTATCTCTAGCAAAATACGTGAAGAGTTGCGGAATGAAACATATTCTTCTAATGCACTCAATCTAAATAATGTTTTGACATTCGCTTCCTCTTGCTGCACCCGCATTGGTAAAAATAATTAATTATTTCCGTGGTGGCAATTTCATCAAAGCGGGAGCGAGAGATGATTATCATACGTGAGAGTCGGGAGAAAGCAGGAGGGTGAAAATGTGGAAGAACAAGGAAATCTTCTTAGAAGAAAGTTTATTAGGGATGCTACGGAAACAGGATGAGGAAAAGGGTTATCCTACAGAAAGGGGAGGAAGATGATGGGAAAGAAGATTGTCACTATATTAGCTTGTATGATTTGTGCCAGTTCACGGTTGGTGGCTGTGTTGACGGCTGGGGCAACAGTAATGGAGCGACTATGATGATGTATTCCAGACGGGAAGCAGCCGCCAAGCTTTTATATACTCTGACTTTATCCACCAGGACATAATATATTATTTCAAGTGAAAGAAGAGGGGTAGAGAAACATCCTCCAAGAGTTCCAGATTATGGAATATGTAGCTGTAGGAGCAACAACCGGGCAAAAGGGAGCCCTTTCTTCTACCCGCTCTTCAAGCTTACGGTTGTACGTGCCAACATACGGGTATTTACCAAGCAGGGGTGGTAGAATCTAACTACACGGAGCGTCGGAACATCTCATAAAAGGTTTAACAGAAGCGACACATGCAGAGGGAGAAAAGCCGTTGATATAGTTATTGTGTTCCAGGGATAAGAATTCTAGAATGCATAAGGTGTGGATGGTGAATAGGTGATTATTCTCGGTGCTTATATGCGGTTTCCCCGAGGTGATGGGAGCTGGTAGATTTGGGATGCTGATGGAGGAGAGGCGGGTAGAACCGAAGGAAGATGTGGTCCGGACTCAGGCTTGCAGTCTATCCCAAAATGCTCCTCTCGTACGTAATGATGTAATGGGTGTATATAAAAATAATGGACCTGGGCTTTGCGGAACGGGATAGGAAGGGATGAAGGCGGGCGCGGTTAACAGAACATGCTAGTCAATCTATCTGCTACATTACTTTAAATAAGAGTTCTTGGATGGAGGCTGAACACGAACTGGTCCACAGGACAGTCAAGTCAGCTTTTGCTGGAAAGAATTTTGATGAGACTCTTCACGTGTCATCATCCTGTCATAATGGATGGCATTCCTCATCACAGACGGGATCCGTACATCCACAGCTAAAAGTGGACTGAGTAGAGTCAGGAATCATACAGATCTGAGACGTGGTAGTGGTGGCTCTTGAATGGTGGTCCCTGGTATGACTGTCACAATTTGAAAAGAAACCGTCTTTCATGTAAGAAAGAGTGTAGGAAAATGAGAGGGATTACATTAGACGACGCGATACAAATATTAACTCGGGAGTAGGGCAATTACGAAAATCCCTTCATGAAATGAGATTGCTAATTTAGATCCCAAAAGCATGATTATGAAGGAGATCAAGTGACGATGGGAGAAGAAACGCTTGAAACGCATAGTATGCTGCAAATGTCAAACCTCATAAAATCCCTTCTTATGTCCTCGTGTATCATCAAATAATGTACACAATTTAGTCAACCCGCACTGTTCATAAAAATACTAGAGCTAGCTAGTGAGCCAAAACCTAGCAAAATTGACAGAATTCCGAGAGTTGAGTATATGAAGGACTTGCAAATAGAAGAACTGCCTAAAACACGCACAGATGGGAATCAGGACTCTGGGCAACAATTTCACTCATCTGGGGACCCACCGAAGAAGAATAAATTCATTCACATTTCTTTTAGCATTGCCCCAAAAGGAAGTAAGAGCAGAGCTCGAGAGCTCAGAGCAAGAAGCGTCTTCTCCTTTAAATTATCGAATGGGGGACTGGCTGGACCAGAGGATAGGCAGGAAAGGTGCTTTTGGCTTTGGAGAAAGCAGAAAACGTGAGCCTTGTTTTCTCAGAACTCAGAACATATACTTGAAGAAAAGTGGGCGATGAGGAGGCCAAGGTAGGAATTCAGTGCTTTTAAGCTTCCAGTTTTATAGAAAACGAATAGTTGGAAAGGAAAGCTGGTGGGTGAGTCTTGGTAGAGGAAACGGATAGTTGAATGGGAAGGATTCCTTCCTGCATTAGTTTTGAATATTTGAATTTGAATCTTTGATAGGGATGTGAAAACATGGGGGTAAGTTTGGTTACTATATTCTTATGAAAATAAATGATGTTCTTCTCCCCTTTGAAACCCGGATGTCACCTTAATGTATTATACCGAGATGGAAATGCTTTGTAATGGAAATTCCCAAGGTTAAAAACATGGTTGGATATCATTTACATTTTCTTAAACTTTTCCCAAACTATCTCGTTATTCCTCCCAACAAATGCCAAAATAAGCCTTTACGAAATCTAGTAGGCGACGCCAGAGATAAAGACGGGAATGTCGTCGAGTGAAAACAAAGAGTGCAGAAGAGAAAAGGCGGAAAAAACTGAAACTGAGGCAAGAAGATGGATGAGGTGATTACTCGGGTTGGGGAATTGATGCAATGGAGGTGGAGGACGGAGGAGGTTGAGGCGGATAAATATAAGAGTAGAAGCTATTCTATTATATGGTACACACTCAGGGATACGATCTTCGTTGGATGAAACTAACTGAATAATCAGCTTCCAAAGGGGGTGGACCACAAGAAGGGCGAGATTTTTATCTACTCCTCCAGCTCATGATCTTGGGATAGGTGGGCATGAATCGGAGGGTGAAGGACAAGGAAGAGGTGGAGGATGACGAACAGAAATTTGGTGAAGAAAATTCAGTGTAGTTACAAATTACTTTGATGGAGTATTTCCCTGGACATGAGTTGAGGTTGCGGAGGGAATTAAAATGGTCATGTGGGATGTGATTAAATGGGAAGAGACAGGAGGAAGGAAGGGAGCCGTCTTGGGGAGGACGGAATAAGTTGGAGCAGATGAAGAAAGGTGCGGAAAGTTGGGAACTAATATACTTCCGTCTCCTAACTCCCCGCCGTAGAGACAGATGAATGGGACGAAGATTGCGGTTTTTACGGGTTTTTTCTCTCTCTCCTGATTCTCTACAAGAGAGAATCAAGAAATGAATGAATGGGTAGGTAATAGACGGGAGAGATGAGAAAATCCGGCAGCCGGGAAGATTAGATAGATGTTCCGAAATAGTGTGAGTAGAGTAGTTGGAGAACGGAGCTGAGAGCTGAGAGGGCTAGGAAAATGCCCGGGTAGAGAGTATGAGCCCCGCCTGGTATCCCAATCCGTAGAGAAGGGGAAAGCTATAGATTCTCACTTCCGATTTTCTCTTCCTGTATATCTTCCTCGGATTGTTCAGATACACAGGACAATGTTAATGGAGACAAAGATGGGGATAGACTAACAAAGAATACAAGTTGTGGTCGGGTATAGGTGGTGGGGCGGAAGGTGGGAGCACTGAGCGTGGGGAATGATTATGACATGCACGCATTATATATATTTGTATATAATATATACCTTATATGCGTTCATTGAGTCTTGAGGGTACTTTCTTTGGGAAGAGGTTCCTGGATGAAGGGAACTAGAATGGAGAAAGCGATTCAAGCCTCTTTTCTTTCCCTTAATCCGTTTCGACACTTATTGCCATGTTCCCTTTTATTCTCAGTGACAAATATCCTTTGTGACACTCGTCTCCTCCCATGAGTCTTTTTTATTTCTTGGTCACAAGAAATTACTTTCCCTATCTCATCTCATCTCTTCTACCCTGTACTCCCACCGACTTAATAATCGCACTGCCAATATCAGTGGCCTCTCCCACATACTCCACTCTTCCTCAACTTTATAGCCAACTAGCTGCAGTCTGTAGTTTTATGAATTGGTCCAGCCTTCTTCTTTTCTTTCTCCAGCGGAATATCTGATCACTAGCTGTAGGATTAGCTATTAGAAGTTGCCTCTCACTCAAAATAGGTACAGTATTTTGGCTGCCCACAGCAAAACCTAATTTGGACGATTCCTTTCGGCTGGGTCACCTCCACACTCTCCTCTCACTCTCTGTGGAAATACGTTGTAGGAAGGCTTTCATTTAGAATATCTAGGATTAATAGGGATTTTCACAAGTACAAGCTCACAATTAGGGCCAGTTGAGTGTATCTGGCCAGTTTAAGAAAGTGACGAAAATTCGATAATACTTTAAGCCAATCACAAACATGTAAATGTATCAAGTATTCCCTATATTCTATCATTGAGCCCTTCCATATTCTGCCATTGAAAGTCATTTCACTTTTAATCAAAAAACGTGTTTTAGTTCTCATGCTTAGCTTGGTTTTTTAAGAAATTAGGAACGCGCGTGAATAGGATTTTTTTTAAGCTACAGCAATAAAAAAGGTGTCAAGAATCAAATCCCCAAGACTAGGAATAGGAAATTGCTTCATCGGAATTCTAGGTTACTCAGAACTTATTTCAGAGATTCAAAGCGAGTTTAATCCCTAATAAGTGAACAACTATTTTTGTGGCCTGAATTCCTTGATGATAATCTTAAATAATGTAGTCGCCGCCAACCTCACCACACCAAATGCTAACTCGGTGTTATGAGAATATACTAACTTAGGTAGTTTATTATAAACAGTAAATATTTGTCTGTAGATTCTTCAGAGAAAGTCCAAAATTCTTCGCTGTTTGTTTCCGTTCGTAATTAATTACCTCTTGCTTCCGGCAAACAATTTGAACCTCAATATTTTATTTTCTATCCCTTACATTTGCCAAGGGTGTTTATTTATTTGCAATTTAAAAATTTCTGTAGATGAATGAACCAGAATGAGTACGTCATTATTCGAGCAAATATTTAATTGAATTTGAAACCATGTTGGAGTAGCTTAAACTCTTACACTGGTTAGAAATTAGGAAATGTAGGGTAGAAAGCATCATTCCCTCCCGGAACTTTTTTATTAAATGGACTAGAAGAACGGAAAGTCTCATAGCTTTAACCATATGCAGGAAAAAAAGAAGTAAATAGAGCAGAGAGGGTTGATTTAGAGGGAGATGGGAAATAAGAGATGAGTCCACTAATGGAAAGGACGGGAAGCAGAGATGTGGTTTCAGGTGATGCATGAGAAGGGGATGGAGAAAGCGAGAACCCCGAAGAAGACTAATGGTTTGGTAATGATGAGTTTGGGGGAAATATTTGATGCTTGGCAATCGGGAAAATTGAATATGATTCCACTAGAAAGTATTATATAGACAAGGATTCGAGCAATTCCGAGAAAGAGAAACATTGGTTAGAATTGAAGAAAGCAGTTGGATGTCCGACCCAGACCTAGAAAAACTATCCCTTTTGGAGTCCACCCAAACTGCAATTATAGATGAGAGGCCAACTGCATTGCATGGGATGATGCATGGGTATATACCAAGGGGGACCGATAAAACAAGGAGATAAATAGAAGATGGTAAATGGATAAAATAGAGGAGCGGGTGAAAAGAGTCCATCAAATTTAAGAGTGTACGGAGAAAGGTGGTGAGCGGGTCTGTGGGTGGATGGATCTCGTAAATTCGTAGCAAGTTTCCGGTGGACGGTGTGTGTGTGCACGAACTTAGCTCTCGCCGGTCTCACTATGTATAAAGTCTTAGTAAGACTACATACTGAGACCGTAAGACTGTCTTACTCGACATAGTAGCTGCAGGAGCTGTATTGTATCGCATTTTAAATGCACTTCTACCGCCGCGTTATGTTAGTCGGATTTTCGGAATGAACTTTCCGGGTTCTTGTTCTTGGTGTAGCTGTTTCAAAAGAAAACTAGTTCACTGGCGGAGAGCATGAGGGAGAAAAGTTAGTTTCCTTTCCCAATTCTGCCCCTTTTACTACTTTACTAACCCAGGTTGAAAAAATTTTCCCTCCCTTTATCTCTCTGCCTGTACTGTACGTGTAAGTGTAAGTATCGATCCCAATGGGCTCATGCCTGGCGGTAATCTTTCTCCCTCTCTTTTCGGCTCTCTTCAATCTTCAAGTCGGTAGTGGGAGCGTGGTGGGACGGGAGGGACTTTGGTGAATAAACCAACTAGTTAGGTCGAGTGCGTGCATTTGACTTTACTTTGACTGGTCCTTTTTTCCCTTCGGCAGGCCTTTTCTCTCTTTTCAATCTTTTCCCCTGCATTTCTCCCTTGCAGACTTCACACAGCGACACAGCCCTCCAAGCCAACCAGGGCAACCTGTTTGAAGTGAATCATTTTGGATGAATGCAAAAGTTTAGAGAGAAACTAGATGATCCACCATCCACCCACCCAACCCCGTTTGCTTCGTGTTCCTACGAACTACGAGCAGTCAAACCCTCTCATGTGTGCACATTCCCGTAATGATGTCCTCTCCTAATGAGAACAACTCACTCAAACCATTTCTCTCATCTTTCAACATCCTTCCCCATGCACTGTATTCCCCTAAAACCTTTCCAAAGGAAGCTTTCTCTAATCTCTTAGCTTCAACTAACACAAGCTTGAGTTACTCCCAAGAATAAATTAAGTAACGTACGCTTCCTCTAAAAAACTTTCGAGTCAATCACAAATCACGAGCCACGCAATAAATTTACCTTAAAATTCGGAAGAAATCTCGCTCATCCCGAATTACTTTGTAAATCATTCAAAAATTTTAGTAGTCAACCGTTTCTAGCGGTTTCACTCTGGATAACCAAAAGGGAAGGCTGATGTTGAATTATGTTGATTATGACCAAAAGTCGCAATAGTACCAAAAACAGTTAAATCGGGGTTGAATATACAATGAGAAAGTGCGAGGTTTGCGGGAAGAGATTTTATAAATGTATGTAATCAGAGGGGAGAATCATGCTGGAGGGATGCAGGATTGATTGTCAAGGAAAGATAATTGCATCAACTTGTTTGTGTCAATTAGCAAGAATCTGACGGCATTTGTTTTGAGAACGTGTAAAAGCAGAGACATGTTGTTTCATTAAGGGTGTCAATCAATATTTAGAGGAAGGCCCATACACCCTTCTTCCTCCACACTTTTCAACCATGTACTTGTCAATCTCAAATCTCAACTATAAAACCAAAAGCTTTCAAACTGGCATACACACGCGGATATTTTAACGGAGAAATTAAAGTGAAAGCAACCAGCTACTCACTCTTACCGACTTCCCTTCAATGTTAATGCTTTTAGAATGTTGTCCCTACGCAAGACACAAAATGTGTGTTCGTGCACACGAGACATTGAACAAGGAGTAGAACGTTTAGGCATGCAGCTCACGCAAAAAAGAAAGCGGGAAAATAGAATAAGAGGCAGACAGCGGAGAAAGTGAAAGTAGACGTGGAAGCGAGAAAGGAGAAAGAAGAGTCCGCGAGCTGGTTATTATCTTGATTAGTTAATAAACGTAGAGTGGATGAGATTAATATTTACGTTGGTTTTAAGTAAATGACTCGAATTCCTTCTTTGATGATTTAATCTCTCCCCCCGCTCTCATTCCTTACGGATGAAGAGAGGGAGTTGGACAAGTAAGAAGGAGCCTATGATGAAATAAGGTGTGGGATGAATAGTGTCCTGTAATCTTTTTGCGTCACTACCTCCTTAGGCTACGTCGTCGATTTTCTCTATGATTTCACCCCTCTTGTCTCGCATGCCAGTTCCGCTGTTTTCATTTCTTGATACCCACGTACGTAGTGCAATCCCTAGCTTTCCGTGTGGGGATGAGGAGGTAATCAACTTAGTGGTTCTTGTCTAAGATGAGGTTGAACAGCAGGGGGACTACCAAATACTACGAATAATATACGCGAAAGTAAGGAAAAGCATCTTTGGAGGAAAGAGCGGGGCAACCGTAAAGATTCTCATCTTCTTGTTGTCTCGTAACGATTTTAAGAGGAACTTCTCCGATTGAAAGCTTCTTTCGTTGCCTACGTTCAGGTGACTTTCACTCATAATAATGAATGGCGGGGAAAGTGAGGCGGGCGTACCTGCATCCATGGAATGGAGATACGACATAGAGCAGTTAAAAGAAGTCTGGGCTGGTATCCCATCCACACAGCAGAGACGGCTGAGACGAGTGCAATATGTACTTAATATGTTGTCGGATAACGTTAGTTTCAAGGAGTTTATTAATGTAATTAGATTGTCGTTCCCTTAGCCCCTTGGGACTAGGAAAACAAAAAGTTGCCGTCAATTAAAATCCCAGTAATGAGGTGCTTGTTTCTTCTTCCGCTCGTCTTTTCTGGTGACTTTAACAAGTTATTATTATATTGTACCCAGCAACGTTTGTATTATGAATCCGAAGCAGCTGAAAATAATCCGGATTCCCTTGCTGTTGTGTGCAATTTGAATGCGCCATTATGATTGGACAAAAAACGGTGGGACAAGAAGGAAATGAATCTATTTCGAACTCAAATTTACATAGCTATTCTGATTTTCCTGATTTCACGGGGATAGCCATTTAAAATAGTATAATAAAACTATTTCACATGCGAAACAGTTTAAAAAATTCCAAACCACCTTATATGTTTTTCATATCATAAAATACAACAAAGGATACGTGCGCATACGTACTTGGCTCTTCATGTATTTGTAAAACGATTTCGAATTTAAAACATGGATATGAATAAGTTTAGCCTCCTTTGAATCTTTGATGAGGAAGATACACAGGAGAGTAGAGTGCATGGGGAAGAGAATGCAGATGACTATCAAGAGTCTTGTTGTCTATGCCCCGGACCGGGGCCCCCGGTTTGCCTCACCAAGGAGCGCGGCTTGGGTTACATACAATAGAGTTTTCTAAGTAGTTTGCTCCCCTCGCCTCGTCCGCCAGCCCATTAATAGAGAGGAGTATAGATTGAACTCTTTGATGATTCCCTTGGGATTGTGGGTCTAGAATTTAATTTGCTTTCCTTTAATCATGCTAATTTTACGCGAAAATCCACAAGAGAGTTAGACCATTACAGAAAGAGAAAGCAAGGGCAAGGAGGCTAGAGGGAGAGAAACGCTCCAAAGGATCGAGAAAAGGGCGGAAGAGAAAAGGCTCAGAAAATTTCCGTATTTTCTTACATTGAAACCGCACTAACTTTGCTGAATAAACTTGGTAAATTAAGCTAATAAACAAGAGGCACGATGAGAAATCGCAATTATGAGTAATATGTTGCTGGTAATAGACTTCTCTGAATGGGTAAAATAGTCAAAAAAGTTATGTTGACCCTGGTAGCCATTATGTGAAGTCTTATATGCTTCTACATTTGGAAAAATATATTTTCTCAGAGTGTACGCCAATCTCTTAGCATTGAGTGTGATGTAGTTTGAAACCGCGTCGCAGAATAACATGTGATGATGATATGACAAACTTTTTGAAAAACACAAGTCTAAATTTGGCAATAGAAGCAAACATTTTGCAAAAGCTGCGATTGTTCGATGGCAGCTTTTTGAAAAGATATTGCAAATTTAAATCGAGATTGCTGTGAAATTTAAAAAGTAAATTAAACCACTTCGGTCCACTTCGGCAGAGAAATAAGATACATTTCTGTAAAAACAGTAATGTAGAAGTTTAAGGGGGAAATTTCAGGTTGTCCCTTGCGATTTAAATTTTGTAAAGTAAACTTGAAAAGTTGCCTTGGATTAAGTTAAGACGCGGTTGGAAAGATAAAAGAGACATAAAAGTTATTCCGGCTAAAAAACAAGGAAACGGAGAGATGCAGAGGCGTGAGGTGAGGACGAAGTTCAAGCGTTTGAAGACCAGGGAAGAAAGCAAAGAAAGGGCGAAAGCACAGGGTTCTGTACTTCACTCGACGGGAAAGGAGGAGGCGAGAAAGCAGAAAGAAAGTTCTGCGGCGGCGATAGTCTACAGAACGAGAGAAAGCAGGAGGAGGGCATAGAAAGAAAGGGTGGATAAATTGGAAGGAAAGAAGAAGTGGTTTGAGAGGACAAAGCAAAAGTTATGGTTATCAAGGGCACAATTACATTTCACGGTAGAAGGGAGATTCTGGAAAGAGGAGTAGTAGTACTTGTCTCAAAGCTTCTCTTCAGTTCCCAAACTTGCTTTTTCCCTTCCCTATCTTTCGTGGTTCGTGTTGGAGAAGCAAGTAACGAGATGAGGAAATAATAGTAAAGATAGCGGTGACGGGTGGGGTGATAGAGGTTGGCCCCGCTAGCAGCTTACACTGGCCGCTTCAGGGAGTTGGTATGCTAGTTCCGAGTTCCGAATAAGGAGAAAGCAAGCTATAGACTTATAGAAAGAAGGATTCCTTCCCACCGACTTTTATTGAGCTCTTGGTGTGCTACATAGGTAAATGGGGAATTCCTTTTCTTTTCCAGCAAAGGGAATAGAATGTGAGGCAGTTTACCCACCTTGCTTCTCCCTAGCTCCCCATATTAGCTCAGCTCTTGTGACTCCGAATAATGCTTGCACATGATGGTCATTTTGTCTGACTACGGAGCGTTTGCTTCTGGCGGATGTAACGATAAAATTGGTAAATTAGCATCCCTTCGGGGCTTACAGAATGGAAAATGGGATGGTCTGCCTTGCGCTTTCTTCCCGAATACCTTATTGTGCCGTGGAGAAATCCCTCCGTCAAAGCTCAGCAATCTGTGGCGCTTAACGGATCTAGGAGCCACAGCCAAGGGAACTGTCACGTTCCACTATGACTGTATACTTCAATCGCATTAAAATACGTCTCTTCATAATAATAAAGTGCGGGAGGATATTGGTACAGTAAAATTGTTTGCGATCACCCAGTAGGACTTCTGCATCTTGTTAACAATAACAAAGGATCTAGGTGATTTAACCCCTTAGATTTTAGAGCACCCACATTGTGATAGATTAAACTTTCTTACGTGGGCTATGTAGGATCGAGATGAAAGCCAGAGTACCTTACCTAGAGAGAAATGACGAGAAAGAGAAGATATAATATTAAAAGTATAAAACAGTATATACCCATGCACACGTGATGAGAAAGTGAATTCGATACGATTCTCGACTAGTAGTCCGACTCTCTCTCCAGTTTTATCCAACTTGGATGAAAGCTCCCTACTTTCCGAAAAAGGATACGGCTCCCTTGAGACTACCTTCAAGGTTCCTCCGTTGAATTTTTTCAGTACTATGCACGTACGGCACGAGTCGGCTCGCAGTAGTGGCAGTAGTCTAGCAGACCAACAGATATGCAGTTCTCTTCTAGAAAAGGAGCGCTACTTTTTCAACTCCCTCCCAACGTCCCAACTACCCTTTCCTCCAGACCGTACATTGCAGCTTATTTTCAAAGTTGGTACCTTAATTCTTTCTCCGCCTCGAAACTTTTCCAGACTCTACTCTGTATCACCTTGAAAGTATCATAAGATAATATCCGTACCTAAAATTCGATTCTTAGCAAAGCTCCTTCAGCCCAATTCTTCATCCTTAGATTCTTCCAAGTTATAAGCTCTTTCATACAAATGCCTTCACGCCTTGTCTACTTAATTCTCATATCCAATTTCTTTGTATTCCTGCACGCTTGTGAACATCTCGCAAACCTTTGCCTTTGAATGTTATGTTACAAAACAGTGCACTACCTAATATAAGTAAAATTTATCTTCCCTCTTCTCTTTCGCTTCTTCTTGATCTTCTCTTTTTACGGCACCAGGTTCGAAAAGCGGGAAGAGTTAATTAGAGTGAGCTGAGGAAAGCTTGTCATATACATGCAGTAAGCATCAACAATAGGATATGCATGAAGGTGAGGATGTAAACTTGTTACTCTGTACTTGTTGCAAATCTTGTTGGAGAAAAAGAAGATGCAATTATGTTTCATGAGAACAGGTTCGTTTGCTTGAAATAAACTCAAGGCAAAGTGGGATAGAAGAGGATGGAGGGGAGGATAAAATGGCAAATTTTTATCTCCCGTGTTCCAGCCTCGTCCATACAAAATTTGATTTCCCAAAGCATAAATAATTTAAAAAAATAGGGAAAAATAATGGGACAATGGAGAAAAAAGCGAAATGCGTATATTAGTTTGCGACTCGATTTATTTTCCAGAGAAAACTTTTAGAGATTTTCGCAATTCCAGAGTATTTTGCCAATTTCAACAGGTTTTACAGATTATGGTTTTATAAGTCGAAGGTTTCATAAGAAAATAAAATATAGAAGTTTGCCTAAAATACTATTAAATAGAGGCGAAGAAGGGATTAGGGAGTGTATAAAATCCGTTGTAAAGAATTTGAATCACAAGGCATCGTCCCACGGTAGAGGGAGATAGGATCTAACCATAGTATCCGTAACCGTATCCTGGGTATCCGTAACCGAAGCTACGGTAACCGCCATAGTATCCGCCATAATAAGGGTATCCATAACCGTAGCCGTGTCCGTATCCGTGCCCGTATCCCAAACCGTATCCTCCGTAACCTCCATATCCTACGAAAGCAGAAGATACATGTGAAATTTGCAAAGCGTAACTCTGCTAGTTATTGTGGTAGCAAGAAAAAACCCTTGAGCTTGAAAAGCCTGAAGCTTGAAAATCGTTTACTAAACACCATACCAAATCCAAGTCCATAGCCGAGTCCAAGACCGTAGTAAGAGCTCGCAGTTTGGAGATCACCAGTCTTTTTCTCTGTACCTTCGGCGGGCTTGACGCCTTGAGCGGCAGCAGCGGCAACAATAGCCAATACTGCGAAAACAACCTGCACAAATAGCAACAAGAAATCTTCATGAAATGCAACCGTAATATTTACGACACTTAACCAAAAACTGTAAAGGTAACATAAATTAAACACTGGGATACTTTGGAATTGCACCAAATTCACGAACGTTTTGTTTGTAAAACTTACAGCGAATTTTGCCATTTTGAATTCAGGTTCGTTTGTAGTTGAGGATTCAACTGAAAAGAAGATTGAGCTGGAGATGTGGTTGTTCACAAGAGCTTGATTGGTAACTGATGCTGTTCTAGGGATCAGAGCTTGTTTAAATACTTGAAATTCTACCTGGCCGTACCAGCTGGAGGAATTGCGAACAATAATAGTTTTATCCACCAAAGACCTCTCTCATCCAAGTTCCGTTCATATCAAAAAGGACAAAACTAAGCTTAAGACAAGGTATCAGCAACAATCATCAAAGGCTTCCCCATCCGCAGCCCAAGCGTATGTCATATGTACTCAAAGGCTAAAGTAATCCTGTAGGCTAACTTCTTTCTATGAATTTGTGCGTATTGAAAGGAAGCTTACGTAAACCATTTTCGCAAAGCATGGGTAGTTTTAACGTACTTTTGGCTTGTGTTCAGTGCCACTGCCACATGAGGAGCACGGTGGTCAAAGGTGGAGCACAACAATTGGTGGCAGGGACGCTAGTATGTAAGAATTAGCGGGGGATGGGGAATTTTAAAACAATGCGTGAATGGAGTACTCAGTGGCAGGTGGATGGAAGGACTCAAGGAAATGGGCAACTCATTTCAAGATTGCCAGAAAGAGACACCCATTGCGAAAGAAACGTCCTTCACATTCATGTACCGTCAGAATTAGGACAATTTTTAAATCATCCCACAGACCCTCACACATTCCTATATATTCGTATCCATGAGCTCCTAATTGTTTCCTTGCCACAATCATTAACCTCTTGCCTCTTACGCCGTAATTTTTTTTATGAAATCCTAAAACCTCAACTTGTCTTCAAAAGAGTTACTTGCCCTTTGTATAGCTCCAGTAGGAATTTAAAATATAAAACAATCATATCCCCACCCTCATTATCCCTATTTGACAATAAACAGGGGAAGTATTGTCCTCCACAGGTCTTGAGAACGACAACCAAACTTTGTGCGTGACATTGTCTCTAATCTCAACTCTCAACAATTAAGCAACCATCAGGGAGTGTGTGGTCTGAGAGGTCTAAGGGGTCCTCGCGTAACCGCGCGCAGGTCGCAGGTCTAATAGCAGTGTGCAGCTAAAAGCTTAATATGGTTCAATGTACAATCATGGTGATTATTAAGGTCGCGTGTGAGATTTATGAATAGGAAAAAATAAGTGACGAATACTATATCAAATATCGATAACAAGTCCCCACTACCACCAACCGTTGTTACCGTATCGTTAATTGCTTAACCTCAATTAACTAGGCACTGCAAAACAGAGACAATAACCATGTTCATTTCAATCAAGTTAAAAAGGTAGCTTTCTGGAAAAACCTTAACCTGAACAGTATGGAAGTCCAAGCCACATGAAAATTCCTGAAATGAAAACCCTTCCGGTAGGTTGGTTAAAACTTGGTTTTTGCTGAGTTATGTTAGGCAATTAGAGTAACATGCAGTAAATCGAAAAATTACAATCAAACAGTTAGATTCCGGGGGCGGTTTAACAAACGACAGATATAGGCTCTCAGTTGACGCCACATAAAATTGCGGGACTGTAGACAAGTAGCGTTGTCAATTCTTATTTTGACTTTGACACTTATGTAAGGCTTTGAGTTGGATGAAGAGCGCTGAGTTGTGAGTTGTGATTGAGTTATGATATCATCTTCTTCCTTCTTCATCTGACCGTAGTGGCGGTAACGTTTTTGGCTTTGTGGCAAGAGTATATTTTGCAGAGGACAAGTATTAAATTGCAGAATCTAAGAAGAACCAAGCCACGGTTGTCAAGCTTTATCGTATACACAAGCGTTAGTAAATAAATAAGCCAGCATGGTTAATGGAGCAACACAGAGCTGGCACGAGCTTAGGGAAGGAAAACTTTAGCATGGGAGGATGCTTACACGCTTGACACTTACTGCTGGCGCTACTTGCTAGGTGGTACCGACGGAAGAAATTTGGAAATAATTTATGCGGATAGATAAGATGTGCTCAACTTCTGGGGCGGTAGTGGCGGCAAAATCGTTAAAAGCTCACAAATGCGACGCTTTAATGATTTTACAACGTTATCATGGTCAGGACTGCATGAATTTGATAAACGACGGCGTAGATATCAACACAGCGATCAATGATCACTGCTTTCTGAGAAACTATAATCTTACGTAATTTCGAGAGATAGTGTTAACGAATTTTAATATCAAACTTGGAATGGAACGAAGGCCCTGTTTTGCCCCCTGAAATATTTTTATTATCAAGTAATGAGGATGATCAAAGTAAAGATAATTTCGAGACGAGACGAAAGCAGATTCAAGGCAAGCTGGAACTAGGCGAAGCCGAGCTATCCCACTTGGGTGATACAATCTAGGACGGATCTTAAAGGGTCAAGAGGGACGGTTTTGCACGCTGCGGTAGCATTACATGTTTAATGGGTTTTCGTCAAAGGGAGGCATATATATCCATGATTTCTTTACAGTCCCTTGACTCTCTTCATGTGTACTGTTAAACGAATAGGTGATGATGTACAAGACAGCAATGCTTGACCGACAAAGCGTAACGCCTTGGCTATACCACAAGTAATTCATGAAGTGGAATACTAAATATTTTGAGAGATGGGCGATACCATATAATATTATACTCCGGCTTTTGCCTTTTCCTGCCTTCGTCTCAAGACAATGAATAGTTTTTAAATAAAACGTTAATTATGGGTAATAAATTCCGTACGCATGCAAACGCATAATTGCATAATGTAATGAAAGGACACTTAAAACATCGACAAAAATTCGATTATTCATCACTGGTTTTTGCCCGTGGGAATAATTTACCGAGGCCGCGGGATAATGTTCGCATATCGCCGATTTTTATTCAACCCTTTCAACATCATATTTCAGTTGCACGCAGCTTCTTAGGAATTGGAAACTTGTCATGAAACAAATGACGCAATCGTCATTCCAGGTAAAACAGGGGTAATGCAGTCCAATATGTATCAAATATGCATTTGCTATTGTCTCTTTGTCTTGGACACGGTATCTGCACAGAGGACTGTGCGTATTGCAGTAACTGCGTTACAGAGTACGTTAATGAAATAAAAAATCTCATAATCAGCACACCGCTTGCTGTACCCCTAACGTGATCCCTGTACTTACGGAATTTGTAAAGTAAAATATCATAATTCCTCATATCACATCTCCTCAGCATGCACACAGGCTAGTATAACGATTGACCCACTAATAGAACAAGCAGAGATAGATACTAGATACCAGTACTGCTGTCAGGCAAGCGAAAACCTTATTTGGCCAAATTGGCCACATTCTGGAAGGATTCGGGAAGGAAGTGTCAAACTTGACAGCGATGAATGGGTGGTAACACAGCTTCAATAAAAGAAAACAATATTGCGGACACACGAATTAAGTCTGTAAAAGAAGATTGAAGACGGTAGGAAGGAAAAGAATTAAGATTACTCAAAGACGTGATTCCGCTTTTGGTTTACCAAACTTGGCGAACTTGGAAAAGTCTCCAGAATTCAGAATAGAATAGAAAGGATGTTCGAAAGAAAAAATGAATCGAGAATAGGATTAATTTGAGACGGAGATGTAAAGGATGAGCGCTAATTTTTTATGGCACAAACAAGTTTTTACTATCGCGAAGATCAAGGTTTGGCGATGAAAAAATGTGATTTGGATTATATATAGTAAGAAATGAGTTAGCTTTGGAGTATCCCGGAACTTGATTGTTGGAGATCTTTGCAGAATCTTTCCAATTGTTCTTAGGGCTATTTAAAAGCGAAAGTAATTATTTAATTGTACCCATGCTTCCTCCGTCTCACAGCAGAGAATATCATTTCACGGTTCGATGAGCAACTGCGCGTCCTTGAAGTTACATACGTGCTATGATTCACATCAATTTCCCTTTATAAGATAAATGATGTTAGCTCAGGCTTGACAGACTACAGCTTCAGATTTACATGCGTACCCACCTCTTAAGTCTGCACTGTTTGGTTTGTGTATATGGCTTGTACGTTAAAAACATATGTACAAGCTGTGCTGTCATGTATATATAATCAACTGTTTAGTTTTAGAAAACAAAAATCTTGCTAATTCATCGTTATCCACAAAATTTTCTATGTAGAAGCATGCCGATCCGCGTAAGGTTTTGAAAAACTACTTTTCCTTCTCATTTCAAAACTCTTTAGTCCAAATTTCCTGAACGGTATGATACGGTGTCATACCGATTACAGATCAGGAATGCCATTATATAATCATAAAAGGAATCTGCGGAAATGGACGTGAAATTTTATAAAAGTCATTCGCGAACCATTATTGCCATTGCCACCCGTCTCCAGTGATTTGCCCTGAGCGAGTTCCTCCAAAGCACTAGAATGTTTTCGATAGCACTCTGTGGAACTTGTCGACAAAATGGATGGAAGACACGCAAATAGACTTGATTTGACGGAGTAAACCACTGGAAACAATTGCTGGACGTCAGGAATTTTAGATAGATAAGCGCGGATAATACCATTGTGTCATCCATTCCAAAGAATATTACCCTTCTTGACCTTGAGCTTCTGCTTGCGTCAAAATCCAAGGAGGGCTGAATGACTGAATGACAAGTCAAGTAAAAGGGACAAGTTGACGCTACTGGGGAAGGGGGAGCAGGAATGATTCGTTCGAGCTTTTATACTGCAACTAATCGTTGAAGCATCACAGATAAAGGAACAGGATGGAAAATGATGAGCGTGGAATTGGAAAAGAAGCAAGTAAATTATATGCTTGGAATGACAAGGAGTAAATGAATTTGTCAGCACCGACACGGAGAAGATTGATTTGAAAAATTAACAAGCTTCAATCCTCTGTTATGAAGAGGGGGATACGAAATAACAAGAAAGGATGTACAGTATGCGGTGTTTAGTTCAGGTTTAGGGATACTTGCATAGGACATTGTAGAACTTCCAGGGTAATCTCAAATCTAGAGGGGTGCATCAAAAAGCTGAATGGAAGTCAGGGTGGTTCTTCAGCCTTGAACCGAGACAGAACATGCTAAATCCGAATAAACGATGACAAGCTCAGGGAAAACGAGAAGTTGTGTTCTGGAATACAAAGTAGAAGAAGGCTTGGTTAGGCATTGGTTGAAGTTCGAAGAAATTAGAATCAGCTTGCTGGTAGTCTGCCAGGCTGCCCACGTTTGCAACACAGTAGCAATCCCTGGCATAAATACCGAAATGAATGACGATTATTCTTTGTGATTTTCTTTCGAATTCTCCTCACGTCGGATTCAATAGGAGCTCGTTAGATACTCGCGAGAAATTGTGCTCTAAAGGGAGTATAGAGATCTCCGAAGGAGTCTGGGACTCTGCCAAAGAAAAACTTCTCGTTCTCGTCCCGCAACTTTTTATCCGCCCCCTCCAATGCTTTCCGTATTTCAGATTTTACCAATCCAGTTACACATATAATTTTAGCAACTGTGTTCTTCGCTTCCCCAAAATATTTTTATATCAACGTAAAATCCCTGCGCGTGTTTAAGGATTCCGAAGCCGTGGTCCATTCCTAATTAGTTCCGAGAAGAAAAACGGATCTAATAGCGTTATCGGGCTGGGCTGGCTAGCTTTAACCATGAATGGCCACGAGTTAGTATTTTACGTAATTACGAGCAGAGCAACCAAGCTTGTGGTGGTGGCAAGTAACGCGGCCACAACTAGGATAAACCCAGAAAATTGTGGGAAAAGTCTTCCGACGAAAATGAAAAAAAATTGATGACGGTAAACTTTTGCCGGAGCTATGAGATCATACGGTTGATGAGTTGGTGTGACCTAATCCGTAGCTCTCCTATCTACCTCCCTTCCCTATATTTCAGAAAAACTTGGTGCTATCGCTATCGTTGAAGATCTAATGCTAATAAAAGTTCTCAACATAACTTTCTCCTCTTAATCAAGATTAAAAGGACAGGTTTGTGGAGAAAGATTAATGGACCGAATTGCACCGGTGATTGGTGATAACCTGAAGCAAACAAGCACAAAGCTTCTTTAAGATATCTGCTCGCTACCACCTAGCAGTTGGTGGTTGTAGCGGGTAAAATAAGTATTCTGAGAACAAGAACATTAAGAGAACCCCTTGAAAGTACAAGTAGCAACACTTCCAGGCTCGAAGGAGCTGTTACAATATTATAATAGGGTTGTTCATGTTGTTTGTTGTAGCATGGCATACTTCTTGTCTCCTCACTGACCTCCCATTATATATTTGAATATTACACTTTCATCTTTTAAATCAAGAGCTATAAGAGAGAGGGCATAAAGCTGCAGCCGTGTGTTGTTTTGCAAAGGAGTGCTTGATTTCATTCTAATCTACCGTGCACTACAGCTACGTTTGACATACAAATTTAATAATGCTGGTAACGAGTAGGAAAATCAGCGAGGCCATGTATTGATGAGCTTTGCATAAATATAGAACTATTGTTTAAGCGTATTTACAGTCCACTAATTGTTCATCGGTTACTAATTTCAGGCTGGAGAGGATCAGTTTCGAACTTACCCGGACGGATCTTGACACGAGCTTCAACACTCGTGTCATCCGGGCTGGGTACAAACCATGATGGAGAGGATAAGGTAAGATTTGGGAATATTTTTTCCCATTCAAGGTGTAAGCTGTTGATTGGATGAGGATTGTGCGTGAGGATTCAAGATCCCTTCAGGATCCCAATTCCCAATCCCATTTCTCGGTCTCTCACATCGCTCCCCACTCTCCCTGTCTCCCTCTCACTCAAGACTACTGTACTCAAGAGCTGACTGCCTGAATATGGCTTAGAATTATTGTATGAATAAATTCTATGAAAGCTCCGGGGCACGAGAACTACGAGTTTGTGAGTTTTAAAGATATGCAGGAAGATAATATTTGGAGAGTTGGAGGGTTGTTCACGTCAAGTGGTTTTTTTCTCATGGAAGGGGACAGGCAGGCAGGCTCAGACAGGGTTGGAAGTTGAGGCACGCATTGAAGATCGAAGCTCAGCTTTCCCTGAAGAATAAACTCCCATAGCTCTGACGGTGTGCAGCAGAGAGTGGCAAGAGGGTTTTGAATATAGAAATTCAGAACGTTTCCACTTGCGTCTTTGCTTCCTTCCTTCCTAGAGTGCGTTTCTCCAGATCTTTTGTTCTTCAAGTAGCTTGACAAGTGCGTATATGCGCTACACAGTTTCGAATTAGGATTGGAAAGTCTGGAGCGCTCCACTTGTCCTGGAGTTCCACTTGCCCTCTTCCGCCTTTCCCTTTGTGGTTCTACTCTGGGCTGGTTGTTAATTCGGAGGTAGTTTCTTCCCAACTTTTAGCTCTGTCTCACTCCCACTAATTCCTGGAGAATTTCATTCCTTTCTTTGCAATCCCCGGATCTTATCTACGACAACCTACTCCTCCTCTCTCCCACTATCCCTCATGGGGCTTTCCTTCCCATAGTATATAGTGGTTTTCCTATGTCTGCATGCTCCACGACGATACTGCAAATCACATTGAGTTATGGCATGGCCAGTACGATAAAAATTATAATTTTCTGGATATTAAATTTACTGACATTAAATTAAAAGGTACTTGGTTTCTGGAAGAGGATACTATGTACGGGGCAGCCGATTGCGAATCCATGGGTTAGTTTAACTTCGCTTGAGTCCTTAGAAAATTAGAATTGTTCAAAGGTCTCACGAGCTAGACTATGAGTTTGGGTAGAAACATTGTAACCGACTAATTTTTCAGTGATTCAATAAGTATCCTGGTTTGGTGAAGTAGTTTAGGAATGTACACCAGTTTACAAGTTACATTCAAAAAACTTGTTGGTTCGGTCACTTAACCTTTTCTCCTCGAAAGAGGCCAGTGATTAGCTATTAAGATGATTAACTTAAAATGCTAGTTAATTAACACACAAATGATCTTATTTCCCGAATTCTTTGTCCCGATATTTATTCATCCAAAATTATGAACGCTATCACACCGCAGTGTACACACGTCTTTACTTGTTCAGTCAGATCTCCTGCTCGAATGCCTTGTCTCTAGAATTAGCTGAATCATGCGAGAACGTTTCCTCGTCTAAAATGTTCTCTCCCTACATTACTAACAACAAATATATGTCTGCTTCTGCGCAGTGTGTTAGATAGCTTTACCTCTCACTTCACGAGAGCAATTAATGCCTCTCACTTATTATCACGTAAAAAGGGCATCCATTAGCGGCAAAACCGCCATATTGCTACACACAATATTTCATTACAACTAACTAATCAACTGATAATCATATTTACAAATAAGTTGTATCATTCGAAAGCCTGTTTCTTTCGCTACAAGAATATCATAATGAGATTCGCGGGCAACCGACAAAATCTTAAAATAATTAATATTGAAATATTCCTCTCATATCCTAACACTTGTGCTTTCCCAAGTAATTGCATAAATGGTCTTTTATCTATGTTGGGCATATTTTATTATAATTTTCATATTGAGGTTAGAATTTAGAAATAAGAGCCAATGTCTGGTATATATATTTTATTTGGTTTCAGTTCTGAGTAAGCTATAATCGTACAATAAATACAGCTGATCTCATCTTCAGAAAATTATATATAAGATTCCATGACCATGTAATATAGACCTTCATCAAACTTTCTTTCCCTAATTATTCATTAAAATAATAGGCTAATTCAGTGTATATAAATCTTGTAACTACGTAGATATTGTATTTAGAGTGAAGCGAATGGAGCATACGGCTGTGGAACAGTCAAGGTTGCCCACGAAGGGTCGTCGACCATGGTCGTTTTGTGGTCGACATGTTGACCACACTTTTTTTACCCTGTGGTCGACACTGTCGGCCCGGGTTGCCGTGACCGCGTTGTCAGCTACAGTCGGCTCGGGTCGACTTGTCGACCACAACTGCGGCCACAGCTCAATGGAAACTCAATATCACTTCGCCGTCTGTTATGATGCAGTCTGTGAGTGTTAACAGGGTTGAATGTACACTGATGTAGGCATGGGTGTGATTTGCATAATATCTATTATTATTTGATAATACAGGTAATGCTCCATAAATCGACACCATAAAGTATAAAATCGTATGTGTTTATTAAATTCGTGTGATTGCGTTTTGGATGTTTGCGATTTATTCTCGCGCTCAGTGCATTGCTTTGGTCCGGCAGGAATATACATTTATTGTTAATGTTCAAAAGGATAAAGGATTTTCTTCCCAGGCAGAACTGAGTTTATTGAGGTTGATACAATCATTTTGAAGTTACCAAAATATTAAAAACTACGGCACAATGTAAGTCGTCGCCGGGTTTTCGTAGCCATGTACACAATGATCGCTCACTTTCGCTTTGCCCCTCACTTTTTGATCAAAGTGATTGCCCACTACTTTATTTTTCATCATGCAAAGGGGTTTACAGATAGATTTTCACCAACTTATGATTATATGATTCGATGGTTTTAGATATCCTTGTAAAATTATCTGCGGATAGGCTGAATAAACTAGTAACCGGTGTTTATTAAAGCTAGGTAATGCTTCAGCACATTGAAATGAACAACTTGACATTTTCTGAATATATGCGCACGCTGTATTTTGATATGATGTTCTCATGAGATATGTTATGCTCATTGTAGTTTTCTACGTGGATTTAAGAACAAGTTGAAAAGCAAAACCGGTGACAATGCTAGCCTCGAGGCATCGAATCTTACTGGAGTTACAGACTTATTGTGATGTAAGTAAAAGAATGCACTCTGTTAGTAAGTTTCAATTGGAACAAGAGGAGGCGGGTGATGAGCTTCTGAGAGATTCCAAGACCTGCTTACTAAAAATTGCATCGTGTCCAATTATAAAATTCATTGCGTACTCAGTAAATTTATAATTTAAAAACGCTTAGTTCACCGCCAGGAAACCTAATATTTTTCAATACTACCTTTCATCCCCTTCCGCACAAAAATGCTACATGCACAACGTTAATACCATGTGTTATAATTGCCAACTTGCTGTTTTACTATCCTACTGTGACTGCACAGATTTCATTTTGACTGTTCACATTTTGTACAGTTTGACTGAACTTTTATAATCGGAATTCCCCATGAATTGCGCTGTTTCTGCAGACTTGAAACTTACCTCTCAATATCAAATTGTAGCTACCTTTGTTTTATACACCTAAATAGTATCCAATTATTTCCGGCGAGAATATTGCAGTCGAAATAAATGTTAACACTAACTGACGACTCATAATTGTATTACAATTCAAATGGGCCATTTCGATAAGTCTATCCCAATTAATACATTCACATTTATTGATCATCAAATGGGCAAAGTGATAGACGCCGCTTGCCAGAACAGCGCAGTTGAAACCAATTTTGATCTGCAGAGTACAACACGTGATCTGAACAGTATAGTGCAGCGAATCGCTATGCTGAGCAATTAAACACAATCCAGATCAATCGGACCAGTGCACTCCATGTTCAGTAGCATAATTGTGCGAATTTAATCTGTACTGTCGAAAACTGTACTTTGAGTTTAACTTGGTTTACATGTAATTTCTTTGTGAGAAGAATTTTAAGTATTAAGAGACAAACTGGAGTGGGGCTTGGAGCGAGTAACTAGTCTTTGGCAAGAATCAGTAAAATATATTAAAAAAGTACCAAACTCTAAAATACAGAGTTGTGTAGTAGTCTTCTATTACTTTCATGGTTTAGATTATTGCGATATACTAAGACATATCCCACAATATATAAAATCCTCAGCAATTAGGATCGAGTACAACTCCTGGTTATTTAGTACATGCACACTACGTTGTAATTATAAAGTGTGACCCGTTTAAACCTCGCAAGTGGCGAAGTCAGCCTCCACGGATAGTGTAAGTCTTGTGAGCGGCGCCCGGCTAGTGCACACCTCGGGAGAGTGAACGGAAATCCGCCGTCCGCTTCTATTACTGCTTCTCATCGAGCAGGAGCGACGAGGGGACTTCCCGTTTTCCTTCCACCAACGATTTCTCGGGTCCTAGTGTCACGGAGTGTCATAGTGTCAAGCCGTTAACACTGCTGGATAGCTGGTATTTTCTTCTCTCTTTTGCAAAAATTTTAATTTTCCAGGATAAAAACTAATGACAGTACAGTAAAAACACTACACTACACTCGGAAAATTGACTTTTTTCAGTTCAAACTTTGCAGCTTTGTCAGTTTTTGACCTGGAGAAATTCATGCAAACGAGAGAAAAAAATGTCAGCTATCCAAAGCAGCAGCTTGGTGCTGTGACACGTTGGAGTTGAGAAATTGCCGGTTAAATACAGAAAACTTCTACAGTAATTCTTGCCAAAGTACAGGCTGCTGTGGGGACCACACCTTCTTATGGAGTGCGGAGACCGCGGTCTTCCATGCGCAGTTATACTTGTTACTATTAAGTATGAGTTTATGACGCTCCAATAAAACACGTATGAAAGCATGAATGATAGTGCATTTGTTACTGCATGGTTGACTATGTTAAGCTGTGACTTTATGAACAATTAGTAGGTAAATGAACGCCATTCATAATTTAGTAAACATCAACAACTTGCCCACAATTGTCAATAGAGGGCGACAAAAAATCGACTCACACCGTCTTCGTGCTACTTGCAGCCTACTTATGAATGCGGTGAAAAGGACAGCATATATTTTTGGATTCTGAGTAAATAGGGATACATAGAATTTACTGTTTTTATTGTTCACAGTTGCGCAACTAATGATTGAAATCGATGATATGTTTTGAATGCAGTATTTTTCCGGGACCAATTTTAAATGGCTACTGTCACCTAGGAAAACAGCAGAATATTCAAAAATTGCACTTAGATAAATAACAACAAGACTATATTCTTTAATCTGTCAAATTCATCGGGCGCCGAAAGATCAGTTGGTTAATACACAAAATAGTAAGTGTGAGCGCTTGTAATTTGTGCAATGACAACTTCAAGTATCTAACAAGTGTGTAGGAAATGACCAGTGTACTCTTTGCAACCAAATTGCTGTATGAGTACCACAATAGCCATGATATGTATTGTGCTAACTTTCAACTCAATCCTTTTAAACATGAATTTATGGAAAACCGACATTAAATGTGGGTAGATGGACTACCATTCAATTATTGCGCAACAAAACCTTTCTACTTTATGAATACGCTCAGTTGTAATTAATATCCGTACTAATTAAGTAAGTTACAAATTTTGAACACACTTGGAAATGTGAGTTTATAGCAAAAAGATGCAAGCAATAAGTCTGTTCAATTCGGGATAACAGTTTAACCCGGCTAGTGGTTGAAGCTAAGTAGCCCAGACACCAAAGAATAATCATTCGTAATTCCTTAGCTAGAAAATCGTAGCCAAGATAATCCTTTGTATATTACTCCTGGGTTTTACATTCTGTGGCCGTTCCACGGTTATATAATATATTTGACGGAGTTTTTTAGTGAATGGAGACAAGCAGCACACTGAATTTGCATTGGGAATTGGCGCATCAAATGCGACTCAACTCTGCGCCAACGAGACCACAGATTTAGTCACAGCAATGTTAAAGGGCGTCTATGACAATAGTGCACATACCAACCCAAGATTACGAGGTTCTCAGCAGAAACGAACTGCTGCGACCCCATTGTGCAACAGGAGCACATACAACAAAATTTCTTAAGTATGTGTACATTTGAGCTGGTTACCTTCATAACACCATTTGTTTTACTATAGCAAGAATCAAATTTGAATGAAGATGAAGTAGCGATCAGTAATAAAAAGTTGTGTTGTCACAATGGACTGTGAAACTGTGCCATTAGATAGAGGGACGATCAAAACTACCTAACATTTGTATTATATGCAGCTAATTTCATGCACGAAATTTTCCTAATCCCCCAAACTAATTTAAGAAAAAAACCTCAATTCCTCTTCAAAACTCATCGGTTTTGCAAAGTTTTACTGCTTTAGTTGTGGTAAATACATTGGACAACTTGAAAAATCACTGGGTATATTTTTTGGGAAGAGTAACATCAAGTGATTGTCATTTCTTGGTATCTACTATGACCGTATCTCAGTTTGTGATGCTATCATTCATCCAATAACAAATTTAGTGAGATTTGAAGCAACGCATAGGAAATCAGAAAGCCAAGCCGCTGAAAATGATTTAAAGCAGGAACAATACAGAAACGTTAAACATACCCCGATACGTTCATTACCGTAGCAACTGCCAAATTCATAAATAAACTAGCTTTGCTACCCGGCTTTGCCCGGGGTTTGGGTGGTACGAAAACGGCAATCTGGCATCCTCTACCGTCAAATCTTTAGCTCTCCCGTTGAATGTCTAGCTCTCCCGTAGAATGTTTAGCTCTCACGTAGAATGTTTAGCTCTCCCGTACAATGTTTAGCTCTTCCGTAGAATGTTTAGCTCTCCCGTCAAGCCTGTAACCTATGCTTTCAAACCTAGAACTCTCCCGTTAAACCCAAGTTCTCCACTGAATCTTATACTATAAACTAAAGGATTCAGGAGAGGACCATTAATTTGGATAAATTTGGATTGAAATATGGATACCCCCATCAAAAGTATAGCCCCATCGTCAAACGTAAAGGCTTCCCGTTGAACGAATGGCCCTTCCTACAAACGTATAGCTCTTAAGCCAAACTAATAGCTCAAACCTACAGTCAGGCCCCCTACGAAGGAAAGTGGAAAGTTGGAATGCTTCCCCGTTAATGATTTTCCTCCCGTAGAATGTACAGCTCTTAAGCCTAACCAATAGTTCTAAGCTACAGACAAACCTAAAGTAAAACCGATAGCAAACTTATACTCAAACCCCCCTCCAAATGAATGTGGTAAACCGTAAAAGTGAAAATAAAAGTGAAAATGAAAGGGAAAGTAAAAATGAAAGGGTAAGTGAAAATGAAAGTGAAAAAGGGAATGACACAGACAAACTTTCTGTTTTATACATTAGAAGATAGCTTTGCTACCCCGCTTCGCCCGGGCGTTGTGTGGTACGAATACAACAAAACTCCCGTCGAATGGTTAGCTCTTGCGTCGAATCTTTACCTCTCCTGTCTATTCTTAACTCATCCGTCGAACCAATAGCTCACCCGTCAAACCTCTGGCATCTGGTTCCAAACCTATAGTTCTGTCGCCGAATCAAAAGCTCTGTCGTCGAATCAATATTCTCCCATTTTCCTTAAGTTTTAACCTTGAAACAATAGCTCTCCCGTCAAACACAAAGCTCTACCGTCAAACGCAAAGCTCTACCCTCAAACGCAAAGCTCTGCCATTAAACGTTTAGCTCTCCCGTCAAATGTATAGCTCTCCCGTCAAACGTATAGCTCTCCCGTCAAACGTATAGCTCTCCCGTAAAACGTATAGCTCTCCCGTCAAACTTAAAGCTATCTCGTTAAACGTGTAGCTCTTATATCAGACGTATAGCTCAGACCTATAGTCAAACCTATAGCTCAGACCTATAGTCAAACCTATAGCTCAGACCTATAGTCAAACCTATAGCTCAGACCTATAGTCAAACCTATAGCTCAGACCTATAGTCAAACCTATAGCTCAGACCTATAGTCAAACCTATAGCTCAGACCTATAGTCAAACCTATTGTCACACCTGTGACCCTTCGGAAGGAAAATTGGACACCGCGAAAGTGAAAATGAAAGTGAAAAAGGGAATGTCACAAACAGACATTGAGATTTATAGTATAAGAAGATATAGCTTTGCTACCCGGCTTCGCCCGGGGGTTATGTGGTACGAACACAACAAAATTCCCGTCGATGGTTAGCTCTTGTGTCGAATCTTTACCTCTCCTGTCTATTCTTTAGATCATCCGTCGAACCTATAGCTGCCAAACCTGTAGCATATGGTTCCAAACCTATAGTTCTGTCGTCGAATCAATTGTTCTCCAGTCGTCATTAAGTTTTAACCTTGAAACAATAGCTCTCCCGTCAAACACAAAGCTCTACCGTCAAACGCAAAGCTCTACCCTCAAACGCAAAGCTCTGCCATTAAACGTTTAGCTCTCCCGTCAAATGTATAGCTCTCCCGTCAAACGTATAGCTCTCCCGTCAAACGTATAGCTCTCCCGTAAAACGTATAGCTCTCCCGTCAAACTTAAAGCTATCTCGTTAAACGTGTAGCTCTTATATCAGACGTATAGCTCAGACCTATAGTCAAACCTATAGCTCAGACCTATAGTCAAACCTATAGCTCAGACCTATAGTCAAACCTATAGCTCAGACCTATAGTCAAACCTATAGCTCAGACCTATAGTCAAACCTATAGCTCAGACCTATAGTCAAACCTATAGCTCAGACCTATAGTCAAACCTATAGCTCAGACCTATAGTCAAACCTATTGTCACACCTGTGACCCTTCGGAAGGAAAATTGGACACCGCGAAAGTGAAAATGAAAGTGAAAAAGGGAATTTCACAAACAGACATTGAGATTTATAGTATAAGATATAGCTTTGCTACCCGGCTTCGCCCGGGGGTTATGTGGTACGAACACAACAAAATTCCCGTCGATGGTTAGCTCTTGTGTCGAATCTTTACCTCTCCTGTCTATTCTTTAGATCATCCGTCGAACCTATAGCTGCCAAACCTGTAGCATATGGTTCCAAACCTATAGTTCTGTCGTCGAATCAATTGTTCTCCAGTCGTCATTAAGTTTTAACCTTGAAACAATAGCTCTCCCGTCAAACACAAAGCTCTACCGTCAAACGCAAAGCTCTACCCTCAAACGCAAAGCTCTGCCATTAAACGTTTAGCTCTCCCGTCAAATGTATAGCTCTCCCGTCAAATGTATAGCTCTCCCGTCAAACGTATAGCTCTCCCGTCAAACGTATAGCTCTCCCGTAAAACGTATAGCTCTCCCGTCAAACTTAAAGCTATCTCGTTAAACGTGTAGCTCTTATATCAGACGTGTAGCTCAGACCTATAGTCAAACCTATAGCTCAGACCTATAGTCAAACCTATAGCTCAGACCTATAGTCAAACCTATAGCTCAGACCTATAGTCAAACCTATAGCTCAGACCTATAGTCAAACCTATAGCTCAGACCTATAGTCAAACCTATAGCTCAGACCTATAGTCAAACCTATAGCTCAGACCTATAGTCAAACCTATAGCTCAGACCTATAGTCAAACCTATAGCTCAGACCTATAGTCAAACCTATAGCTCAGACCTATAGTCAAACCTATTGTCACACCTGTGACCCTTCGGAAGGAAAATTGGACACCGCGAAAGTGAAAATGAAAGTGAAAAAGGGAATGTCACAAACAGACATTGAGATTTATAGTATAAGATATGAGGTAACGCATTCTGGAAAGTAGGATCACTAATCGACTATCCCGCCTTTAGTTATCTCCTTGCCCATGTGCAGTACTGCGCTAACCTTATGTTCATTGTGCAATCCAGCGAACTGAGTATCAATATAAGTGAAAGTGAAGTCCCCACTTTTTTAGGTTACAGATCCCAAACACCGGTTGGCATCTTTTGGCAACAGCTTATAATAACCAATACGCTTCCGGTAATCGATCCAACTGTTATTGACCATTGTTGCTGCAGAAACGCAGAAACAAAATCAGGCCTATAACGATACTGGTAAAAGCGCCGTTCAGCATCTTATACAATTCTCCTGTGCTCAGTTAGTGCTTTAATGCTTGGCCAGTTTGTGTTACTGGGAATCTCTTCTGTAAAATTAAATCATTGTTGAATACTTTAAAAAGTGTGCAATGAAAGTGGATCCGTGAAAATATCTTCTGCCTGCACTCAGCGCATACACAATGCACACAGTTCCTACACAATTGAATTAGCGCCAACATAATTATTATGTCCTGAACTGTGACGTGAGTTCAGCCTAAGATGTCCAAGACTCCAGTCTGTACACACCCAAATATAAACAGCACAGGTTTGGGAATAACAGTAACAAAAGACGCGTCTTGGATTGTGTTGGGTCCAATTGACCCCAATTTTGAAGAAGAAACCCTGAATTCCTCCATCCCTAAAAGTATCCATCGTGCAAAGTTTCACTTCGTTCCTTTTGGAAAATACATTTGACAGTTCTAAAATTTCTGGGGATGTGCTTGGGGAAGAGTAACAGCAAGTCATTGACAATAAGTGCTTTCTATAGTGACCGAATCTCATGTAGTCATGTCATTATTACTAATGTAATAATAAATATAGTGAGACTTTAAGCAACGTAAAAGCCGGAGTATAATATAATTTTTAAAGGGATTAATATAGTAATAATATTTCTTAAACATATCACGTTGAAGTCATTGGCGTACAACTTCCAAAAACATAGTTAAATATGACGTACTGTTTTCTGGACAAGGAGGAATATTTACGGACTCTCCCAAAAAGGTATCTGCTTGCTCCGTGCGCAGTCTTTGCGCTTAACTGAAGCTCATTGTGCAATCCGGCGTTCTGAGTACAATTATGAGTGAAGCGCTAACTGTTTTTGGCTGGAGACCGCAAACGCCGGTTTGCATCAAAATATGCAGCAATAGCTTCTTAACAAGCGTGGTTGCCTTTTCTTCTCTCAAACGTCCAACATTAATGATGAAAAACATATTTATATCTTGCACAATTGCCCCATTGTGCAAAATTCCACTGCGTAAATTTTTGAAAATACGTTGTGCAAGAAATAAAATTTCCGGGGGCAGTTTTGATGAAGAGAAGCATCAAGTAACTACTTTTACTCAGTAAAATTCATTGTTATCACTCTTTGAGTTTTCTTGTTTTGTCGGCCATGGTCGCTGCGACCACAAAGTATCCTGTCGACCCGGGTCGACTGCAGCTGAGTTTTAATCCTTTCCCCCACCCCTCCTACCCAAAATGTCGACCACACTTAGTGTGGGTTTGGGCAACTCTGGGAACAGTATGCAATTATGTTTTACCATAATACGCAAAGTATGTTTCGTTTTTACTTAAGTTGGAATTTTTGAAGGAGAAGAGGACCTCATAAATGAATTTTAAGCTCAGCACATAAATCTGTCACAGAGAGTCTAGTCTTGTAGGACATTAATAAACCTCACTTGTGTACGAAAGTGGCAGAGGTTTGTTGTTAGGAAGTATTGTAGGCACATGGAAATCTTAAGTGAATTGGAAGGTCGTGGAAAATGTCATTGTAGCGATGTCCGGAGTAGCAGGAATCAGGAACGTGGGATCAGTAGCTCATGTTGTGTCGTTGATCCGTGACTTAACCGGGTGCAATTATGAGTGATCACAGTGTAGCTAAGATTTGAGCCGGTGAAGTTAATATTTACAATGGTGTAGCTATGACTTATAGAGGAGGAGCCATGTTTAAACAAGGAGGAGCCATGTTTAAACAAGGAGGATCCATGTTTAAACAAGGAGGAGCCATGTTTAAACAAGGTAGTGCTATGCGTTAACATATGTGGTGCTATGCGTTAACATAGGTGGTGCTATGCTTTAACATAGGTGGTGCTATGCTTTAACATAGATGGTGCTATGCTTTAACATAGGTGGTGCTATGCTTTAACATAGGTGGTGCTATGCTTTAACATAGGTGGTGCTATGCTTTAACATAGGTGGTGCTATGCTTTAACATAGGTGGTGCTATGCTTTAACATAGGTGGTGCTATGCTTTAACATAGGTGGTGCTATGTTGAAACAAGGGGATGCTATGTAATAGGACGGTTAGAAGAGAGTGATGCTTTTAGGTTGTGGGTTATGATGTAAAGGTTAATGGATGGGTAACTGCGTAGTTGTGGTGAATGCTCATAGAGAGGATGTTGAAGCCGATCGTATTAGTGTGAACTTTGATAGGTCACAGGGTCATAACGGCTGGACCGATTATAACGGAAGTGAATAGGCTCTTGCCCCAGGGTATGTGCCATGTGATGCCACAAACCTGATGTCAATACGTGCTTCCGTTCGGGAGATATCGTGTTCACGGACAGACGGACGGACACGAAGCTCCCTATAAAGTGGCTCTGCCACTTAATAAACTCGACCCTAGTCCCCCATAAATGTGCTTACACCTCGAGTACCGTAAAATCCCCCATACAGCCCATGGCGTATAGCGACTTTCGTTTGCCAAAATAATGTTGGGGGTGGGCTGTACGCGAGGGTGGGTAATAGGCGGGTTTTATTTTTCCCAGCAGAATTTCTGGTGTCACAGAACCAAATTATATGCAAAAGTTTAAAATTACTATCGTGAAATCCACCAAAATCATCTCCATAGTGTGAAGCTAATTCAATATAACTGCTGTCACCTCATCAATTTGGTCAAGCCTCCTGGTCAAGCCTGGAATAACTGCTAGCTTAGAATACTTGCTCACTTCTAACTTCACATCAGGAGTAAGGTGCGCTTTTTAAGCGTCATAAATAAGCTGACAATCCTTCTTCTTAGCAACCATAGCCATAGGGCGAGCCTTCCAGCACTTATCCATCCAAATTTTCATCACTTGTTAGTTCATGCAACCTTTCTGATTCGTCTCAACTATTATTCCTTTAGGAAACTTGTCCTTTGGAATGTAAGGAATTGTAATGAACTGATTGGGAATAATTACAAGAGATAATGTTACAAGGAGAGTTAAGTACCTACTTGCTCTGTTTTCTATGAATATATACATGAGTTACAATCGGGAGTGGGCTATACGCGGGATAAAGAGTATATCCCTCCTCAAATTCCTAATTGTGGGCTATACGCGGGGTGAGTTCATGGCGGGATTTCACGTTATGTCTCAAAATACCAAAACATAAACACGCAGAATAATTTTAGAAATAAGACTTTGCGGTTACGTGATTTCATTTCCAACTAAATCACCTCACCGGTGCTGACAAGCAGAAAAAGTTACGATATTGAATGTAATCTTTAACATTTACTTTAGGCACTTGCGCACTATTTTGAACACGGACTCACGGACTTTGGGAGTGTTGGTCGTCAGATGGATAAAAGTTTTATATTCATTGAAGCTTCCTGTCTTGTGTAACTTGTATATGTATATTTTTACATTAAATGAAGGATGGTTTCTAAACTAGACATTCAATCAGACGATATGACGATTCTAGACAAGGCATTTTCATAAGACTTTTGAATCATATGTGTCGATTTTAGAAATATACATTACTCAAGTGTCACGTTTGAAAACCCCTAAGCTAAAACTATAAGAAAATTCTGCAATCTGTATTGTATATATGTGTTCGACGTGTAGGAGCCCCAAAAACTGCTGATTTTCATGTGGCCAAGCAATACACGATGAGAAAAGACATTGTAGAAAGTACAGTGAGTTAAATGGGAGCGTCAGGTGTGTTGCATGAGACAGCGTCAATATTGAATACATGCATACAGCTTAGTAAAATTGACAAAATTTATGAAAATATAATTATTGGGTTGGGAGAAGTTGAGAAAGTGAAGAGAAAGTTAAGGAAACAAACCCAACGTGACTGAGCTAGGGCTGAATGGGCTCTTCGTTGAAGAAATATAGGAAAGAATGACGGAGGAGACGAGGAGAGATGGGTAGATTATAAGTTGTGTACATGAAGGTATTAAGCTGCAAATCGGGGAGAAGGGGAGGAAGGAAGGCGGGCGTTCAATATAAGTTCGAAGCGAGAGACGGTGGTAATACATGCAAATATAGATTTGATGATTCTTTGGTTTGAGTATAACTGCTTTTACGAAAGGCTGGGGCTAGATTGCTCAAACACCTTTCCTGTTCTCATCAAGGATTCTTAAGGGAGCTCATTTCAACCAAGTGGTCTGATTTTGGACTTGCTTAAGTTAGAATAACTAGACGATGGTAGTAAGATATTCCCTTGACACGCACAGGAGGGAGAATGGAGTATCCGCAAAAATTCGACTAGACATATTCCTTCAACTCTGTCGTCTATTCTTAATGTTGACAGCTATTGATCCGTATGAAATAATTACGCTCCGGCTTGGTGCCTCCCTACTTGACGCCTCCCGTAACGACTCTTACCATACATTTTCTAAAGCAGTTTGATTGCCTTCAAAAGGAGTGTTGGTGTTATGTTGGTATCCGTCAACGTTCCTCGGTAAGCTTTTTGCAGCAAGGTGGAAGTATAAATGCAAATAATAATTCTACCCACCTTTATTAAAGTTACCCGGGATACAGAGACTGTACCCGAAAACGGAACGGTGCCTTTCATTGTATAAATCCGTCTTGTACTAGATAAGCACAAGTTCTATTGAAATTAGAAACGATTTTAAAGAAGTATTAGTAACGAACTGCACTTTCCTCAATTATTGTGGGATGGGAGTCCAAGTTCCAAGTCGGCGTATATTTTAGTAATCTGTCCCTTGATTTTTCCATGGACTCTATATATGGCATAGAGTTACCTACACTGTGATCATTTCCAAATTATCCGAACGTTAATTGCCATATAGTATATTCCTTGCTATTCGAGGTAAATTTTTATTCGAAATGGATCAACTGGATGTGTCCTTGTGGTGGATGCTATAAAGAATAAAGACTGAGTTTAAGTTTTTGTCGAAGGTTATATAGAAAATAGCGTTTGTAGTTAGTAATGTTGATGAAACACGAGTCACTTGTACATACCTATTGTATTGTCAGCGCGCACATAGCTGACCCCTTTCAAACTTCCCGCGCGAGTTTTCCCGATTACTTTACATTGGAGCTACATAAGCGAGGTCGCCCAGCTATGAACGCGCTTACGGTAGGTGTATTCTACTGTGCCGACGAGTCGGCGAGAATGAAAATGGTGAAAGCAGCCAAGCAAGATTTGTGGCTTTTCTCCATTATAAGACGGATAGGAACGGTCTCATTAAATACGTCGTGAGGGGTGATTATGTTGGTGTGTGGAAATAGTACCTAGTTTATAATCATTACTCTGATAGCAAATAAGGGATAATGCTCAGGAAACAGGAAATGGCAAGTTCCACTTTCTGCGCTTTCCTTCAGTGGGGTTGAAGCAATAATGTTCTCCGGTTGCAATGCCGGGCCTTTTGTGTGGGCTCGTAGGAGGGATCCCGTTCCGTGATGAAAATGCATACATTCACCCTGTAATTCTTATTGCCTTTCGATGGAAAGCATCCCGAATACAAGGCTTGGCTTGGCGTACATCTTCATCTATGTATATGCCTGAAAGACTGAAGAAAGAAAAGTGCCAAGGGATTCCGAGAAGAAAGGAATTGCCTAGATTATATTTGCTGTAATTACCTGGAGAAAGGCGTTGGGGCTAATTTGTCCTTAGATACATGTCTTTACTTACAATGAGGGTAGTACCAAATGTCTTCTGAACCATTATCCCCCAGGAATCTAGGATGGGCTCAATACAGATCATGTAAGTATAAGTAATGAAGGAAGTAGAAAGAGGAAAGCAAATATCAAATGTGGTTGGTTTTGCCACTCTGGCACAGTGCATCAATATGATAGCGTGGATTCTTGTAGATATTGCTATTACGTCTTTTAAGATGGGAAGAAAATTAACTACTGAACTTGATTTGGTTTTATGGGATGTGGGATTCTTGCTTTATTTCATGCCATCCAAATGCAATGGGCCAATCGTAGATCGCAGTAGTAGATTGAGAACTGGAAAGAATTATGTTGGTTGGGAAAATAAGACGTATGTATAACATGCGAGAGGAAGAACATTGTGCTTGGCGATAACACGAGAGGATAGTTTCGGACAAGGGGAATAACTGCTTCGATATTGGCATTTTGATGACGAAATACAGGAGAGTTGAAGGAGCACATGAAGGTCGGTGGCGAGAAGGCTTGGCGTACTTCATGAGTAAAGTTGTAGGAAACTAATTATTTCAGGTGCTAGTAACACGGAACAGAGAATAAGAGAAAGGCGGCTCTAATTTGTACGTAGGAGGCAGGAGGATTGCACTTCGTATCACAGAGGCCAGGTTAAAGTATACTCAGTTCCATGAAGCCCATAAGTTGGGCGTGTGGTGTGGGAATGTCGACGGTGAACTTGGTAAGGTTACCTGGAGAAAGTTCGGCAGAGGCAACCAGAGTCAGAGCTGAGCTAGAGTTGGTAGGAGAGAAGATGGAGACAGGATAGGGGAAGAAGGTTATAGAACTCATGTAATTTGAAAATATAGAACATAGAGGCCTTCAGAACTCGGCACACCCAAAATCTAGGTCCACTAGAGACTAGATCTACCGCTCTGAAGAGAAGTACAAGAAAATGGGGGAAAGAGATTACTGCTGTTTTCCCGGTACTCTCGTATACACTACCTTATTCCTGGTGGAACGGTTTAGATTCTAGATTCAGCTCTATCTATGGGCTGAAAAAAATAAATGTAGGAACAGGAGCGAAGAGGGGAGATGGGTTGTAGACGTGACGTGAGCACAAGGGCGGTGCACGCAGGTTCAGGTGACCTTAAACAAGCTCCTCTATACTCTATATCGATCCACTTAAATGTTATTCAAGTTGTTAAAATGATAGAAGGTAGGGAGGAGAGAAGGAGGTGAAAGTATAAAACCCCGGGAAAGAACATGGGAGAAAACTTCCTAGCTATTTTTTTCGTAAATGATTGCGAAAAATATGCGAGAATGAAATAGGGCTGACTTTTACTTTCTCCAAAAAATCTACTTTTTCCATTTTTACCCTTCGTATTGTTCTCTCCGTGGATTTTTGATAAAAGTCGGCCCTCAAAGGATTAACTAAACGCTCCTTACGTGAAGCTACCAGGTTTCTGCGAGTAAAATGCGTGGAAACGTTTTTGTAGATTTAGTGAAAAGGGTGGGGTGGGGAGGCGAAAAAAACAGGAATGGAAAGTTGTAAGAAGGAATAGATTCTAGATTTTGCTCCATCCAGACTGAATTCATCCCACCCAGGTTTGTGACAATGATTGATATGCCTTAGAGAGCGGTGTTGAACACCTGGGAAATTTCACACCATTATCCCATGGAAGCAAAGAAGAGGGTGAAATGCAGAAAATGTTGCTTAAAATCTACAAATATACGTTGCTACACGGGGTATTTCAGAGGAGACTTTGGCAAACCAGAACTCGGTATCGCATGCATATCACGAACGACCACGAGGTTCAAGGCTCTGCTTTCCGGCACTAAATGAAGCGCTGTAGCTTTGTAGGAATAATACTTAAGTCTTGGTCACCAGGAAAAGTCCGTTCCCTACACGGATCGGTAATTGGTACACATTGCTGTTACATTGTGGTCTTGCATACTGGAGAATGTGTAAAAGAATCGAACAATTCAACCCTTGTAGAAGCGTTATAATGCAAGCGAAAAGACTCGCCGGCCGAAAAATCTGCCATGGTTACCATTTTGGCGTGGCTCTCATTGTTTGCGTAGCTATTACTCATATTAGGAGCGACAAGAGATACCACTGTTGAGAAAAAACATGCTCCGCCTGCACTTCCAACTGTGACCTGTCAACTCACACAACTCGCCTAGCTAGTAGCTACGTCATTTCCGGAAACGAGCCATTAAAGTTGAGAACAGAGAGGATTTGAATACCTGATTGAAAACTGATCGCTGAATCAAGCTTTAGTTTGAGGGCGATGTTGAAGTTTACATGAGATTTTATTGAAAAGATGCGCATGTTGCACTGAGTAGATTTGGTATAAAAAGCAGGTATACTTACTAACTACCATTCCAAATTCCAATAGCAGTGCAAGGCACGACCAGGATATGATAGATACATTACTTTTAGGAAAGGCTGGGTTTAAGTTGGGAAGATGATAGGAATTACCAACGCTAACTTCCATCCATACCTGCTGATGTTTGTCTTTCTATTTTCCGATGTCTGTCTGTTTGAACTTCTACTATTGTGTTTGGAGAGCGAAGGAAAAGTCCAATTTTCTAGGCAATGAATAATTGAGTAATGTTTTCCCGTAGACAAGAGGAGGGTTTCGTGTGGAGGGGAGAAATATCTAGTGGGTGTATGTTCGGAGAGAGCTGGGGGAAGTTTGGGCCGAAACTTTGTAGCTACAGGGATAAAAAGCTCGACTGGTCCCGCTCTCTCCTGTGCGCTCTGCCCTGGCAGGAGAAAACGCACTGGCTGGAAGTCATGACTCTGAATGATTCAAGGTTCGTCATCCAAAGAGAATCATTAAAATTTCATAGAGGACCGGAAAAGACTCTACCACTCTCTTCTCGTCTTCTCCCGTATTTAGAGTAGCTTTTATCCATCCTACGTGTCTGCCCTTTTGCTACATGTCCTCTTTGCACGCACTTTCTCTCTCTTATATATTCCTTTCTTCTTCCTCGCACGCTCATTCACATTCTTTGCAGCTGTCCAGAATATAATCTCCAGAAATATAAAAGAGGAAGAATATTCCTGTATTTTCAACCATGTAGTTTCTTACACATCAGACTCAAGGTGGGAAGGTGGAGGAGCGAAAGAAGAGATGTCATTTTGTAATAAAAAGCAAACTTTCACTTTCACTCCAATCTTTCTTCATCTCGTATACTCTCAATCACTTCACATCCTCCGTATTTCTACTTTTGCCTCTAACCTCTAACCTCTATCACAACACAACCATGGAAAATTTCTGAGAAAAATCCAAGCTGTACATTTCAAGGACCCCGGCATTATTTGTTCGGATGCAATTATAATTGTCGTATCTATCAAACTTCCCTTGCCTAGCTTTACAATTGGAATATCGGATTTAAGCGCTAGCTAATAGGCAGGCCATGTCAAAGTTTAGCAAGGTTTAGACATAAACTTGAGTTGGCCTTGATCAGACAGACGTTTGACATAATAGTTCCAGGCTCATTAGTATCTTCAAAATAGCTACAAACACTTACTCAGTCCCACCCAATGTTCGCCTCAAACATTTGACCATTGAGTTAATGCGCATCTCAGTTGGAAGGATGCAGCTGATTTAATTGACCCTAAAAGCATTTTATTCTCTGACGCAGACAGCAGGCAACGAAAGAAATACGCATAGCTTCAGGGCACTGACCATTGAGTTAGGATAGGAAACTTTATTAAGGTATTCTATACTTGACTAGCGTATTTGAATTGTGAGATTGCAACTCCTACTGAACACAGATGAAGCATTTCTTTCAAGTCAGTCTTTGCTGACCAAACTGGGAATGATTTAAAGACCCGGTACACTTTCCGCCTTTAATCCTCGCTTCCACGAATGCGTGTCTCAAATTTCAGGAGGGAAGGGAAAGAAGTATAAGTATAAAACACCTTATTTGTTGAGAAATAGACAGCTGTAATGTTATATGCAATGATTTCCTCATCTTATAATTGCCCGCTTAGCTTCCTCAATGAAATTGCCATAGAGTGATAGCATACAAAAGCTTTCTCTCAGCGCACACACAGATGAGCTTGACGTAGCAAAGTCCAAAGGACCTAAACAAACCCGAAGGAGCTTTCCATGCAAAAAGCATCCAGGGCAATTAATATACGCATAGGGAATTGTTTGATGTATTCCTTCTTTATTGGATATAAGTGTTGGAAGGGCTTATAGATTTATGGATTATGAAACATTGGCTACACCCATTCTGCATTCATGTGTCCTATAGAAAAATATATAAGTTTATTAGCAATAAGGCTAAAGAAATGAAGAACCGAGCCTTGAAGTAGTAGCAGGTCACATGTGTTGAGCCTATGCCTTGAATAGAAAGAGGAAAGCAATTTTTGCACATTCTTTCTATCGTTTAAATTGCCTTCATTTTTAGCTGCGAGCAAGATCTTATCCCTGCAAGCTCCAACTCCAACCAGAAAAGATTAAGACAGGAGAGGATGAGGATAATATTTAACGGGGAAAATTACGTTTCAAGTTAAGAATACTCAAGTTAAAAAGTTGCCAATTATTTCGTAAATTAAAGAATTATAGTTTTGGATACAGTAATAAGCAGCTACCAATAATAAACCCGCATCTTTCACAACCAGAGCAGATCTACAGTCCCATAGCATAGCCTTAAGCCCCGGCTGATCTTCTTTGTAAAGGTTAGACATGTATTTTAAAATATTAATTATGCATTAATAATTGAATACCCACCCACCATTCACCATGCGAGAAGGTATCATATTTCAAGTCACGTGCCCGGAACAGGTTGATTGATTGTAATACAAATATTACAAGTACAACCTGCGGGAAGCTGGCCCTTGGTTAGAGTTTAACAAGTGTTAGAATTCCTTCTTTTGTCTCTAAAAGACACAGTTGATAATAAAAGCTCATGTGAGAAATTGTGAATGATACACGTGTGCCTGTCGATGAAGCGGAATAGTGCTAGGCGTGGGGTGAAAGCCAGTGGTATTGTTTTGCCTGTCAGCTAACTTTGGCTTCCAGTTGTTTTGATAGAGCTCAGGAGAGTGTAAAGTCTGCCTCTATCCCTTTCCTTACACCCCTCTAACCCTCCCTATTATTTGCGGCTTGTTCAAGATCCGGTCTCCGGTGGGCTGCGACTGGGACACAAGAACGAAAGCAAATGCTGAAAACATCGAGTGCGGCATAACGCTCCATCCTTTATACATGATTTCTCCCCTTTGATGCTACTTGTTTTCCTTTCATTATTTTATTTGTCTTTTGCTTCATCCTTCTCTTCTTTCTCGCCCCTTTTATTCCTCTTAGGGAAAGTGGACCTCTAAAGAGTTACTGTTGTGAAAGTAAGTAGAAGCCTCCTTCCCTTGTTTGCGTAATGGTCGGAGGGTAGGGAGGAAAAGGTTAGCTGGCACTTTCACCTACTACAATCCAAACTAAGGAAGGAGAGGACTATCTAGGAGTTTTCAGAGAAAACACAGAGAAAAGTACAGAGGATAGGCTTACTTTCTCTAGTTTCTTGTTTTTATCTTGTGCAAATAAATGAAGGAGTCAACTTCAGGGATGGGGATGGGACATGGACATGAGACTTTAGACTCTATCTAAGAGGGGAGCTTGTGGGAGAAAAAGTGTATCTTGTTTGTAAAGATCCAAGTGTATTTTCTCTACCATCTTCCCCATCTTTCTCTAGATAATGAAGGTCAAAATCTACCCCATCCCCTAAAGAAAATAACTGCATTGTTTATATTTACAGCGTATTGTTTTTCCTGCGACTCCCTTCCGACTACCTGAGAAATCCTAATTGACATCATGATTGAAACAGAACGCATTTATTCTTATTGTAAAACAAAGGACACTTAGTTATAGAGAGTCTTATAACACGGGGTTTAACACGCGGATAACTGTTGTACAAAAGGTGAACTAACTTAGGTACTTGGATGAGGTGGACGATGAAGTCTAAGCTCATTAAAATGATCCCGAAATTAAAGGAGTTCGGGTTTCATAGATAGGATAGAAAAGAGAAGGGGAGGGGGAGAGAGAGGTGTAATTTAATCACTGGGTGAGTGGATGCGCCATAAGTGGGCGGGGGAAGAGTTTCTAATTTGGTACACCCTAATGGGATTAGGGATGTTGTCCACAATTCTTTGTAAGCTAGAAATTAACATGCTTTGATTTGATTTCATTATCTTGTTTCCGCAGCAAGAGGATTTACCAAAACTCCCTGTACCTGAACTTGAGAAAACCCTCCAACGCTATCTGGAGGCTATCCAGCCCATCCTCAGTGCAGAACAATTTGACCGAGTACAAGACCTGTCCAAACAATTCCTGGATGATCAAGGACCTCAATTACAACACCACTTGAGTGAAAGACAATTGAAAATGAAAAACTGGGTAATACTTAATATTTTTTCAGTTTTTTCCTGCTATATTTCTATTTACAGTTTTCGATATTTTGAAGGATTAACCCCGTTGCGGTTTTTTAGTACACAGTACTTTATTATTTACATTTTTAATGGAAAATATGATACTTTAATCTAAATTCGATATGATTGCAGGCGTACGAATGGTGGCTGAATGATATGTACATGAATAACCCGCTATGCCTGCCGATAAATTCAAACCCGGGAGGAGTATTTCCTCATCAGAAATTCAATACAATGGATGATCAACTCATGTTTGCGTCTAAACTTACATCATTTATGCTGGATTTTAAAGACACCGTGGATAGGTGGGTAGCAAATAGGAAACGCGTAACGCAATACATCATGTACTGTAAAAATACAGTACATGATTAATCACGATACAATATGAAGCGCTGGAATCAAGGTCGAAAGTAGCTTCTTTCAAAATTATAATGAAAATACTATTCGCTACACAGTCTTTTCGAAAGTCTTTTTAAACATCTACTGTGTTTAGCTTGCAGACATTTGTTTCAATTTGACGTGGTGGGAACAAGGCTGGGTGGTGTGTGGGTGCGTCTATGCGGGACGGTGAGTTCGCACCAATTTGTTTCCCTGTGAGTTTTTCAGAAAATGTGTAAGGGATGAACATCTCACGAGACTTCTGCTACTCTCTTACTCAGCAGTTCAAAAAAAAATGAAACCGATGATTTCCGACTTTATGCAGCCGAATACATGTGCAATAGCAATAGTTGTTATCAAAACATGATAGAATAGCAAAAACTGAAATTTCAAGAAATATTTTTGGTGGTGCATAGTGCATACTTCACCATTCTCTGGTGAGTTTTTTTCACATAAAAATGGTGAGTAGCGGCAAAGAACTCACCACCCAGCCTTAGGTCAGCTTAACTTCTTGCGCAATATAGAAATAATATAATGCGGAATTTTATAAATTCGATTTAAGTTGGTTCAAAATGTCGATTGCAATTCGTTCTTGCAAGATAGGACGAGTTTTCGAATACAAACGAAAGCATCTTACAGAGACCTGCTGGGCACTTTCACGTCGAGTCTGACACAACGTGAAGCAAATGAGAACTGATGGGGTAAGATATCTAAAAGGGTATCAGATGGCCTTTTAGTAGCCGGCGTAACAGCCAATAATGGCTGCGATGCGAAGAGATGTTTCGTATGGATCCCGGCCATGGGCTGGTGGTCACAGGAGAGCTCTCTGGAAATTGAAGATTAAAGGAGACGTAAAGTAAAAGTAGAAGATGTATTTGTGTGTGGCAGTAGAGCATAGCTGCTCTTTTGTGAATATAATTAGAGTATAATGGAAGCGGCTGATCCCAGGTTTCGTTTTGGATTTGGGTGGGGGTCTGGGATGAAATACAAGGGGAGGGGATATAAACGAAAGAAACAAACAAGGAGGAAGGAATAAACTGTAAAACGGGAGGCTTAGGCAAAGATACGATTCTTTTCACACTACATATTGTGTTATCATCTTCTTGTCCCCTTCTGTTTGTACTTGTGTGGTTTCTCTGTGTTTGATATAGCTGGGAGGACGGCGGGGCTGGAAAGGAGCATATGATGATTTCATTTGGAAAGCCTCTTTTTGCCCGGGAGTTTTCCTGTGTCGTTCCAGAGCAGAGAATAGGATTGCAGGGGATGAGCAAAGCTATTTTTCAACCAGACTGGAAATGAGCTAGTTAGCCTTGTAACTGGAGAAAAGAGAAGATATCCTTGTACATGACAATGTACAGGATAAAGAGATGGGAACATTTGTGTAATCTGATCTAATCTGATGTGGCGTAACTTTAAGGTGAGGGTTGAGTACCCGGGAGAAATAGGGAGGAAGGAAGAGATGAGCACAGACACACTATACGCACACAGACTCAGACGGCCAAAAGAGAATAGGGAAACGGGGAACAGACTCAAAGACGGACCGGGCCGTAGTCCCAAAGGAATTTTAAACTTCTCTCATTCCTTTGCATACATATATACATATGCATATATACTTCCAACCAAAGAGAACCTGTAAGAGGGGTGTGGTGGTAGTGGTGGTGGCATGACGATTGCCTCAAAGCATACATAGGATGACATGCTCTTGCAACCTTATCTAGTTAACTTGAGATGTGGACCTGAATTTAAAATTAGCCCCGTACAATCCTCCTACACCATCACTCTTCCAGTCAACCCTCCAGACCGAACACCCAAGAGAAAGCAAAGAGAAAGCTAACTAGAAAACTACTCTTTCTTCATCTCACCCAGACCTATATACCTGCAATCTCTAAGCCAGAGCTTCTAGACAACTTTAACCAGACAGCCATGGTAGGATCCGACACAGCTCCTAAAAGCCAAATGGACATAACCTGATCATAATCTTCCCTGCGAATGATAAATCCGTCCCTAGGGCTTTATTCTCAGGGTCTTAAGATTCCTCTCGTTTACGTTTATTCACGCATCAGTATTTGCCATCGTCTCTGTCTAGGCTTCCCAAAGTAATTGTGTTCGATAGACTTTCTTTTTGTTCCATCTCTGGTTTTCAGTTCTCTCTTTTGATTCCCAGCTTTTGCAATTTTTATAAACGTAGTTCTCACTTCTCACTAAAAATTGAAACAGCTTAGTCTACGCAAACTAGACTATCCTCTCATCCGTTAGTAGTGCATTTGCCCGTTAGTCCGTCAATAATGATCGCAAGTAGTCTTAGAAATTGGTCCGAATTTAACTTCCCTATTTTCACTTCGGAGAAAGCAATCGCTTTAAAGATTTTGGAAGATGGGCTTGCGGAACGAGTTTGGGCAGGGAGGAGCCCATCATTCCCAACCGTTTTCACAATTTCCTATTTCATTAGATTTTAATTTGCTAACTATACGGATTGATATTCCTCTCCTCTCAGGCATTGCTATCTATAGACGAATACACTAACCAGGAAGAGAAATTGTTGCGAAAATCCAAATGATTCATTCGTACGCAGAGGCGAGAATTAGTTCCATTTAGTTAAGCAAACAGAGGAGTCGAAGAAAACAATTTTTGAGAAGTAGAGAGGATGAAAGGGGGCGAGAATTTCCACATAAATTTAAAGCTCGTATTTTCCACCCTTTCTTTGCATGCACCAAGCTTTTTGACTTGAAAAATTGTAATCCTCTTAGCTGAGATTATAAGACGAACCGATCTTGTTTACATTTCTTGTTAGTCCTTCTCCTCCTACTAACCCTCACCCCTTTTCCACGAAAGAGACGGCTTGAGAAAAAGAACATAGCATAATTAAATCAATGTCTATACCGTGGCCAAAACAGAGCGTAGTAAAGTAAATTCGGAAAATTTTAAATTGATGCAAAATTTTAGTAGTGATGCAATCATTTCCCAGAATGGAGTCAAGTGAATGAAGCCGCTAGAACCTAGAAAATAAAAACAAAAATCCGCCTACACCCTTGAAGGTTTAAACGAAATCGGAAGAAAATTCCAGTGGAGGGACTTTAACTGAGAACTTTAATGCTGAGTTTATCGGAAGATTTGAAGATACAGAAGAATCACATGATTCATGATTCCGTATTCATCCTATATATCTCTCCCGTACAACTTTAAGATTAAACGAAAGTCCCACGGGGCTATTTTATCATGGAGTTTTGAAAGATACAGAATGCAATCAGGATTTGCCTCTAGGGCTAAGGTTTATGCTGCTAAACGTTCTAGCCTTGAACCCCAGAAGTAGAAATTCCGCGTAGCTGAATATGCTACAATAACGCCATCTCCTGAAATTAAAGGAGAACCCAGTAGCCTCGGTTCCTAAGCCTTCCATGTAACTAAATCCCTTCCAGGTTGGAAGTTCCAATTCAGATGGCGCTTTAGAGGCTACGCCCACACTTGCGAGTAGATATTGTCTGCGCATTAAGCTTTATCTTTTTTGTACTCTTACCATCTCCACAAATCTCAGTTCGAAAACTGCCTTTAAGGCGGCTTGATGTCTCTTTAAAGGGCGAAGCTTGGAATACGTCATGCGTCTAAAGTTCCATCCTTAAAACAAAACTTACATAATGCAACTCTCCAACACAAATCTACTTTATTAGTTATTACTCAACAGTTAAAATAAAGTTTCCTTCGGTAATTAACAAAGTTAATGAATTAAAATTAGACGCTACGAATTATTCATAATTTGTAGGGGCGAGCTATCCGTGGAGAAAGCAACAAGCCGGGAGCCAGGTCAACCGCTATGTATGGCCCAGCACCACAGGCTAATGACGACATATCGTGTCCCTTGTCTCCCAAGGGATTTCCAACGTAACACAGCACATATACTAAACGACCACATAATTGTCGCATACCGGAAGCATGTAAGTTCTTGGCTAGTTCAAAAGCAACAATTCTTTTTACGGAAAATGTAGTGAGAAGCAGTCTAATGGGCTACATACAATTTAATTGAAACACTATTATACGCAACGTGTCGATTTCTGTCTATTCAAGTTCTTCACTTGCCCCATACGCACAGAACAACGAAGGTTGACCGAGAAAGAATTATTTCAACAGTTTAAGCGGATTGTTCAGTCCGAGTCATCTAATAACGAGTTACCAATCGGGATTCTTACGAGCCAGAAGCGGCCAATATGGGCTGATGAGCGCATAAAGCTCCGTGCAGGTAGAGAAGAGGATGCACAATAGATCTCACAAAAATCAAATGATTGAAGCAAATAAAAAAGACAAGGCCGCTCATGGGCGCATTCAGGCTGCCCTGGTGGTTGTTATTAGGACCAAGTATCTAATTGATTTAATATATTGTTGTTTAGATGACGTAAACAAATCTTCACTGGAAGAAATAGAGACATGCCAGTTCATAATCTGCTTTGATGATCCTCTCCCAGCGAAATACTTCAATTGCATCAGCAGCTCCACGACAGCATCTCGCGGCAAAATTATTGAAGAAAACGGGCGAGACGAGACGAATGTGCTGCATCAAATGCTACACGGCGGAGGAAGTATTTTTAACACCGGGAACCGCTGGTTCGATAAAACCTTGCAGGTGTGTGAGCTAGTGTTCTTTCCCTCCTTTCCCTTGCTGCTTTCTACTGGCTTCAACTTTTTTTCTCTAGCGTCGCAAATAGCGTGCAGAAAATATCTTTCTAATAGAATTCTCTTTGTTTACCATCGAAATGGAATCTTGTGTTCAGGAATTAGTCTATAAAATTGTGAACAAGAGGCTCAGGGTATAGAAGAAAATATTGTTATTCTCCTGATACACACAAGCACATACATACACGTGCTTGCCACAATATTCCACTGTTTGCCCCCACAGATCACTTAGGACTTATTTCCCAAGTATGTTGCCCTATATCCTATTACATTCTAGTCCAGAATACGATACACTAAGCAGGATGCAGGAAATTAGTACTCCAACTCCAACGCTGAGTAGTAAGGAAGCGAGCTGGAAAGGGGAGAGGGAGAAAATAAAGAATCTATTGGAAATGACGATGTTTCTGAAAATAATGAGCTAATATTCTGACTCGTTGCAGTTCATAATTTCATCAGATGGAGCTGTTGGTCTCTGTTACGAGCATTCTCCAGCGGAGGGAATTGCTGTATTAAATTTAATTGACGATTTCTTTACGAAACTCAATACGAAAGACGAGGGCCCCAATGCTGAAGAGCCCAAAGAACAAGTTTGTTCAATTCCGCCTCCCATAAAACTCGAGTGGACTGTGACTAGCGAGACGAGAACAGCTATTACGGAAGCCTCCGTTGCTATTGACCAGTAAGCCTCGCTGTTCTAAGGGTTCTTTATAGTAACTGAACTACAACGGAAAACATAGCCACAAACAAAAACAAAAATTGAAACTGAGCTACACGCAGTCGGGTGACATTCTTCTAGCATCTGAAGTCAGTTTCCCGAGTATTTTAAACCTAACCCGCAATAAAGGCATTTTGCGGAACCTTCTGACCTAAGTCCTCGTCTCTCATTTCACTTCGTTCAGGTTAGGTTGCGAAAGCCAACTTTAACATTATTGATACGAGACTAGACTAAGAAGAATAGACTAATGATTGGAAAATCAGTAGTCAGTGTCACCCGACTGCCGATGAAATAAAAACAATCAAGCGTTTTCAAGGGACCAGCGTCAATGAGTGGCACGAGCTCAGATACCAAAGAACTGCTGTACTTCCAACATTAGTGACCGTATCAGCGCTTAAAATGAAATACATTTGCATTTAATCGCATTTACTACTCACTGCCAACGCAACGAGTATAAAGTCAGAAAAAGAGTTCATTGTAAAAACTCCTTCAAAATCGATATACTGCCGAGTTCAGTCAGCGGCGCAAACTTTGGAGAGAACAGAAAATCTGATCACATCCAGACTTTGCAATTATTTCCCGTAATTGCAAAACATACAACACTCCCTGCTATACTCATGCTGCTTCTCCTTTGCAAATTGCTTTCAGGCTTATCGAAGACCTGGACTTGAAAGTATACCGCTACGAGAATTATGGGAAAAACTTTATCAAGAAATGCAAAGTAAGCCCTGATGTGTTCATTCAGCTAGCCCTTCAGTTAACTTACTTCAGGTAAGAGAATCAAGCGTTGTTGACTTAACTTTATCGTACTCAGAGAATTATCACACCTTTAATAAGGTCGTTCTGTCCCACGGGGCTGAGGCATATGTGAGAAGCTAGGGAATTAGCAAGCACTGAGCTGGCCTTGTCTCTTCAGCTCAGCTTCCCTCAGAGTCCTCCACCTCCTCTGCTGGCACAAGAATTAAGAATAAAGACAGAAAAGCATGAAGAGGAAGAAAGTGCAGAATATGCATGCTACCTGGGCAATATTTTTTAATGAGCAAATGTTCCTCGTATGTTTAAAAGCCTTCATGGGAAAATGGTGGCAACCTATGAGAGCGCATCCACACGCCGCTACAAATTGGGACGTGTGGACTGCATCCGCTCAACCACGATCGAAGCCTTGGAGTGGGCCAAATCAATGGGATCCATCGGAGATACTGGAAACGAGAAGATTCAAAAATTTCATTCTGCTGTCGAGAAGCAGACGACAATCATGGTAGAAAATATTCTCGGAGAAGGAGTCGATATTCATTTGCTAGGACTGCGTCAACAGGCCATTGAACTGGGAATGGATATACCAGAGATTTTTCAACACGAATCTTTCAGGATCGCTAACCATTTTGCTCTCTCTACCAGTCAGGTATGTACAATTTATTTCACGCCACAATTTCCCCTATCATCAGCTGAATGAATGCCTATCCTAAAATTGGAAAATAAAGCAATTCCAAGAAAATCGCTATGAAACATTCCCCATCATTCCCATTCCTTACTCTGCTAAGCGCCTGTCCCCTCAAGAAACATGAGCATTGAATTACCCGGGGTTTAGGACTCCGAAACAAGCACTCTGCCCCAAGAAGCTCCTGCCTCGTCATCAAGAACAGGTGCTAGATGAGAACACTGGCTTATATGCTTAAACAATTGTTTTCTTTTGCAGCTCCCAACGAAACACGATCAATTCATGGGATATGGGGCAGTGGTGGGGAACGGTTATGGGGCTTCGTATAATCCAAGAACAGATTCCATTGTATTCTGCCTCTCGTCCTTCCGATCCTGCCCATCAACCTCAACCACAAAATTCAGCTACAGTCTCCAAAACAGCTTGGATTCCATGAAACATCTCCTGGAGCAATAGCTAAAAGGGAATTCGAAACTATAATCATTTCCCACAATACTAGAGCCCCTAGCGCGATAGATTTCTAATGAAAAATATAACATTTGAAATCGGAAGAGGAAACTTGCCTGCATAATAAACACGCATTTTTCTGAAATTGTGAAACGTAGGCGGTAGATTACATGGATTAGGGAAAGCAGAGAGAAAGGTTTTGAAGGTGATGATTGGTGAAGGGAGCGTGTCTTCTTTCGTTGTCGTTCGCTGTTAGCAGATAAGAGCGCCACGTATCTAATGTGTTTATCTTTACTATTAGGATAAGTCACAGCAAAAGGTAGTTCATAAAGAAATCTTAATAGCCTTGGTAACGAATCCAAAATTTGTTATCCCTTCCCGTCTAATTCGTATTTAATACGTTAAACTTTTGTTATTTTATTTATAATCTTTTAACTCCAGGCTACAAGCGTTCAGCACAAGCTCTTTTCAGAGTCCATCGGAGGACAAGGGACAAGTGATAATTGTTGCCAAGTGTAAGTAACACATTGTAATTCTTTCGTCCTTGGTAGCTTTCCCATGCCCCCTCTTTTATAACCAATTGCTTCAAGTGATCCTTCTATCGATTTAATTGCGTCGAAAGGTTAAAGCGCGACGGACTATACATGCACAAATTGCGCCTAGTATCAAAAGTGTAACTTAACGTATCTTATACTGCCCTTCGCTTTACCCACTCATTGCTGAGACGCAGAAACGCTGTTTACGCTTATTACGCTATTTTCCTACATTAAGTTATTTTTGATTATGTTTCGCCTTGCAAAGAATTAACAAATCGGTGCTAATTGATCTCGGCTTAGGTTAAAACTCAGAGCAGTGGACGAATGTACGGCTTTTTGGGCGTAGCATAAGGGACATCAATCCAAAAAATTGCAATGCCAATATGCGAAGCAGGTTGATGAGGCAAACTACTTATTTCCGCGATTATTTCCTACTAGATGGAGAATATCTTAAATACAAGAATCATAGGAATTCCACAGAGTCCCTTTGAAACCAAACAGAATCGTTGTTTTAAGAAAATAGGTGCACAATATATTAGCATTAGTAGAAACAAGCATTAAGAAAGCACCAACTAAAGTCAATGGAATTTCACCTGATCGCAACCACCGTAGTATGTAAGTACAGATATAGAATTATAGAAGTATGCCAAAAAGGAAGAGTAAATGAATGGAATCATAATTAGAACTTTAGAGAAACTTTTGTCTTCTAGCCGAACCTGAAAAAGGATTAACCCAATATACCTGATGCATTTACCTACAAAATATAAACTAAGCGATGTGATGACGACAAGAAAAAGAGTGAGTAGAAAATTATATTGCCTCCAAGTCGTGACTGTCGTGACAGTCAAGAAGAGTAAACAATATATCGTATCGTACTGTGTATGAGCATAGAAGAGAACATATCTAGAGTGGACTATTATGGAAAACAATATATACCGTATCACATATTACAACCTATATCAAATATATCAAATCAGACTACGCTCCGGAAAAGCGTAATATATCATAAATTAGCAGATTAATAGTAGTAGGATAGTAAAACGATGAGCCAAGATATCCTTCATGAGATGACAAATATCAAATATTGCTGAAAATATATGTAAATTCTTGTGAAGTATGAACGAAATGTCAAATAAAAATATTTATCTTGTATGCTGGCAAATACTAAAGGTCAATGGTTGTATCAGATACTAAAAATTTATGCGCACGTATAAAAAACTTATATACAACTTAAATATAACATGGGATGCTAACAAGCTATGTAATTCTCATTGAAATTTGCATGAACAGTAACAATAACTTGTTTTCCTCTTATTAGTCTTAGAAGAATCCACGAATGTGCATACCTTACGTAAAGTAAAAGATGCTTATGTTCGACTCTCTCTCTCCATAAGGAAAGGGAGAGTAGGTGAAGAACCTATTTAATCAAATCAAAATCCCTGACGCTGTAAAATTACAAAACGTGTTTATGGTGCTTGAGAAAATTGCAAAATAAAAATTACTAACCCACTATCCTTTCTTCCTCCTTACTTATTTCCTTGCCACATTAGCTTGATTTTAGCGGAAATCAATCTGATTCAGACCCTAATTCAACTCACTGAAATTATCCTCCCGATGATTTTCCAAGAAAATAGGAATTATTCCCGACTATAGGTAGGAAGTAACCAGCTACAGTCTATTACATTGCTCGTGTCCTTGCAGACTACAGATAACGCAAACGCAGAGATATTAAATCAGATTCGCTCTGAAAGAAACAATTTGAAAGGAGCAGGATGAAGCATTTTCTTTGCTGAAGCCCGACTAAAAGCTTAGAAAGGAGCTGACGAAGAAGTGTGATATGCTAATGTTGGCTGTGGTGACTAAGTGACAAGCTAAGTGAAAATATTGTCGTAGAAGTGAGGAAATTGTGCACAAGGCAATCCAGCATCTTAACATGTAAGGCGAAAGCATAGTAGACCTGGTTTTATTTGTAGCCAAAATGACGAATCAACAAGCAAATGCGGTTAACTGAATGAGGGTACCGAATCTATGAATACTACGAGTTTCCTGATTCCTGCTATTCTATAACCAGAGTAGAAGATGATGAGGCATAACATAAGTCAGAACGGAAGGAAATCATCAAGCGAGGAGGAAAACTTGGTGGGAGGCAATTAGGCCTCACCAAATCACCACCTAAAACCTGTCATCAGTCTAACCTCCAAGAAACGCGTCATGTGATTTAGTAATCAATATCAGAGAAATAAAAGCTAACAAATGCTACCATGTTAGCATATAACGTTAGTCATTCGTTCAAGTACCACAGATTTAATGAAAAGCAAGTAATGAAGGAACTCTGCATGTGCTTTAAGAAACAAAAGATATAAGTGAAAACAAATGTTTTAATAAATACGGAAGTATACTCAACAAGTCTGGAACAATAATGAGATGACAGGAATTACAGCATCACCGCCTACATTATTCACGTCAAGACTTGTACACATTCCGCCTTTGACATCTTCCGTCATAGTCTTTCTTTGATCCAGGAAGGCACACCATTGCATTCGTAGATGATGACAAATTTGTACACGTTGCTTGTGTATTGCAAGTCGGGCGATATTCTTTAGCATTGTTGAACAATATCTCACCGGGTCTGCAGTAGCCTTGCGTATAAGTCTTAAAACATTTGCCGTGGAAGGTAAACCAGAATCTGCCCCCTCTTGAAGGATCCTCGCTCATTTCTTCTTCGCATGGATTCTTCTTGCAGGTAGGGTTCAAGTTGAAGCCAAACGCTAGCCATTTCCCGGGTCCGCAAGGTCCGCGTTCGTTAACATAGTAGCAACGCTGAGTGAGGGGCCAGAAGAGCAGAGGCCGGCCGCATCGAAGTTTTGTATCGCAGTCACAAACACCGTACTCGTTGTCTTCTATGACAAACTCCATCAGCTCTGGACACGGCCCTCGTTCGCCCACCATGTAGCACCGCTTCGTTTCACGGTGGTAGCGAAAAGGTTTACCCATATCCGCAACATAGTTAGAACACAATGATGATGGTTTGTCGGTTATCACACCGATTTTCCAGCGATTGCGTACATTTTTGTTACGAGGTGCGTAACCGTGAATTGGATTTAATTGTTGTTGCAAAGCTACAAGTAGTATCACCGTGCACATGGGATTCATTTTCAAATAAAAACGAACAAGTTCTGCGTCAAAAGTAACAACCGTATTAGGTTCACTGCAGCTTGCAAAATGTAAGAAGACGAGGATTATGAAACAAGTTGTCTTGGTGCTCGATGAATTTCAACTGAATCAAATTGTGAAAATGATTGGGATTTTATCAGACAGTTTTAGATGAAAGGAAAGCGGTGAAGGGCAATGCAAATCATGATATGAAGAAGTTTCATGGGAAAAGCAATGGCATGGTACTGAAATCATCCAACAGTATCGCCAGAATTATAAAATGGATGTAAAAAATGAGATGAACAGCGTGGACAGACATTTACGTGAAGTCACATAAATCGTATGAATGGCAACTTTCATTGCAATTAAATTAAAGGTATGTGGAGGTGAAGTGTATGTTCTGTTGCCTGTACAGGCAGGCGCAAAGCTGGGCTGCAATGTTGAAATTACGTGGAGGATGAGGATGGTAAGCAGCAAAAAGTATCTCTACTTTCACCAAAATGAAAACCAAATCCCATTATATAATTATGGTCGTTTGAATGCATAAAAGGGTAGTAGCTACAGTAGCTCCAGGGGACAGCTCAGGTAGTTTAAAAACCCAGTGTATATGCAACCTTTGAGCAAGCTTGTTGCGTGCTGCGTGTAAAGTTTTTTTTTAGATCATTTAACAGTTTACACGGGTAAGTAATCAAATCATTTTCCATTTCATAAACTTTCCAATCCTCACTGTTATCATTATGAAGGTATGTTAATGATAGTATCTACTTAATCTAGTATGTGAAAATTGCTGATGACATATGAGGGAAAGAGTAATTGTATAATTAAAAAGCTGAAAAATATATTGTTTGTTTTCACCTTCTAGAAGTTTTATAATGCATCTGCTCCTGCTCGCTAACTTGCAAAACAAGCTTGGTAAGGTATAGAAATGAAATCGTTGAAGCAAGGTTCTATCAAGGAAGGATATAGTTGCATCTTTTTCACATCAAACTAGAATGTTACGCTAACACTTTTACAACCGCGCGTTTGCTTACGCTGCGCCGGGCGTTGATGCTGATATGATTTAAACATTAAAGCTGCAGTTGCTGTATTTGTGAATTTATATGCAGATTTTGGCGCTCAGCATACCGGTTAATCCTCCTAAACACGTTAATCGTATCCTAAGGCAAGCATTCACTAGATCTTTAACGCTGTGCATGAATCAATGGTAGCTGCTCCGCTCTTTTTGTGACATCATGAATGAAAACGGGAAACAAGTTTTTCTACACATCAGCAATCACCATAATATCAACGTCTATTACAATGTTAGTTTGAAAAAAACTATGAGATTCAATCCTTACGCTTTGCATTCGTTCCTTTTTTGTACCGGCATTACACGCCGGCTTCGAAAGGCAGGAGAAAGAGGAACTCCGGATAACTGATCTACCACTCGACTTGTATCCCGGAAAACGGATGCACCTTAATTCTGATACCCTAGGTAAACTAAGCTACTATGATCTCTAGTACTCAGGATAACTGCGGTGCCCTTAATCGCTTCTTTAATTATGTTTAGAAGATTATCAAACGCAATCAATCGTGCATCTATGAAGAATACACATTGAAAATTGAATGTATTTTTCACCTCGTCAAGGGAGCAGGGAGTAGTAAGGTGCACTTTTCCCAGCGACGAGTATCTAGGTACGAGATTACCGGGCTGCAGTGTGTAGTAGGGTAGTGTTCCGCGAACCGAATGAATAGAAGAATAAAAGTTGGATTAACAAAATCCGCTTGTGCTGAGCTGAAGCAGGCGTGAGAGATTTGAAACAAAGAAAATCTAAACCTAACACGGGTCTGAATTGCAATTAACTCAATATTAGAGGGAATTCGTGGAATGTTCCGACGAAAACAGTTCGTGTAGGCGAACCTCGTTAGCCAAACTCGTTATCTAAGAGTATTGTGTTTACCTGGAGGGAAGACAGTCTCTCAGTCTCTCCCACTTCCAGGCAGCCTGCTGTAGTTGTCTGAAAAGCATGGAATCGGCGTGGAGAGTATTTGCAAATTTTTCCATCTTATTCTGGAAACTCAGGATGATCCTTATCCTGAAGGAAGGTAATGGCTTCTTCCTTCGGATAAAAGTGGATAACGTTTCGTTAGAAAGGGGAGCTTCAAGGAAACCTGCGATATTTGCACCCGCCACTCCTGAAAGCCGCCTCCAAAGAATTTTATTTTTTCTGTTTTTCTCCTTTGATGAAAACTAATGACACCATGCAAATATACCATCTTGGTCTGAACTGCTTCGGTCTTTTTTCACTTACTTCTTGCTCCTTCCTCTCCCACACAACTTTACCTGTTTAAATTCTAAGTCAACGTCCAACTCACGTAGTCCTGTTGGATTGTCAGCCCAAAGCGGAATTAAGCCCTAATGAAGGCGATGTACTATGCTTCTTTGAGTTTGTTTCCAGAGACACTAAAAAGGGAAGTTGTATATTATAGAAGCGGTTTGAAACTATCCGTCAAACTGAGGAACTTGGTTGAAAACTTGGCACATTTCCAAGGTAAAAAAATCGCAGTTTGACGTTAGAGAAAAACTGTGTTAGTAAGAACAACTTTCCTTTGGTTTCCTCTGAGTATTATAACTGGGGCATTTGTTTTAAAGTATTTTCTGGGTTTTGCAAATACGGAGCGGGAGGGATACAACATTGAACGGTAGGATTTGTCAAGCCCTGACATTTCGGCAAGGACCGGTATAAATAGGTGAGACAAATCCATAACAGATCAGTTCACTTCAAGGTCTCTTCTAGCTCAGAGAAGAAGCAGCAGCAGCAGCAGCAGCATCAGTTTTTAATTGTGTTTTTCGAAAAAATTAAAATTTCAACTCCACAAAACTATCATTATGACGTGCTACAAAGTAGTGACCACTTTGGTCCTCTTCTGTGCTTTTGCCGGTGCTTTCGGAAGTCCTGCAGCAGAAAAGAAATCTGAGGCTGTGGCGAGTAGCCGTGCCTTGGATCAAATGATCCACCCCTTGACCCTTAACACTGGCTTGACCAAGGGAGCCATTGATGCATCCCTATCTGTTGTAGGCGTTGCGGCTTTTGGCCTTGCCTTCATTGTGATCCCACTCTTGGCTCTTCTCTTCACCTCTTCCTCTGGATTCGCAAATAACCCTATTGCAAGGAGTATTAAGGAACACTACATCCTTCCCGCCACGTCTAAGCACTCTCATAGCCGCCATGCCCGAGGAATCCTGGATAACGACAAGTGCATTGAGCGAATCGTTTGTGAATTGCAACGTGGAGCTAGGAACACCCAAGCTGACAAATGGGCTGATGCGTAAATAATTTAAATTAGCCTTCCTCTACAATACACTTGTGATCGATTTCTGAGTAAAATCATTATGATAATTCATTCCTCCTTCCCTTTCAGCTTCTTCAACCAGATTCCCAACGAAGGGAAATTCATGAGACGAGTCTCCACAGCCTACAGAGCTGGAGTACAAGAGTGTGCAGCCAACACTTGTGAGCCCGTCGGATTCGTCATCCGTCTCTTCATCTACGTCACCGACTGGAACACAGTCCTCAAGGGCTAGACTAGACCTGGAAAAAGGTCAAGATGCAGGAATGTTCCACAACGACCTCTCTCGTATTTTCTCGTATTTTGATGACACTGGAAGCAATCAACCGTTTTGCTCACAAATACAACGACTTTTCCCTTTGACAGACACGTTAAACCTTTCGTACCTTCAGTGACTCCCTAACTTTCTCCACATTTATTTAATTCTACCGCTACTAATCTTTAGCTCTACGGACGCCATTCTTGTCTCTTGACGGGAATAATCAACGCTATTTATTCTTATTTTATTCAACCTTTTTTGTTGTATTTTTTTGTGAATTTTTTATGATTGCCACCAAGTTTGCAAGAAAAATAAAATGTGATTGAAAACAAATCTAACCCTGCCTTTTCTGCCGTCGTAGCAAATCTCCTAAACTTACCATAACACTTTCTACTTTCTTTTGTCAGGCATTTTCAAACATCCGGCTCAACAGTTTTCGGTTTCCCTGAACAAAGAGTGTATTATCAACGTGGTACACAGGTAAACAATGGTAAAGAATATTTTCTGGAAATCGCAACACTTCTAACGTACAGTATGAATACACTAACCTCAAGTATAAAGTCTATGACTCTCGTGCAATATAACTTTAATTTTGGTGTATAATATGCTAAGGAAATTCTTCGAGAAGACTTGCAGAGATTCTGATAGGTAGTAAAATTGTCGTATGTTCCGAGCCAATTAGGAGAATCATGATATTACCAGCAATTTTGGTGGCCTTATTTATATTTTACTGACAATCCAAATAATCTCCATTACATTTCAATGCCATAAAAATTTCCGCCCAAAAATACAACGATTAAAATAGAATTTTAGAAAAGAGAACATGTGCCAAAATCCAATCAAAATTACTTGTGTTTAAAGAAAAAAAATGTTTTAATTCAGAAAAATACAACAGAAGAGGATAATGTGTTTTGCCATCACCTGTTTGAATATTTAGGTCCGTTTTCAAAATATAAGAAGCTCTAATAGCCTGATAACAGTGTAAAAAGAGTGAAAGTGCTAAAGAGTTAGTTTTCGAGAAAGCCCTTTTTGCACATCTAAGGATTATCAGCCATTCGAACATTATATAATTACGTTAGTGTCTGGATTTAATCATTTGGATCTCGTTAAAGTAAGTTGCAAATTTTAACATGTAAGTTATTTAAAAACAGTAAGAGCAAACAGATATGTGAGGACAAGAGTAAAGGTGAGAGGGAGAAAACCTTTTAGGTTTCCGGAACTATTTCCGCAATGGGTGGCTCCACCACAGGCAGTCTTGTTGGCATATTTTTTGCAATCAGATTTGCAAACGCATTGCTTTGTTCCACGACTATCACAAGCGGATCCGGGAGCACATTCTGGAACGTGTTTGTTACCCCCATGTTGACCATCACCACCTCCAGGCGACCCAAAGTCACTCGTGCAAATGCTCTCAACGTAGACTAAACATCTTTCTCGTTCGTAACTGTAAAAGGAGTTTCCATCACAGCCGCACAAACCATTTCTTTGGCACGAAAGTAATTTTGAAGGATCGCATGTCTTCACTTCAGGGGTACCAGTCCCCGTGGCACAGACTTCATTGTTTCCCGCATACCCGTAAGCGGATTGGGCGAAGAGAGAAAATCCGATTAGGATGCCAATGTGGAAAGACATATTGCAGACCTCTATGAAACATAAAAGCACATTTCAATTCACTTTAAACTGTAAATTGATTTTTAAAACCTAAAAAGTGACTAAACCCTGAAACCACACTTACTTGTTGCTTACAATTATTGAAGAAGTTATTCGCAAAATTTAAGCTAATTTGCAACGAAACTTTGCGAGGTTATTTAACCGTGTACTCCCAGTCGCCGACTGCAGAAAGATAATACTAAGACGGTAGAAGAAGTTGAATGCTTTTCAGCTTGGTCGCAGGAAATCATCCGCCCTGTCGCTGTGGAGCTTGGTGTTGTTGATGATGAAATTGCGGTAGAGTTTGAGCTGAAACGCGTACCGTAGACTGTAGCTATTGTATATCTGCTAGTAGGTCCGAGATGCATGCATTCGGTATACTTCAGTAGATACTCTAATCAACACCGGATGACGAATCCACATGCCACGCCAATTTTTGTTTGCTAAACTCTTAGTAATGGTATGAATAAGCTAGTGAACAAACGTCTCTCATTATATAAGCTTTCTCATTAATACATATATCTTACTTGTTAGTTTCCCAAAGTCATCTCGTCCCATTGGACACACTTCTATCAGTTTTGGTTATCCATACTGATTGTGGATTCTTAGTCCACTCCGGTTGCCATTATTTGCAAAGCAGAGCAGAAGAAGATAAGAGCGTAAAATAATCAAGCAGAGGGGTCTCTTTCTGCAGGTCATTTATTTCAATTTTTTCCTTTACACACCTACATGTACACGCCAGAGTTTAGTGAGTGCTAACAAAGTTATGCCCTCGGATTGTTTGCCCACGTAAATGCAGAGCTTTACATTCGAGTATGTCACTGATTGTTCGTATGCGAGAAAAGCTAAGAGAATCCACGCGGTATGGCTAACTCGCGCTGCTAAGTTCAATATTGCGACACCTTATGTGTGTACGATCAACATTGTGGAAGACTATATAAAAATCTTCCGTTTACAGAGAGTGTGGGAAGACAGCCGGATTTGGTTGAAAAGGTGATGTATATAAATAATGGGTGGAAGTAAAATTCGCGATAACTTGCTACATGTACGTGTATATGCCCCTCCAAGAATATCGCGACAAGCGAGGCGTAAGATGTTAATAATGTGACTATGCCACGTTTTAAGGAAGACTTGACATTTTCGTAACTACATACATGTCCGCATTCAGTTGAAGTATGCATTATGCACTCTTTCTTAGAGATGTTGTCTTAGATAATCTAAGTTTATCTTTACCTGAACACAGCTCATTAGAGGAACTAAAGAATGAATTCGGTTACCTAATATTAGGGATTAGAACCAGGAACGTTGTATGTAAGCTGGCTAATCAGGGAATTACAATGAATGTTTTTATGGATAGCAGATAGAACACATAGGCAGACTTAAAAATTTTGAAAACATGATGAGAAGCTACTCACGTAGTATGATTTGGCGGAATTAGCTCATAGTGTAATGGCAAATAAAGGAGACCGAAGATTCAGGAATGGCGTTCTTCGGGCGCAACCAAGTGACTTTTAGGTTTTATTTGATAGAAAGATTCTCCAGGATTTATTTTTAAACGAGAATTTTCATGACACTATCGTCACGCAGAAATTGTAAATTCCATCATCAACATCTTTACGAAGTTATTATTACCGTGTATGTATCAATCTAGTCGTACAATTTTGGAGCCTACGGCAAAAATGATGCAATTTGGAAATAAGGACAATTTTATGCCGTAGTTATTTATTAATATTTATGTCAACTTCATCAAATCTTGAGAAATGGTATATGAAATTTTATTATTTTGACTGGTCACATCAAGTTTCGACAATGGGTGTGTTTTATTCCTTGTAATCCCTTGAAATATAAAGGACGAAATGCGGAAAATACAGTTCAAGAAAAAAACCCAGTAATTCGCGATGGCAGAAACCGGTTCAAAGCGAAGACTTTGACAGAGAACACGGAGTTAGATAAATTATAACTATTCACGACTAAGAGTCAAGTAGGTGATACAAGGTGTTGGTTGCGTAACAGCTCTTATGGTTGAGGGTAATAGTGGAGATGAGAAGCTGAATAGAAGCCATGGGGAAAACGGAAAACAAACTTTGGAAAAAGCAAGCCCCGGAAAAACCGATTGCTGCCACAATACTTCGAACTAAAAGGATACAACAGAGAGAAAAGCGATCCAGTTGTGCGGGAGAAGCAGAGCGAAAAGTTGTCCAGGACAGCCTGCTTCGTTATAATACCGAGGAAGAAGTAACTTTCACCACCCACAAGCAGCTCGGTTTGCCTCCACTGAGGTTCTCTTGACTTCTTCTTAGGATTAGGAGTCTCCCAGTCCCAGAATAGCGGTTTCTTTCTTCATCTTTTGAATGCCACCTACCAGACCACAAACAAGCCACACCACTTCTTACTTATTTGCTATTTGCGATCCAGGAAGGAGTAAAGCGAATCTGCTAACATGGCAAAAGTATGTAGCAATAGCAATGAGAGAGGATTCGAGAGATTTACATTCGGTATGGTGCAGCAACTCCGTAAAGTTTTAGCCCATACAATACACTAGAATGTTTGACAGCAAGTGGAGTTTTCCTCTTTACGACGTCTAGTCTTCTCACGGCGCCTGTTATATCAACGAGGCTGTATGGTTGGTGGATAGAAGACGCTCGAATTAGATCACCTACTCCTGCTGACTTTTTTTCGTCGACTGTAAAAGCGCTCCCTGCAGAGTACCGGAGTTTAACTTACGCAGAAAAAAAAATTGAATGAAGCTGTCGAAAAATTTGAATAAAAGAACTCAGTAAACTGGATCCGATGCTTGGAGAAAGTGAAACTCACAAAAGGAGGGCACAGAACATGGGGGGAAAATGCTTTCTGGAAGAGGAAAGTATCATTGAATGCAGGGGTAAGGGAGAACATAGTGGAGAATTTCTGCATGCCTGAATACCAAGGCTAAGTGGTGAGTACCCTCGCGCTACTCACTATTTTGATGTGAAAAAAACTCACCAGAAAATAGTGAAGTGTGCACTGTGCACCACCAAAATTATTGCTTGAAATTTTAAAGTTTTTGCGATTCTATCATGTTTTTAAAGCACCTAAATTTCTAGCGAATGGCTAAAGTTATAAACGCTTATAACGCACCGCTCTACGGAAGTGTCGAAATTTACATATAATGTGCAAAACTGACTGGTGCCCTCCATTAACTATTTAATTGCAAAAAAGTAAGGACATGTCTTAATGTTGGGTACCGTACCTGTGACAGGGTAACACCTCTGTGGCAAGGTACCAAATTTTTTGCAGATTTCCACATCTGTTGTAGTGTACCATCCTTGAGGCAGGGTATCACCTCTGTGTAGGATGCTGCTTCTCTAGTTTTGTCGTTCAGGGTAATAGAAACAGCATAGTTACAATTAAGACAGTTGATAACTGTAGTTGAGAACCGGAAACTTCCATTTCCATGCCTGCATCTTCCAAACTCACACTACATGGTGTCCTCACGCAATGTGGCATAATATAGTTTGCACTCTCATATATTTAACAGTTAGAGGAATCTATTGCGCAGTAATCTTGGATCCTTGTAGTCTTACAGCCACTAGATGTCGTCGGGTACAATGCGTATTATTTGCTTTCCTTGAAACCCCCAAACTTTAACACTTTTGACCCACTAGGGGTCAACAGATTGAAACCCAATTCAATAGCGATGTTGCGATTGACATGGGCTATAGTTGGCCGTTTATAGCATCTCGATATCTCACCCGTCCGAACGTTATTGTGCAAATTGTAAAGGAGGTTCCCGTTTGACTAGCAACAACCGCCGACGTAGCCACGAATAAGCTAATTCCGGATGACTATTCTCTAAAAATTACTTCAATTCCTCAATGACGTTTGAATCTATTGATGAAACTCCATTTCCCTCCGACGACTAATGCAACTCAAAGTATCGCCGATAATCCCATTCAACATCGCTTCCTGGTCTTCCGCCATTCATGTAATTGTTAAACGTTTTGATAAACATTTCCAAACTCACGGACAGACGGAATTTCTCCCCCTTTCCACAAAGTCTCTATCGCCACTTAATAACATGTGTTCTGGGTTTGAACAAATTAATGCGCTGTTGAAGCTTATTTTAATCAACGTGCAGATTTACGCAGAAGCTAATGCATTGGAAATGCTTTGTTTTATTTTGATAACTTTGGGGATAAGCTTTGGGTGGATGCATATAGAAACGGATGGATGGCTGGTAAAGGATTTTTTACCAGTCATTTACCAGGGGATTAAATGTGAAGTTCAGGAGCTATTGTAAAACGGATCGCTTCGATATTACGCTGATTAAAGCCCTTGAAGAATACATTTTAGAAAGAAAATCCCGAGTTGTTTATGGAGGTTCGCGGGGAGTTTTTTCAGAAAGCTTGCTAACAATCTTCCTCTTATCTGTTAATAGGGATAATTCAAGTATTGCCGGTCTTAAGGGACCCTTACACAAGATGGAATTCATGTTCCGTCGAATTAAAGCCGCCAAGCATGCATCATATCATATATGTATAATCTCACTACTGTTACTTGTTACACTTGATCATGCATTTCTTTTAATAATCCAAGGATCACGTTTTCCACTCCACCTATACTCTCCACCAGTACTACAATGCAAGGTAGGAGCGAAACCAGAAAGACTTTTATTTCCATTTATTTAGTGCTCAATAGAATACGAAATTCATTACATAAGAAGAAATACATCATCACTAAGTTACAGAGGTGTATGAAGAAGAAGATACATAATTAAACATCAAGAGATTTGACGGTAGGATTGCGCATGATGGGCGTGCGTCGGATGATAGTAGGCATTAATATCCTATTATAACGCAAATCGTTAAGATCCTAATGCATCGTTCGCCCAACAACTCCTGAGTTTCCGCCGGACTTTTATGTCTACAACTTCCATGTCTTCATGCAGATCCTATGTAACCATGTCTCCATTAATATCCTTTGTAAACCAACCCTCCATTAATATCCTATATTTAAACCAAATTCCATTAAGATCCTATGGTAAAACCATCTCCCCAGTAAGGTCCTAGAAAAAATCCACCTCTCCATACGGTCTTAACGGAATTGGGTTTTCATAGGATCTTCAGAAAATTTAATTTTAATATAGGATTTCAGTAGAGAGTTGGAAGTTGTAAGGAAGTATGGCTGAAATCTAGGAGTTGTGGGGCGGACGGCGCAGGATCGTAACGAGTTTCTTTCTAATATGAGCTTAATGGCCATAATGATTACATTAGAAAGCAACACCCACTATGCGCAATTCAACCGATTTGGCTTCCAACCAACCGTTCCTGCAATATAGGAAGAAAGCCGGAGAAGTACATACGAATCTCATAATCAGTTAACTCGCGTTGACTCCAGGAGATTTGCGAGTAGACTAAAGAACGCATTATAAAGTGACATTAATGCGAGTATAAGCTCTTTGTATTGCTGAAGGGGCATGCCTTTGGTTACCTTGAAAACGGAGTTAGCTGCGAACTTGTCAGCCTCTTCTGCTCAGCAGCAAGTAGCATTTCCAAGAAAATGCTCAGGACGTAAAGGATATTTGTGAAGCTGGAAAGATATGTGATCTTTGAACCAATAAATACGGAGTATTCAAAGTGGTTGGATTTGTGAACTATTAAATACAAAGATAATCATGGATACTCATGGAACTATTATGCTTTGTAAGCTACAAAGTTTCTCAGGTACTTTCAAGATAAAATGGACGTCATTCGTGGGTGAACATGCACGTGTTCTTTTGTGGTAAAATAGGTTACTCGTACGGCTATATTCTTCCAAATCTCCCAAAAAATATACTACCATGTTTCTCTGGAGTTTTAGTTTGTGCATTGCTCTACCAACTGGAATGCAGATATAATTCTTTAGAAAATATTTTCTAATTGAAGCTCTTACATCTGGAGAGGTTGGAAAGGGGTTCTTGAGTAGCTACAATAGGAAAAATAAGGTTGGGCTCACTGAATCTTCGTTTGGGGGAACAGGAAAGATTCTGAGACTCAGTATTCAGTGAGCAGGGAAGAGTGTGTTTAAATAGTGGATACCTCCCATTCGGTTCCCGAACTTGATCTTGCCTTTGCTGGCAAACCACAGACACGCCGATGGAGTTGATTTTGTTTGTTTTCTTCATGGAACTTTTTATCCCGATTTCATTGTACGAGTATTCTTGTCCTTGTTTATTGAATTTGTTTCGCGAATGAGGAGTGCTTTGTTCAGCTTGAACTGCCAGTTTGAGGGAGACTCCCTCGTCAGGGGTGGTATTCATCTCACTTCCGTAATCAAACTTCCGAGTTTGGAATTCATAATTGTCTGAGACAGAGACGCCGAATGAGACGCTTCGGGGAGAACATTTCCGCAGAGCGGAGCGATTGTGGCATTTGCACATGTTTTGGAATTTTGTTCTTAGCTCCTTTTGAAAGCGAGGGTGATTGATGGAATAAATAAAAGGGTTGACGCTGCTCGAGAGTTTGCAAAAAACCCCAGGAATTGCAGATACTACCGGTGTAATCAACTGCTTCTGCCCGAATATCCCCAAGAGAGCAACAATAGCGTACGGAGTCCATGCCAGGACCCAAACCAAAATAATAAACGTTGTTAAAAGTGCAATCTTCACGTCTTTCCGAAGCTTGTCTTGTATTCTCCTGTGAATAGCGAAACCAGGCCATAAAAAATTATCAAGGATCAAGATATCAGGAAATAGTTAGGAGTTAGGAAGCTTGGAAGAAGAACTGAGTGAGATATGGAAAGTGATTCTAGCTTCAGTTCAGAGCGAATATGTATTTTGGATCATATTAACCTTTACTGACTGCTCGGTGTATGTGTATAAGTGTATATACAGATGAACGAGACAAAGAGTATTGATTGCGAAAGGCGCAACTTACTTGTATTTAAAGCTTTCTCTCGTCTTATCTCCATTGAAAAAATCCAGTTTCTCCGCTTGAACCACCATCCGAAATATTGCAAAATAAGAAAATACGATGCAGGATAATGGGCAAACCCAAGCAGCCAGGAAAAATATGAAGATGAAGATCCTGCTTCCAGCATCATCTCTTAAGTAATCAAAGCTGCAGCTCGTGAGGAAACCTTCTGAAACGTAGTGATTGATTCCTAAAAGGGGCATTGTCGAGAAAATTGCTGAATAGAACCAAGTAAAGACGATCATTAGGATTGCACGGGCGTGGGTTGTCCTCTTGTAAGGGTTGAGTGGAAAAACTATCACACAGTAACGGTCGACGGCTATTGCTGCCAGCGTCATTATCGACGTTGTTCCCGTAAGACCTCCGAGAAATCCATAAATTTGGCATCCTTTGTGTAACAATGACAATCTTATAAATCCAAAATGTTCCTGGTACTCATAGACATTCTGTTTACTAATTGTCGAAATGGAGGAAGCAAAAGAGAAAGCAAAGCGTAACAGACATTAAAATTGAAAATCACCAATTTTCCTCTCCTCCTCGATTCCTGCTCTCTCACTGTGAATATAATGTAAGTAAGTGCTATTTATGCTTCCATTATTACTTCGCTGAAAATCCCTTTTGTACGTAACACATTGACTTACGGCGCGAGATCAATTAATTAATATACCACATCAAGTCCACTTTATCGCACGGCAAGGTAACTATCAAGCCAGGGATGCTCACATTGTCTCTCTCACATTTAAACCTAGCTTCCATTTGTAAGCAACTGGCACAGATTACCAGATTTTCCAGAATTCAGTATCATTTATTATATCTATCAGGGTATCTTCGAACTGAAACAATGTTGGAATCAGTTTCATTTTAGTTTCGATTCTAATGCGAATTTTTAAAAATTACGCACACTATTAGCTATAAAGGCCTATTTCCATAGAGTCCGGTTCTAGATTGCGGTGCGATTTTCCGGAAAAACACTCTGTTGCTATGGTAGCAATAAGACCCGAACCTGTTTTTTAGATTCACATACCTTGCGGGAAACTTACCGCGAATTGCTTGATATTTTGCGGACTGTTTTTACTGTTTTGGAATATCATATAGTATAGTGTAACTAACTGATTAGTTAAATATGCCCATTTACACAAGATGTATTTTCGGTTAAATATGTTATATGTTATATAATTACCCCATGATTAGAATGAGATTTGAAGCTGAATGACAAAAACTTAATTGAACAAATAATATCTAAAAAATCCATTTAGTTAACTGTAATTGTTAAATGAAATCAAGAATTGAAGTTTTCTAATATGTTCAAAAATAGGAGATTTCTACTACGATTTCTATGAAGTAAAATATAATCAGCATCACAACTTAAAATGATAGTAAGAGAATCTCCAGGCGATTTTTGATTTTGCTGGATAATTAGCTTCCAGTGTAAAATCCAGAATTTTGGTTGGACTTGAAATAATCAGAAATTTAGATTGTCAGGAGAAAATGGGAATTCATTCCAATCCTTCTTTGTAAATTCAAAAACTTTTTCGCTACAATTTTAGTCAATTTCTATTAACCTGAAGGCAGAAAAAGAGCGAAAGCGCTACAATTTTTAGTTTATTCCCCTATTTTCCCGCATACTATGTGACACATTGCGGTACGAAACCTGTAAAATTTTCCGTACCTGTTTTGAATGCCCGTCACCATGGGGTTTACCGTAAAAATCATACGCAAAGTGCAAAACCGGACTCTATGGAAATGGGCCTTAAACCGATGCACAACGATAATGAAAGGTTCCTTCTCTAGATTCCATCTAAAAGGCCACCATTACAAATGGTCACATTTGAAAACCCGACCCTGCCTAAAAGGCCACAACATGAAAACGTCACCAACAACTTTTTAGGCTAGTAACGAGTTACGGTATGAAGTGATTTGTTTTGATTAAACTTCAAAATAAGCAGTAAATGCCTGCGAGATACGACCGCAAGGCTTCAGTTTGCCAGGAGGAGAAAGAAAGAGAGGAGGTTTTGGTTTAGTGCTCAACTACTATGGAGTCCCAGAAATGGAAACCGTTGATTTCGCATGAAGGCTACGAGCACACCTTGAATAATAAGGGAGTAAGTGAGCGTTGGCGTTGGTGGTGTACCCAGCAATTATAGAAAATTTCCAGTAATGTTTTAGAAATGCGGCAGCGTAAACGCGGAAGTTTGGAAGGCACCGAAGAACCCGGAATTTACAATGCCCTACTACAAGTAACAGAGGACCTAGGTTCATCAAATAAATGTACGGTACTCCCAGCTTGAAACTTTGAAACGACCACGCGTTGGTGAAGATGCTACTGATACTACTCAAATATTGTAATACATGAATATTTGTTAATGTTTTAAACAGTTTATCAGAGTCCGAAAATAAATTGTATTGTGACCATTTCAAGGTTGTCACGTGGCGTTTTCAAATGTGGCGCTTTCGTGTGTTACCGCTACTCTATTGAATTATCAAAAGAAGGATTAAAGAAAGTAGACTAAAGCTTTTCAAGTCGCTATTTCATCAACCGATGTTTCCACTACGCAATCAGGCTTTTTATACTGATCACCCCATCTGGTGTTAACCTCTTGCGTCCCATAAGCTTCGCAGAAAACATTTGAATTCCGCTCCTGCCGCCAATTGATGTTTGCAGCAACAATTCTTTTACGGTTGTCATGGCCGAAAGCTTCCTGGCACACAAACAAAATCCGAAATATCTGCCAATTTATGTTTGCAGAAACCAGCAATAAGATGCACTGGCAGCCCATTGATGATCTTTGTATTTCGAAAATACTAGCTAACGCCTCAATAGTTAGCCTTTTTAGAAACTGTTTCTTAGGATCGTATTCTAAACCTCTTTATACAGTAATCCCTAAGACGTCGTCATATGTATCTGATAGTTAAGTAAGTCAAATTGTCCAATAGTCTCCAGAAACTGGCCTCCAAAAGCTCTTCCAGAAGATATTTAAATATTTTTAAGCAACTTGAAGCCCATTAAAATTAACTTTCTCCCAATTAAAGAATTACTTGATATTGGGCAAGGAGAAGAATATATGCAATTTTACATAGGCCTCTGATGCAAACTTAACGTTTCCATGTGGGCATTGTGCTGTACTCACACCATGACAACCAGGGCTCCTACACAAAATAAAGCTGAATCATACAGTACGCAAGAGGTTAATAACAGAACATTAGGCAAAAATCATGTTTTATATGGTTTTATTTTAACAGCTATTACCATCCTTGTGTCCTGCTGTACTTGATAATTACTGGACACAGATAGAGAGGAATATGGCTTTTTTTAGCAAGAACACAACTTTCTACCTACACCCTGCCTGCACAAATAGCCGAAAGAGCTATATGTAAAGTAGGCAAGCACTTTCTACCCCGAACATTTTCCAGGTACAGTTTACGAAACATGACAAAGGATACTTGACGAATTATAAAATAGGTCCAAACTTGGTTGTACGAGTATAGAGGTCAACGTAACGCTGCTCGAAAGCGCTGGTTACTTTCTCCAGCGTCAAGGACCACAATACTTGTCACGGGCGGTTAACCTCCGACAATAAAGAAAACCTTTATGATTGCGTGTAATTGGCTAGCTTACGAAATTACACATTTCGTATAGATAAAAAAGTCAAGTGACCCTAATAGGCCAAAGGTTAGCCCCGTACCGAAGAAAGTCTTTTCCAAACTTTAAATGGGCTTAAACGAACTTGAAGCGTGGATAACTGGAAATGTTGGATGATAAATACAGATTTCGTTGTCACCACTCTTGCTAAAACTAAATGTAAAAATGGTAAATGCGGATCAACGGAAAGAGGGTGGTGATCATGGATGGAAGAGGAGACAGCGTTGAAAGTATTGGTAAGACAGAAGCCACGAGGTTGACAGCTTAGCTGTTTCCTTTACGAAGGCAAAGACAATGTGTTACGCAAGAAGAGAAAGAGGCTTTCTCTTCAGAATTCATTCAAGGACTTGGGTAGAAAGGCTGTGGTGGAAGAGTAATGAAAATTTTAAATTTTCTATTCAATAGCCACCCAGCACCGTGGGAGAGGCTACGGATGGGCGAGGGAGAAATAGGTATGGCACGGACGGCATGTGTACAAAGAAAGAGAAAGGTTTTTGAGGAAACGAGGATAATTTTGCAGTCGTGGTGCTTGTAAACTCTTGGTTTGTTGAGGACGGAGACGGAGTGTGTACTCATCCTTCTAGGCCTACAAAGTTTAAGTTATCTCCTCGCAATCATAATCTGGTCTCCTCCTAGCTGTTCAGACTTTCCGTCTCCTGTTTTTGAAATTTCCTCCTCAACTCAAGCTTAGTTTGCACTTTGATTTTCTGGAGTTGAGTGGATGGTGAACCCCAGATCGGTTAAAGAGGGCTGGGAACAACTTGTAGGCATGGCATATGACGTCAAAGCCCCTTATCGGGATCAACGCTTCCGAAATCCATCGCATGTTCGTCTCACCAGAGGAGTACCGGAGTGTGCCAGGACTTTCACCAGTCTCGCATTTGCTTGAGCCTATCCAAACCCAATAATAGCATCCTAATTCAATCTGAATGCTGCCTATTTTGAACACCTTACACCAGTCATTGCTTCATCATTAGTAACAAAAGTGGTAATTGAATACGTAAAGATGAATCAAGTCCCTTTTTGCTCTCTCATCCAGCACGTGTCACTGTAAAATTGATTTGGCAATACTCGTACAACTTATTTAGTCTCATCTAAGTTTCTCCACCAAGGTCATTTTTTGATTGATTAATCCCCTTGAGCTTTCGCTATGGGGTATTTATTGTCATCATACGTTATTAAATTTACAAGACCACCAAGGTCATTGTATATCCAACCACCAAGAAGATGAAACTAGAACCGAAGAACAGAAATCCTCTAAAATATTCAAACGCTCGACACCTAGGAGAATTTTCTCATGCAAACCGTACCAACCACCCCCGTACACTCGGACTTAAAAGCTTGGGTGAACTGCGTCGAGTAAAAAGTATCTGGTTTTTTACTACAGTTTGTATAGCAAACTATACAGTTAAAATGTACTAACTATTGTTTGGAAGGTTATTGTGTAGTCTCTTGGCAGTTGCATGAACTTTCCTCTAGAATCGAGTTTGCTCGGAATTACATCTTTATGGAGTCATTGACTATGATTTAAAGGAAGATGGGATATAAGGAAGACACAAGTCAAATTCAAAAATAAAATACAACGCAAAGGTAATAAGAAAATGAATCCAAGCATGGACAAGCAAAGGCAAGGTTTATTTGTTAAGTCAAGTCTATTGAGGAAGACACAAGCCGGGTAAGTCTCTTACCTATTGATCCCATCACAGGCCCCTCGTACCAGCTATTGATGATGAAAACAGGCATCTTGGAAAGCATGATGAAGTCACTCACTGCCAAGTTTAAGATAAGATAATTTGCTGGCGTCCTTAGGGAGCGGCATCTAGAAAACAAAAGAACAAAACAATAGAAACTTGCATCAACAACCCGGTAATTAGCAGCTGTTAGGCTACAATCTTCTGTCCTATCCTTTCTGGCCTTGTGACATACAAAGAAATTAAAGATTCCACACCAAAACTGTAACAAAGAAATTGATCGCTTGGCTTTGTCAATCCAATCTTGGGTTTGATTGGGTTTCAAAAAGTGAAACTTAGTGGAAGGATGTGAAGCGAGAATCCAAAGAAATTCAAGACAACACCGAGCTCTGGAGTCTGGAGTAGTCAGCAGCGTGATTCGCATTGTTGTAAGTAGAACTTATCAGAAGAATTAATAAGTTGCAAGTTGGAGAGAACTCGAGGTGGCAGGAAGGACGTGGGACTATGAGAGGAAAACCAAAAACAGTAAATATCAAATAATGAAGAGTTGAAGGCGAAAGAAAATAATAAGATCGGTCGGACCAATAAAGTTCTTCTGCTTTACTGACTCTGATTTAATTATACGACGGATCGAATATGAGACACAAATGAAAAGAAAATTATATTTATATCTATTGCGAAGACTTTGAGTGGGCCACGGCCATGACTGTTCAATTAAACAGAGAATTATGGCTCGGTGTAATCATGAAATATTTGATGCAGTGCTTTCCTCTCATTTCATCCAGCTTTCCACTCTGTTTAACTAATAGGCCCAGGAAGAAATATAACGATGCTTAAATAAGCTGAAATTCAGGAGAGGAGGGCAAACCAATCGTGGAGGCAGTAGATCTAGAATCTAGACTCATTGTGTCTACCTCAAATGCCTGGCAGTATTAGAGTACATTTTTGCCAAAGTTGAGCTGCTGGCAGTTAGCTTTTCATGCAACCCTCTCGTTTAGAAAGCCCATGAAAATGGCTGAACAAAATATTCAATAACAAGAAGCACCTGAAGAAGGCGAAGTCAGCCAAATATTCCAACAGATCGCTTACTGGGATGTACCAAATAAGAGCCATTTTGATATAGATACATGCTACAGTGAAAGCTTTACCTGCATGAAATGTAACTCTAACTCTACATCTCAAAGCAACCCTTAAGATTCTTTAGAGAGATGGTGAAGGATTTTTATAATGAATGGAATTCATCCATGTCTGCAGTCAACGCTGCTACCACTTTCCGTAGTCACAGAGAATGTATAGAGAATCAAAGTCGCTCAAGGAGCAAGTCAAGTCAAGAAGAGAAAGGAGGGTGTAAGTGAAGAGGTAGGGACATACGGTATGTATTCTTCATCTCATCTTCAACATCAGACCAGCACAACTTTACCCTGGACCCTGATTAAAGCTCTGAGCCAAATCCCTACCAGGGGAACATTTTCAAGGCAGAGGAAAAGATTGCTCGTGGAGCATCCACTTAAACAGTTTTCATTATGTAGTCAACGGGCTTTTCTAGCAACCCTGCTGGGTTCTGGGTTATCGAGTTCTACCTAATCCAGGCATTTTAATCATTTCTACAAAACACTTCACATGAAGCGGCACTGGCGATCGCCTGAAATTCTTCTGGGAATTTTTTCATACCCACATCTCATTAATTGCCTCCAAGGTCTCTCTGAGGTATCTCTGAGATAAACTTAACGAACATGATAAATTTCAATTTGAAAATCAACAACTTCCTCCGTACGAAAAGAGGTAGAGGTGAAGTGTAGAATGGTTAGTGTCAGTAACTAATTGTCTATTAGTGTGACTGTAGGGTTTGAAAATATAGTAAAGCCCGACTTGTCAGTACGAAGCACCTCGAAAACGTTTTCCTCAAATGTTCAATCAATATGAAGTTCTAATAAAGAGAATTCAATATCCGGCTGGTGCTAGCCACATCGATTTTAATATTCATTGTTTCTCCTAAGCGAATAGGTGTAAGATAATGTAAGATGAATACTTTCTGAAGGGATAGCTACGATCAACAGCATGTGTAATGTACGTTTTTTATCAATTCTTCCACACAAAATATGCTCGATTGAAAGATGAAAGGACCTTTGTGAAATATTTGAGGTAACTATCTCGCCTTTCCCAAGAAACACCGGCAAACGGCTTATCAAGCTTTGAGAGATGGGATAAAGTGGCGTGGTGGGGTTCGGTGGCGAGACCCAAATCCCCAAAGTAAATTGAAGATAGCTTTGTACGAAGCGCTAAAGTTTGATGGGGCACAACTATTAGCTACAGACGATGGATGTTATGATGTTTTTTAACCCATTCGAAACTTTTATGTTTCCAGCTGCTTTGAGCTACCTGGGGAATCTCGAGGGATTGAATTCAAATTTCTGTTTTAATTTTCTCTGCATACTTTCTTTCTTTGTTTTTGTCGCGGTACAAAGTTGATGATAAGGATGTGTTACTAACGGTTAAAGTCTTATGCATAAAGTAATTCCAACGACAAGATTTACTTACAGAAAAATTCGCAATCCATTAAATTCCTACCATGCGGTTCCCACAGCTTCGCTCAAGACCGAAACTTAGAAACTTTCCATTTGCTTTCCGAATTGTAAGTTCAGGCTACCAGGATAGTGAAGAAACAAAGGATAACAGAGGTTAAACTTAAGCTTTCCATGTAAGTTTGTAGCATTTGAATGTCGTTGAAATCGGAATACGCGTTCAAGTCGCTGTCTGACACCGTGAGTGAATTTGGAATGCTGTTAACAACTCCAGGCGTATTCAGTATGAGGTACTGTATCCGAAATTAGAGAACGGGAGCAACTAGAATTACTTTTGTCAAGACGCGCTGAAAAATTGAGGGGAATAAAGAAAAAGGAACTGCACGATTCATGTAAAAGTATGAGGAAGCTGCCGCTTCCGCTGCCATGAAGAGAACGGATCGACCGGGGTTAAGACAAGAATGCCGCGAATGAATTATGAGGTTCTCATCTGCTGTAATAGCGGAAAGATAAGAGAAAGTCAGAATATGAACGTGTATATATTTAACGGAATAGCTACTGAGCTCAAGTCAGAGTATGAGTGGACAGGAAATATCTCGTCCACAATAATATGTGACGGAGCTTGAAATAGACTGAAATGGAGCTTTTGAATAAATATCAAGAGGCTTCCAGGATTTTTTCTTTCTTCAAGACACAACTTTCTATTCGAGCCAGCATATAACAGGATACGAAGAGTTCATATTTTACTACTTACGTAACAAAGAATAGAGAGCATGATTCATGCTTATTTACGAAATGACTTTTAACGGAGAAAGTTACAAATTCAATATAAAGAGCTAAACTGGACTTCCAAAAGCTCAACAAAAATATTTAAAATTGCTTATAATGCTAGCATTTAGCATATGTTTGCCTTTACGAGAAAAGCAAGAAGGTTGACTCTTCGAGTCGCAAGGGAGATGAAAAGTTTGAACAAAACGTATTACAACCGAAAGTCATTCCTCATTTTCAAATACGTATCACATAGAGAGAATACATCATACAACAAAAAGGAGAATTTTAAGCCAAGAGATATAAGTGGGTGGATCCCATAACTCGAAAATGGGTAGCTGATTGACTGGGAGAAAGCAGCATCTCTTTATTTCTGGGAATCAAACAACCACAAACTTGAACCCAATGGCTTCCAAAGGAGAGTCAATTAAACATCGGGCCAGAACATTAAACTCGATCATACAAAAACTAAGTGAGTGAGAGGGGAGCAGGGTTTATTTCTGAACAAGCACTGATGTACAGACAGATAAGATTGTCTATCTTATTGACCGAACTTGCTGATTTAACTTTAAATAGAAGCAATGATTTGGCAAGAATTATAACCCCATAAGAGATGAGCTCATATAATGTCTGGATAAAGTCAAGTAGAAGTCTGCTAGGAAAAGGTTGAGGCGGTAACTAAAAGAGACGCATAATTCACACCCTCTTATTCTGGTCCAAGCTATTTCGTTTCAATATACAACCCGAAGTTAATAATATATATACGGTATCTCATGCACTATCATTTACAGCTTTTACAAGCATAGGCATTTCAAAGACGACAGTGTGTAGAGAAAATATGTTTGCAATGAAGGCTAATACTTACTGCGGTTGACAGAGTGAACGAATAATTATTTCCTTCACTGGCTTCAAACATGAGTGCAGCTAAAAAGACGAAACGACCAAGTAGGTAATATATAGAAAGCAGGTAACGGTTAAAATATATGGTGAAAGCGTACGAAAGTAAAAGAGAAACTTGTGAATTCAGTCGGAGGAATGGTTGTTTGCAAAGTTGGGAAGATATCTAGCAAAAAAAAATGATTGATGATGATACTGACAAAGTGAGTTTGCTTACCGTAAAAACATGATAATGACGAGAAGATTTCCCCCACAACCAAGTGTCATTATAAAAAGGTACATGATAGCCAGCGTATGATGGCTTGCCGTGGATGCGGGCGGAAATTCCAACCAGTGTTTATTAATTTGACTCAGATAATTTTCTTGAAAGAGGCCATAAACTTTCCATTTCTCCACATCATATCTTTGGTAGAAAAGCGAGAGGGTAGAATTGAAATCTTCCTCCTTGTCAGGCAGCGAGCTAGACGTCGTTAAATTCCATCCTTCTTCACCTTCACCAAGGATCTCACCAGGACTTGAGCTGAAAAAGGGCTCATCGCCGTACGAGTGGGTTGTAAGTGGAGACCTCTTGCTCTTGAAATGTCTAGATTCTGGGCCCAATGGGAGGGAAAACAATACATATAATCAAGGGGCATCATAACCAATAGTCAACTGCGTAAAAATCTGCGAGCCTTCTTCTTTTAACGAGGACACATGCACTGTGAACGAGAGGTCAGAGAAAGAAACACCTATGGTTCTGAATTCTGAAGAAATATAGGTTTCAAAAAGAATCAATTGGAGATGGAAGTGACGGATATGATATTGACTAGAGCTTTATGGGAATCCTTCCTAGTACAACTTTCTGAAGTACAGTTCGCAAAAACAGAACCGGTGAAAGTTTATAAGATTTCCTCTGAAGTTGGTTCTTTCCATACGATTAGTCGAATAAATTAATGGGAGAAAGTTATGAAATATTCTCCATTATTATAAAAAAAATTATTATATTTGTACCTTTATTAATCAGTTCTTTCTCACGTGTAGTACATCAAAATCCATTCATTCATATAATTCAGGTCTTAGAGTTTTTTTCTAGATTCCAGATCAGCTTTTAGAATCTCTACCATCTTCTCTATGGTTACAAGCCAGCCATTTGACACTTTTTTAAATGTCTGCTCTTCCTTGTACCGTATGGCAGTATAACACCATAATCCTGAGGGAAGCTGTTCGTAGTATTTGAGAAAGTTATTCTCTGAGTCATTACGTAAACTTTCGGTAGAAAATATAGCTCTTCCTAGAAATCTATTGTTTTCCCTACCTCAGACATCTCTCTAGGAGAAAGTGCCATAGTATCGTGGTTATAATAACTACATTTTTGCAAGGTGGTAACTGGTAACTAACTGTACACTTGATTATCCTCATTTTATCCTTCCTTTGGCTTAACGGACTCTACTGATGCTCTATACTGCTGTTAACACCAATTCTAGTAACTCAAGAGACTGGATTCTGTCTTGAGGTATCTATCACTTTACTGGGAAAGAGTCTAGTGTACGTGGAAAAAGAGAGGACATGGGTTCGTACACAGCTTTTCCTTTTTCAGTGCTGCCCCATTACCGGATGAACACATAGATAAAGTGGGGTCTGTAAGTTTCTCTTGAAGACTTTCTCTGTTCTGCTTAGTATTCTTTCGAGAGCTAGAACTGAGGGAACTGGACCTAAAACTTGTTCTATGGTGCAATTGTTCTACATCAGAAAGTTGGATTGACGTGCCCGCAGAAATTCTATCACAAAATTCTCAAGAAAATGATGATACACGCATCAGAAAAGGAGAACATGTTCTGAGAGATTAAAAGCATGACTACCAGGACACGGAAGAATACAAACTTTCCTTACCGAGACCGAGATGTTGAAGATTCCGACAAGATAAATGCCTTCCTGTATCTATGTGTGAAGTAAGCCGGGAATCATTCCCTCCACGCTTTGATTTACAATTATCTAATGTGTATTCTTCTTCTTGTAACGGCAATCCTGTGGCTTCTTGGAGGGTATCTGTACTGGCTCTGCTTAGTGCAGAGAAGCTCGTTCCGATTATGAGCAGGAGGATTTCTACACTTTTCGTTTTCATTATTTATGTTCTCTGCAAAATTTTAAACCTACCCTAAATAATACTCCGCACTTCAATTAATAAGCTCGTTAACGAAAAACCAAATTTTTGAAAACTTCTTCATATCAGGGCTTGATAGCGATGCTGGTTTCACTAAAAGAAATCCAAGCAAATTACACGGAGAGGAAGGAAGTTTGTCGTCTCCCCTCTTTCATCCCTACAATCTTTAATCTGGATCCCCTGCCAGGCACTGTACGGGTGCGGGAGAAAGAGGAAACGGAACTGAATAACCTGGAACTGCTCTTACGCTGAAAGAGGACATTGTGTCTCCTCCAGAGATTCTACACAACTAACGACTTTCTCCGCTTTCTCCACAGTTATATACTACACCCGTGGACTCACCGGTGAATCCATCTTTCTCCTCCTTCCTACTCCTCTTCTATCCAACAACTCATTATTCCAACTACACTGAAGAAGGGCTGAGATTGATTTTAAATTGACCTCCTAAACACATGCAATTCTCCGTGTTCGCTTCTAGTGAACTAGTAAACCTTGGTTGATTGTGAGATGCAATACATGCAACTTGGGGTTATAGTATAGTTTATTTGGCGAATTTTTTGAACCATTTTCCCGCGGTGTGCAACTTTCAGTGTTAAGAAATGAGGTAAGGGAGTTGATAATTCTACAGTGTGCTTCTATTCGCAACTTCCGTTTCAGGGATGCTCTTATAATTTTATTTGGTCTAACCATCAGTTTCCATTCTTCCCAATTATCCCCTGCAAGCACATCCTCCTGAGTGCAGATTTAATATTTTTCTTATGGGAGATTATCACCATCATTTCCATTAAGTGTTTCCATCAATGTTCTCCATCTTACTGATGTTTTCACTGTATTCCCACGTTATATCCCCATCCCCGCGCATCAAATACGAGAGGCAGAGAAAATTGTAATTCATGAGGTAAATATCCATGCAATAATCATACTAATTTTCACTGCTAAAATTCTAGTCAGTTCTAATACATAACTCATAGATTCTATAATGTAGTAAAGAATACGCATTTACTTCTACAAGAGCCCAAGTTTCATATGGATACCGAAACTACTGACTGCGTATACCATTGTAATGCCAAAATATGTCTGCATACTTTCACGCAGCTACTTGTCGTTACCTACGGCGGTTCGTGGGGGGCTATACCGGTTTTTCTTAGTTCCGGTGTACTGGGGTGTCAACAGGGGTTTATTTTTGCGAAGGAAAAACGTTAAAACTGACTGAGCAGGAGGTGAACCGAACTATTAACTGCAAAATCAAATGTCGCATTAGTTTTGAGTAGAGGTACATTTAAGATTTCATCATGCAAAAACCGGCATGCATCTTGGCTCAAAGTTTGCAATATGGCGACCAATATTACTGATGTCGCGCCCCCTTCTACGCCCGCTCGTGGTACAGATGGAAGTTTCAAATGGGTCATTTGAGTCGCCATCTCAAACTTTGAGCCAGCATAACGCTTAAACTAGGGCTTAGCTGGATGCCGGTTTTGGCTTGCTGTGAAGACACGTTGGATGGCGGCAGTTTGAGTACCAGAATCGAAAGACAAAGACCGATTATATATACAGTCTTCTGAGTAGGAGATATACTTTTAGATACATATTATGGCAAACGACATCGTTTCCTGAACTGGTGTCAAAAGCGTTTCTTGAACTAAAATTTTAGAGTAAAGTCGGACACTTTTTCGAAAGAAACATTTTCAGCGTGTACGTAAACCTGTGCCTTGTTTTTCTATTTAACTTATCGGGTTAGATTGTTTCACTCCATTCCTGCGATTTCATGTAACGAATTTCTGATCCGTTTATCATCCTCGGGTTGTATTCTATTGTATGCTACGCTTTCTCTATGAATCTCAAACTTTCACTTTTCCTTAAATCATTTCCATAGCCTCGCATCTTCCAGATGTAAATGTATTTTGGGAGGCTGTTAGACAGCGTCAACTAGGCCCACTATTAATTGGCCCATCGCGGCTGGGTTTGCACCATCTCCCTTTATCCATCGCGAGGCTCTATCTACTATTGGCTATCAATACTTATCACCAGTAGAACTTCACAACTAAGTAGAGTGACTCCAGCCAGAGGACTTCGCTCAGCCTGTCACAACGGGACAGTGGTGGACGAAACACCCGCTCTTAATATCTACCCTGCACCGTATCCTTTTATCTTCGAGATTCATTTGGTTTGTCTTCATCACACTACATAATTTTCAAGATATTTCGTAAACTAATCAACCGTTATTATGGTGTTGCACACCTTCAAATTGGAAAAATGAGTACGTTTTTTCAACCTGACCAAGGAAATGCTAGGTAGTACCGATTACTGAAACTGTTCAAAATAATCCAGAAGCTGATTTCACATAATTAATTGCTCTCACAATTGCCAAGGTTTTCCCAAACAATAGCCTTACGAATTGTGGGCTGCATGCACATAAAGCCTATACACAAACTAAAAGAACTATATGTGACATAAATGCATCTATACTAATCTATAGCTCTTGCTGTTTTCTAGAAACAAGGTATTTGTGGAAAGATTGAACAGCCTCAAGAGACTAACGATCGGACAGACTGGAGAGGAGCTGAGGTATCCATGGTGGCATGTATTGTAATTTAAAATATTCTGCTAGCTGTTGCAATACTACCATAGTTATGATTACATTGTAAGTAGAATTAGAACTGTCTCACATGCTGCTGCATACGTACGTGTATTTCCTTCTACTCATGCATACGTTTCCTTGCATTGCCCACATGGGTTACTTGCACGGTAACTTTTATCACTGTATGGCATGCCTCGTGCAAAAACCTATTTAGTATTGAATACATACTGCGGCAGGTTAGAGTAGATAAGAATAACCTAGAGTCTATAGCCAGATCACCAGGAAATGTGTGTGAATTAACTGGCTGAATACAAAATAATGAGCTGGTAATATACTTTTAATTTCATTACGCATTCGTGTCTAGTTTCAATAATAACGAGGAGAAGAAACCGAGTACGTTTTGTTTAAAAAACTATATCGTTAGGTAGAAAATGTCTCGACGTTGACAGCGTTGTGTGCGGGTTCCAACGGCATACGAGAACTAATATACATAGTTAAGGATTTGTAGCGATTAATTGATCTCTTCTCATAGATTGAAGAGTCCTGTTATGATTGGAGTGTAAGAAAGCATAACATCAACATTTGGCACTTGACTGATGTATAATATTTAGGAGCAATAAAATGCGAAATAAGCGATCAGAAAAATTGCTGTCGCAGGTGGAGCTCCAACCTTGGCAAATTTTTCGAGTGTTGAAATCAGGTAGATCTTTCGATGATGATCCGATTTCTGGAATTCCAAAAAATATTTTTAAAATTACAACATGGCTCCTAAAAATACAAGCCTTAAGGTGTATTTCTATAGAATGCATTTATTTTACCGGACTGGTTTTGTCACCGCGATGGATAGAATACGCGGGTTTCAAAAACATGTAAATTCTATCCATCGCCATAATAAACCCAGTACGGTAAAATAAACGCATTATATGAAAATACGCCTTTATCCTTGACGTACAGCGGCATTGGGAGCCTAGCCTATTAGTCTACTACCCTCAAAATAAAGGGTATTCCTTTTAAAGCGGACACACTGCCCTTTTGTCTGCGCAATCTCACCGGAGTGCGCGGTTTAAAAGAAACACCAATTAGTACAAGCAGAAGTGCGCAATTTGAATTTATAATTGGGGCTATTCTTTGTTTGCTAACGGGATTGATAATTTTATTTACTGGGCTTCAGAAGTACGGGAATATTGGCAGCCTTGAATCTGGTTACTCTTGAACAAAACAGGAAAGACGAAGACATTTAGAACCAAGTCTCAAGTCAATGGGTGCTACATTTCATGAAAATACAGATAAGAAGACATAATAGGGGATTTAAACGTGGAGGGCAACGTGACTTGTCGGTATACTGAATTAGATTCGAAAATATGTAGATAAAACCAACTCATGAGAGTGATACATGATACGAGTGAGTGGGATCTGTTAGATAAGATGGCCATCCGTATTAGTTTCGATCAAAGTAAGATGTGAGAGCAAATCTCAGCTTTCGGAATATTTAGAGGTATTAAGCAAGGGCTAGGTGAAGCCTAAAATTGTCAAGTAATGGGGTATCCGGAATCCAGAAAGTAACAGAGTAATACTAATACCGTAATAGATGGCCACCTACAGGGTTTCTTTGAAAGTTTTCCGAAGAACGTTGTACAATGCTTTTGTTGTACTCTCTCCGTGGCAAGTGGAAGTTACTGAGGAAAGTCAGGAGGGAAAGTAAAGTTAAAGTTTGCATACCTGATCCAAGTGAATGGAACTTGAATGCTGAGGGGCATTATTATCTTTGGTTTGGCGCTCTTGACGCTGGTGGGATGTAGAGGAAAAATGGAGGATTTCCAAGAAGGGGACAAGAAAGGAAATAAGTACGAAGAAGGATATCCAAGTAACCCACACGTGGAGAGCAGTTATGGCACCTGTTCTTGGGTTGTTGCTCGAGCTTCCGAGCTGTATTAAAAGTAGGAAGAGGATGGCAAAGACGTTGATTGCAATCCGGAGGAAAGTTAATTGATTTCCCTCTGCCCATTTCCAGCTGTCATTCATATACAAAGTCGCGTAGGAAATCGCCAGAATGAGGAACATTGGGAAGAGGCTACAGAGGATCCAGACTGCAAGGGAGCGTCGGATTCCAATACATAGACTGAGGCGGGAAAATTCCCCTTGCTCGTTCCTCTCTGTTTTGGCATCCTGTTCCAGGGAAATAAGACTGTATTCCGAGTCATAGATAACACAATCTTCATTAACGAGACCGTGCCAGATTAAATCCAGATGAACCCTAGTGTAACTGTCTGTAATAGAAAGAAAATGGTAAAAATTCTGGAAAAGTAGAGAGCAGGGCTGGCTACGACTCGGTCGTATAGGGTCGCAAAAAGGGAGAGAGAGTCACGTGGTTTTTTATCTTACGACCCTGGCATAGCTACGACCCATCCGTGGGGTACGACCGATGTTACGACCAAATATGATGAATTTATTAATGTTGTGTTCATGACTTCTAATAGCGACTCCATTACTGGAACTGTTATAGAGAATTCGGTATTCAACCTTCATTGCTTCACTTTTATTCTAGCGTGGAATGATAATAAAGGTCTATCGTCTGAAATACAGTAAAGGTGTCCCTACTGGTCCTACTGTCCAAGGGATAGCGTATTTTTGAGACAATTGTTCAAGTACTCTTCTTGGGACAGTAGAATTTGTGACACTCACCCATAAGCAATAGTAATGGGCCAGTACTTCCCACAGGGCTTAGTGCAAAACTTCTCAGAAAATGATAGTGCGAAGAGCGTTTGTTAGAATAAAATATTAACGAGTAAAAGCAAGCGCCAGCATGCCAGGATTAAAAATTCTCTATATTGGATTTGCGATCTTCCCTGCAGCGCATGCTTAGCTTATTACTTTTACTGTTATTTTCCTATTCTGATTAAAGACTTCTGTAAATTGGGAAAATATTAAAAAAAATTGTTATGTTGCTCCTGGTAACCACGATGTGAAGTCTTTGTACTGTAAGCTATGAGCTATATATATGGACATTAAGAAAGACAAGATGGGATGATATATCTTTGAAGTTAGTTTGTTAGATAGTACATTCAAGTTATGTTGCGACTAGCACCTAAACCCAAGTCAGTTGTTACTATGTACTTGCCACGGACTAGGATACACAATACTTTAACGTTCTAACATTAGTTAACACAGCCTGTAGCGTTACGATTGTAACTTAATTGTCAGACCAGGAAACCCTATTTAACAAACAGTAGGAATTATGTATAACTCGACAGCATCAAACTAGGGTGTTTTAGAATCCATAGAGTAGTTCCGTACCACTGTGATAAATCTAAGGCACTAATATCGCCAGGAGGATATAAAATCTTATACGTATCTACATTATTGGGTACTACCTATTACCAGAGATACAGATTGAGTAATAATAGTTAATTAATAATTTTTTTTTAATCAATGATGCTATGACAGGATCCACCCCATTTACGACCGGTCGTACTCGGTCGTACAACCTCCTGTCCGACCGTGTCTTAGCCAGCCATGGTAGAGAGCGATGCATATTTGACTGCAATAGCAAATTAATCCTTGAAAGTTGAACCCTGTCTTATAGTGGGAATAACTGAGGCTGGGACAGAGAAGCAGAATCCCGGATCTATCTGCCACAGCCAAAGCTTTCCTCATCTCCTGCAATCAGGAGGCTTTGTCTTTCTTCTTTCTGACAGGGAACAGAGGGCGAAGAAAGCAGAGAGAAGGAAGCAATTGCAAGACTTACATGAGCCCATCGTGAGGTGGCAAAACTGACGATCAAAAGGAAATTTGAAAAAACTCATTACACAGTTCATCCGGAGGGTTAACCTGCGTTAAAAAGAACCAGAATTGAAAACCATAACCTTTACATATTGGTATATGCATACGTAAGAAATTAGGTTTCGGAAAGCGCTGTTTATTCCAGGAACAATTACTCTGATCAAATAATCTTGTACAGAAGCAACTTAGCTCCGTTAACCAGGCTGCTCCATGCTATCTCTATAATAATAGAATGCACGGAAGAAATCTGTTTCCCCCCGGTACAACTCACATTCCTTCATTAGTTATATTTGGATCTCAGAGAATTTTGGATGTGCGCTCAATAGTTAATTTACCCAGCTTCCAGGCTTAACCGTTCCAGGTATGCTGAGCATTTATACGAGATAAAAGAGAGACTTATTTTTAGGGCGTGGGGAACGTGTGGAAGTGGATACGAATGAACGTAAGAAGAGTCAGAGGAAGCCTTATCCAAGAGATTTGGCTTCAAGCGGGTATTAAACAGCCTTAGAATTTGGTGACGGGTAGGTGGATTACGGTTTGTCTCATAATCCGGATAAGACTTAAGCTGTGAATGAAAGTTTAGGTTTCTCATACCTTTGAGTTTGAGTGACGCTTCCATCTGTGCCGAGGATAAGAGTATTAGGAAAACCCGCGTCCGATTTCATACTTGTTGATTGAGAATATTCCAGCTTGGGGATCCAAATTTCCGGGAGTCTGTTAGAAAATATTTTATCCTTTTCCACAATCCCGGCTAACCTTGGGTCTGTCCATTGCTTTCGGATTATGAGGTCAAGAGTTATATGATTCCCGGACGGGTCAATGTCTTGGAGAGAGAGAACGTTGGTTGATACTTTGACGTAGTCTGAAATTGCATTACTATTTGGCCGGATGGAAGCATCATAACTCCCAGGTAGATTAATGCTGTCACCCCTGTCCACACTACACCTAGTACGGCATAAACCATAGGAAACAAATGTAGGAATTAACTTCGCTCAGTTATCCCCAGAGTGGTAGGCAGTAGGCAGAAAAACCACTCTCTTCTTTCTTTTCTCTTATAAAAATACCCTTTTTTACTCCATCAACTTGCATGGTGTAAACAATCGATCAACTTGTTATCCGGGAGAAAGTCATGTTTTTTATCTGAATCTTAGCATAGAAAAACTGAATCAGGAAGAATGCTCGAGTGCCTAGCGCTTTCTCTTTACATATATATACTTAGAAGGAAAAATTAACATGGCGATGGGCGGAAGAAACTGCATGAAACTCAAATGCATGTAAATGCAAATCTATCAAACAAGGAGTGTCCTCGTTCAAGATCTTCGTTGACTGAATGTTAAAAACAGTGCTCAGCGCATTTGAATATGTTTCAGACTCTGTTGCCAAGTTATTGTCCACCTAAAGTAAGCAGAGAAAATAGCTCTAGAGTTGATAACGTTTAAAAGGAAAGAGGCTAGAACGGCTCCTCTTTTACTTGGCTACCGAAATCTTTTTGCCTGGGTCACGTCCGAAAACTCCGGAAAATTTTCGCAAACTCCACAAATCACTCGCAAGGGTAACTTTTAGATGAGGCTGAAAAATCACTGGCGGTAGAGAAAGGGAAACGAGTGCTCTAGTTTACTGATCAAAAGTAAAGATATAAGTCTTTCTTCCTGTCTATTCCCTACTCTTCCTACAACATTTCAATACTCCGCCACCGCCAGCCGATCTAGAGCTTCATTCCCTAAGTGTCTCTCAGTTCCACTTTCCTAATGGGCTTCCGTCTCTGACTCTTTTGTACGACGAGTTATTGGTTAATCCCAGGTTTTACTTCTAGAATCCAGATCTGGTAGCGGGGAGAAGCCTGTTCAATTGATTCAACTACCGTCATGATAGAATCCTATTTACTCCACCAACTTTCCCTCCTTCACCATTCACCATTGCTTTCTTCACATTTCAAGTTCTCTTTTAACAACTCATATAGTCATATTCCTTATTTTCTAGCCTCTCCAGCTCTTCATTTCTACGAAACTCAAATCCATTTCTCAAGTTTTTGCAAGTCTTACCTAGTACAATTTAAACTCTCCTCTCCACCTCCAGCATGAACACCTTCCAATAACTATCACATGAGTAGGCTAGAGGGCTGGACAGGTTCTGCCAGACGCTCGAAATCGCCCTTGAGTTCCTCTTGTTGAATGAGAATACAAAAACGAATATTCTACGCTCCAATTATGCTTCAATAGGGTTTCATAAATCAAAGCTAGAAGCTTTGCAGGCTTAGGCCTCAGCTCCACTATGATAATGGTCTGAAAGAATTATGCAGTGTGTGTGAACAAGTATAAACCAGAGGATAGCGGGCCGACCCGTTCTGGTGGGTGAGCCGTGAAACCCGCCGGTTTACGGACGAATTGGGCTTTTAAAATCTGTGTAGCGGGCCGGGCTGGGCTTTTAAAACGATGGCTGCTCCTTGGTTGGGCCGGGCGGGCTTTGGGACCATTCATTTCTAACGGGTTGGGAGGGCCGATTGGGTTTTCTGCTTGCCGAAGCCGGGCGGGCTCCGATAAACCTGGACCCGGCCAGGACTGTAGCCTTAGCCAAAGTGCTACATGTAAGGGGAGGTATAAGCTGCTAAACTAGAATCGCAATAAGAGATTGTCGGTGATTCGGTCAGCAGGGAAGCATAGGGGACTCGGAAAACGTTGCAATAACGTGTCAACTAAATGCAGCTACATGCATTCCAATCACAGCGCATGAAAGTTTCTGAAACTGGTTGTATACTTCGCCTAATTGCTCACATATTCAGATGTTTTCATAAGTGCGCTAATGTTAGTTGCTATGGTTTTGCAGAATATGTGCTCAATTGGGTGCATTATACAATCAGCATTACTCTCTCATGATATTTTGCAGCAGTGTAACCTTCCCTGGCGTGCGTAAAATTTAATTACTTCTAAGAGGAATTAAATTTAAATTAACTCGAATCATAAGAATGAATTAAAAACAAGAAGATTAAATTTAAAGACAAGAAGAAAAAATTGAAAAGATCTACGTCGCTAACTTACCATAAATTCACTAGAAGAATTGGCCACACCGGAAAAACTTTACTTGACCTTGATGACAACATTTGGACGTTCATCTGTTAAGCATGAGAAAAATTAAAATTAACATGATTGTTTATATTCATACGCTCTAAACCTTCCTACGGGAAGACGAAAGTAGAGGTAACGGTTACCAGACGAAGGCATGTTAATATACGGGCATTCAGTTGGACAGGAAGGTATCATGATGACCTTTGCACTATTATTGAAGCTACATTAGCCATGCTAGGCAATTAAGCGATTGCACAAGTCCATGGAAATTGGAATTTATTGGTGGCAATTAACTTTTTTTTATAAGCAGGAACAGGGAGATAACAGCTGAAAAATAAGATGAAGCGGACAGAACAGGAGATAGTGAAGAAGATTAAAAAATAGGTATGAATGATTCATTGGATGATTAGGAAGACTGGTGGAGTCAATTAATTGATTTAGACAAGGCAGAATAATTGGCGAAGGCAAGATGCAATTCCCCAGCTGTTATCAGAAGCATTGGTTCGTGGGAGGAAACAACGAGCTGGTTAGATCAATAAAAGGAATCGTATTACAAGTAGAGAATTAGAGTATTGGGGTGAAGATAGGGAGCGAGTTGAATAAATCCCGGGTAAGCTGGAGGAAGATTTCAGTTCTGAGAATTCCCTTGTTCCAAAAAATGAGGAAAGCAATCGAAATGAAAGAAACTCACAAGAAAAGTTAATAAGGGATTGGTTGGTTTCTGATTGCTTATGCATAGCGATTAAAGTAATGACTTTGTTGAAAGGGGTAAAAGAGATTCTAACGTGAAAAGAGGTTTTTTTCCTCCTTCTTTTACATGCTTTCTCTCATATTATATATACATAACAGAGAATAGAGCCAAACAATAGAATTCATTATTATCATGTCCACAAATAAGTAGGAGCATTTACCTGAGCCATGTAGTTGGAGTAGTTGCTTTCATGGATGTGCTCTCTAACTCTCTCCTTGCTGTCCTTACTCTCCTACCACGTAAGCTCCATCCGGCAACCATGGCTATCCATTGCACACACCTTTTGCTACAATTTCTCAAATTTGTTGCAGCTAGCTCCCATGCTCAAGCAAAGAGGATGAAGTTGTATTAGTAGCGGAGAAATTGGAGGTAGAAAATACATTTGAAAGGATTTCTCAGCGATAGAAATTTGGAAGCAACTGATAAATTACTTGCTTCACGTTTTCTCTCCGAAGACAATACTGAATTCTTTCAAGTTTCTTAGCTCTATTGTATTAAACTTGTATGTTCCTCATTCTAAATTTAATAACACTAGTTCTGCGTACCCGAAGCCGGAAAATATTGGATGCAGAGAAAATTCCTTGTCAAGAAAGCAGTGGAATCTCCAAGCTAAACAATAAATGACGAATGACTACGTTTTGTTGACTGATTTTGCCAGTTAGTTAGTTAGAATATGGAAATATTCTTAGGCTTATCATACCGTGGGCAATATTTCGTGATGTACATGATGTAAGGTAAAACTTTTAAGTTTCTATGTTTTCAATAAGCCTAGTGCACGGGGCTAGGAGGCAGCACTGTTTTTTACCACTAGCGCCAGTGAGAAACCCTGGTGAGAAATATGGGCATCTTTGGGTTGAATAGGTAGTTGCTTAGGCAAGGAGACTCTTACTTGGGTATAAGGAGGTAGAGTTGCTGTGTTTGGGATTTCCCTTTGGGCTGTCAGAATTTAAAATTCAAACTGTAGCACTAATTCTAAAACTTAAAGCTAGCTAATTTACAGGGGGCTTGCAGACCCTTTCGGCTACTTAATTTTCATTCCGGTACTCTAATTTGCGGACTAATACAGGCGCAATTAAATTTAATGAAACATCGAATTAATTCATGGTCGCAGGACTTATCCCCGTACCACAGCATGAAGAGTTGAACTGCCCGAGTATCTTCAGTCCTACCTAGAGCCAGTAGTTCAAACTTACAAGTAATGCAGTATTACTGTAAGTCTCGGAAAATTTTGAGCTTTTGCACACTAATAGTACTCATGGTAACTAAGAAAAATGGGAAATTCCTCGGACCGGGAAATTTTTTGAATACTGTCGTGCAAGTAAACCATGTTACCCGGGTATCACAACTCTCTACCCGGGTAATTAGAGGTCAAGCGATCCCGGGACCATGATTTTTGAATTCCTCATACTGTTTTGTTTTGGTCCTGATTGCAAGTTTCGACTGTCAATTTCGAGCACTCAAATCTTATTTGAGAGCTGTTTGACTGAGACGAAAATTTCATCGTTTTTATACATTTGAAATCCCTACAGAAAGTAATAGGACTTCCAAGGGATGTGCCCTTGTTTCTCACAAACAAAATTATTCCCGGTCCGGGGACTTTCGCATTTTTCTTAGTTACCATGAGTACTACAAGTGTACAGAAGCTCAAAATTTTCTGAGACTTCAGTGATACTACATGGCTTGTTAGAAGGCGCGAAAAGCTTTGAGTTTCACTTCTGCACTAGGCCTATATGTTTCAGCTTTATAAACTTACATCACGTCTTCATACACTGGAGCTCTTCTTATTCCAAGATGTCAACGAAACGGCCAGATTCGGTCGTCCTTACCGAAAAATCAGATTCATGAATTGCTTAGTCCGAAATGCACTCTCTTCGCATTTTGAGATTGTGGAAAAACACAACTTTCACAAAGACAAAACATTATGTATGCTTCATGTCATCAACCCTTGGGAATTTTCTTGCATTTGTGACGGAGACAAGCTCTAACAGTACCGCGTCACACAGAATATGCATTCGTATCTTTATAAGGTTCTTGGACTATACGTATTCATTTACCGCATTTGGAAAAATCCCGAGAGTTGCAGGAGTAGATTGAAGCCTACATTTGTACTAAAAGTATTAAAAATGCCATCAAACAGCACTTGATCTCAGCTCGGTTATGGTATCATGCCACACGAATTTTTCATGCATGCACTACCGTAAGGATGAATTGTCGTCGAGTATGAAACGGTCCAAGTATGCAAACAGCAACGCATGAATTACCGGTAGATGAAACATATTTCCTTAAAGCGTTACACAAGTTTTGCACTTTGGCCACGAATCCAGCATAAGACCATCACGTGGTTGTATAGTGCATACTTCGAAACTCTCAAACAAATCTGAGTTCCCACAATCAGCAGCAAGGAGACTTGTGGTGTCCTCAAAACCAGCAGACATAACACCCAGTACACATACACAGGCATGTCAAAATTGTAAATACTTTAACCCGGACGAAGTAATTCATGCGCGACTGTACAGCTGTGTACACAGAATCGCGTAGTTCTATGTCAGGTGATACGAACTTAATGCTTATGAAATCCTTATGAATACTTAAGCCAGGATCTGGAAAGGATACCCTTGCGTACCTGTATTTTTGGTTACCTCAGTAACCGTAAGAACGAATAAGTCTCGTACTGCGTCTTGTGGTTTTGTTGAGAGATCCAAAAATACAAGGCCCGGATTCACCAACTTACTAAGCAGTAGCTTGCATGTATCTCAAAGGAAGTGCAGCTTCTAATAAATAGGGTTCAAATTTAGTATATTACATGAGGCATAACTGTAGACAACTCATGTGAAGGTAAAATCCTGTTAAAAATTTATTTTGGAAACTAGAGCACTTTAAACTTGAGTCAAAGATATGCCGCCCTTACCGACGACGCCGATTCCTGCTGCAAATCCGGTGCGCCTGAGAGGAGCTTTCAGCGACAATGTGCTGTAACGTAGGAAGCAAGCTTGTGTACATTGCTGCAGGTTTCGTGGTTATGTCCATTGATTAAGTGAAAATGTTCATTTTAATAGACAAATACATTATTTCAGCTTTGTTTTCCAAAAAAGTTACACCGAAGTATGCAAATCAAAGAATAAGTCGATACGAAACTTACAGTTTCGCGTATACTTAGACGTTGCACAGCTTACACACAAAATTTTTACGGGATTTTCGCTTCACCTGAGTTGCCTGAAGTACCATGCGGACTTTTATCCGTGAACACTGTTAAACTGTGGCGCGTCTATGCGCAATGATACAATCCGCTAGTCGCTACGACGCTTGTGAGTATAGAAATCGTTGAAGAAAGAAAAAGCCAGTTCCACCTCCGGAGATGCTGCCTGGAGGAGAAGTGAGGGGGGGAGGAAGGAAGGAGAATGCAAAGTAACGGAGCAGCTCCATGTTATCCTTATGGCGAGTTTAGCAGCTCTCCATGATGACCTTGCATAGACGCGCCACAGTTTACCACTGTTCACGGATAAAAGTCCACACAGTAGTTCCTCTACTGTTTAATTATACTTGAATCCTATTTACGATTAACTGCAGATCCCTAAAGCACCATGTTAGACACAAACTTTGCTTGGTAACTAAGACGTTTTTGCTGCTTAGATCAAACTAAGCAGAATCTTAGATGGAATGCGCGAAAATCTTAGATTGAACTAAGTTCCAGCTTAGACTTAGCTAAGCCACAGCTTGCACGGAGCTACTCCCAGCAATCGCAATAGCAATTGTGCTGCTAAGATATCAACTATAGATTGAACTAAGCAAGAACTTAGATGATTGCTTTCATCTAAGCCAAACTGTCTAAACAGGAGGTGAGTCGGACTATTAAATTCGAAATAAAATTTCGAAATAATTTTGAGTAGAGGTACACGTAAGAGCACTTCATGCAAAAACTCGCATCCATCGAAGCCCTAATTTAAGCGCTGTGCTAGCTCAAAGTTTGGTATATGGCTGTCCAAATGACTCATTTAAAATTTCCATCCACACCTTTAGCATGGACGGGGACGCGGCATCAGCAGTATGAGCCGCCATATACCAAACTTTAAGCTAGCACAGCGCTTTTAAACTAGGGCTTAGATGGATGCGGTTTTTTGCATGAAGTACTCTTACATAGTCCTCTACTCAAAATTATTTAGAAATTTATTAGAAGTTAATAAATCGGTACACCTCCGGTTAAGATATATCTAAGACGACAAATTTGCTTAGCTGTTTTCACGTCTAAGCAATTTAGTACGTTGGTGAATTCCTAGCCAGCTACGGAAAGATCTTGTTTGCAGATCCTGGCTTGGGTTTCCACAAGGATTTAATAAGCATTAAGTTCGTATTACCTGGAATAAAATCCCGTGATTCTGTGTACACAGTATATTAGCGAGTGGACACTCATGAGGAATCCCTTCGTTTTGCTTCAACTTGGTTCAACGAACAACATTATGGGTCATACAAATCTACGTGGCCACGTAGCCCGCAGACAAATACTCGACTGAATGTGTATGGTACGAAAAATTTTTGGTCAAAAAGAAGGAAAGACTGTGAGATGCAAGAAGTCAAAAGCGACAAGGAAGAAAGAAGCTGTGTAAGAGATGGAAGAAGGATTTATTCTGTTTGACAGAGATTTCTCTTATATTGTATTTTTTGATCCAACTTTTTTCATTTTTATTAGCCACTACAAAAGTTTCAAAATGTTTTAGTAAGGAAAAACTTACCTACCTTTAACACTGCATAAGCCTTGTGGGTTCTTAGGTAGAGAGCTGTAGCCAGGTGTTGGGACAACTTTTCTGGGGTCCAATCACGTAAGGTTATAAAACATTCTTTGGGAAATCCCAGATGACATAACACCAGATTTTCTGACTGAAAATCATGAGGGATTCGGAGCTCCAAAACTGAATGAGTCACGAGGTCAAACTAGAAATGTGAAACCAGGAGGAACTGGGGTGCCCTGTACTGTTCATAACTTCACCACAGCGGTCGAAGCACTCTCAACTCTGATCGAAAAGGATGCGCGAAAGCAACCAGGGAAGGAGAAGCGGTTTCACACTGAGGAAAATTTGCGAAATCCAAGCGCGGTTTCCCTTGGATAAAAATCCTAAATTGCTCTTTTCACATTGCAAACAAATAGCACTTCCAGGAAAAAATTCAAAAACTAATGGAAAGAGGAGGAAGATTGTGTCAGCTTGTTTGATATACAAGACTGTGCAGCTTAACGATGTGAATACATGCAGCACTAGACTCTAAACGCTTCACTTGCATGGTTTGCAAAACTTCTGGTGATTGAAACTAAAAAGACTTCAATGATGTTGTCCGGTTTGGAGCTGAGTATGAAGAAGGCCCTCTTGAAGAGAGTAAGAGAATTCCGAATGCGTTATATAATATTTAAGAGAAGTGCATGAAGATGAGACATGAGTGGTGCGACATGCTGGCTGAGTGGCGAATAAGATCTTGGCCGGAGTGAAAGGATTAAATTCGCGACGATATTCGAATGATCGCCATTAATGACATGAATGACTGTGTAATTAAGGGTAGTGGGTCTACGCTTTCGTCTGATTTCGCCTCGCGTCCAAGAAAGGACCACGAGATCAACGGGACAATTGAAATCTTCGTCCACTCCTTTTCTTATGTCGTAACTGGCCTGTTATTTACCCACTTTATAGCGTCTACTCTTTCATTGGTGTTCACTGTATACAAAGTGTACTGATAGATTATTCACTTGTCCCTAATTAATTGTTACTCTTTTTTGCGACACTAGACTTCTTATGGCTCGCAGTATACAACTGAAACACCCCAGTCAGAGTTTGATCACTTTAATTCGAAAGAAGACTTGGCGTAGGAAAAGAATTTTGCAAGGCATGTGCAACTTATTCAAACCGCTGCGGGATGTACGTCATTGGGCTAGGCTTTGTCATACCCTGTTTCCTGTTGCGTAAAGGAAGTCCAAGCGGTCCAACATAGGGGGAAATTGTCAAGCTAAGAATGATAAGGAAACGCTTTTGCAGCTGGATATTCTTTAGGTAGTTTTGGCTAGACCATGGATCGTGGCGTTTCGTATATTGTGTTGCAAGCACTGGAAAATTTTACTTACGACTTTGCTAAGCTGGAACGGAACAATTAGAACAGGAATTTTCAGCTCTGGCTGACCATGCACGACGTAAAAAGAACAACTCTCTAAGAGAAGAATGTCTCAGTATGTATAGCAAATGAAACAAAGTAATAGAAAGCAATTATTCTCTTAAACTAGCTGATGATACTCGCATCCTTATACGACCGCACAACGCGAGGGCAAGATGCACTAATCAGAAACCTCCTTGTTTGTTATCTTGCTGTAGCCCCGGACAGTCAACATAATGTGAGCTCACTGTGAACTTTACTTTTCTGGACTGAAGGCAAACAAAGGTTTGCGCTTTGCATCCATCAGCCCATGCTTCCATACAGCTAACAAGGAGACATCCAGTCGTATCTACCATTATTAATGGGCGGAGCCATTCCTATACAGGGTTGAGTGACGTCCGTCGGTCCGTCGGTCCGTCGGTCCGTCGGTCCGTCCTTCCGTCGGTCCGTCTGTGCGCACGATAACTCACGAACGGATTGACGGATTTACATTAAATTTTCATTATATGTAGTTAATACACTTAGGACCATCCCAGATGAATTTCGTCCATATTGGTTAATTAATATCAGAGTTACAGATAATTTAAGAGTCAATTAGTCATCACATACATGGAAATACATACGTTCCACTCACAAGGACGCTCAGCAGGCAGAGAGTGGAAAAGAGAAAGGAAAGCAGCGCACAAGCACACAATGACGAGACTAGGGAGTGGAACAATACTGGAACGAAAACACTGTTCACACTACCGTGACTTAGTGGTTAGAGCTTGCGAGGGTCGAGGTGAAAGACGCGCGTTCGCATCCCGGCTAACTCTCATTTTTTGCATATCATTCCCATCAAACCATTGAGTTTTAGTCATATAGTTTGATGAGCCAGTGAGTTTTAGCAGTATAGTAATTCTGCAGATTACGGGGCGATAAGAGAAATTGCTTTTTATAGCAAATAAGAGCATACAACATTCCTAGTTAGTATTAAATCATGGATTAATTGTTATTATGAAGTCTTAAACTTCTACATATACTATCAATCCAAGGTTTTTTAATAAAGCTCCGCCCATTGCATATTCGGTTACCCGTTTATTAATTGGCGGAGCCATTCCTAGAGCGGGTCGGTGATGTCTGTCGGTCTGTCGGTCTGTCGGTCTGTCGGTCGGTCTGTCTGTGCGCACGATAACTCACGAAAGGATGCATGTATTTGCATGAAATTTTCAACAAAGATGTTTATACGGTAGGGCATCATCGCTATTGATTTTCAGCCATATTGGTTAACTAACATAGGAGTTATAGATAATTAAAGTTAATTGTAAGTTTCAAGTAGCCATATGATACATTGAATGTACATATGTTCCCTCACAAGCACACATCCAGCTGAGTAGGAAGAGAGTGGAAAGAGAAAGGAAAAACACACACACGCACACATTTCAATGGCTTAGTGGTATAGAGCGCGCGAGGGAGGAAGAGAGAGGCACGGGATCGAATACAGCTGAATGTCTTATTTTTGCATTTTTTGTATCCATCGAGTTTAAGTCTTTGAGTTTCGGCCATTGAGTTTTAACCTTTAATACATTATCATGAGTACGGGGTGACCAGAGAATGCCTGTTTATAGTAAAATAGATAGTTTGCCTTTAAATATCTATTTGAAGCGACCTTTTCTTTAAACCTTACAACCTATTAACTCCTTTATCCATTTAATTTTTTCAAAATCCGCCAATTCCGTATTCGGTTACCCGTTTATTCTCTTCACATCTCTTCTTTCAATTCGTCCGTCAGTCAAACAAGAACAAACCAGGATTTCAGATCCAACTTGACATCAAAGATGCTGCTTCGGATGAGGTGAGCTTAGAAGAGATTGGGATTTTGTAGTTCGTGTGGTTAGCTTTTTGTCTTCTCCCCTTACCTTGTCCCCCAATAGCTCTTCTCTTATGCTTTGATGTTTTCATATTCACATTTTGATTTTCCCCTGTTGCACTTATCAACTAGTAATGCAATCTCTTTTTCAACCCATTGCCCATCACAACCATGAAGGTAGTCCACTCCCAGCTCAATAGCATGAGAGGTAATGAAAGGCGATATTCGCTCTGCAGGGTTGCCCTATATCAGAAATATGTACGCTAAGGGGTAAATGTGAAGATGAGGAGAATACCGTCTCGAAACATGCAAGATGTAGGTAAAGCAAAGAACTAAGGATGCGATGAGGTGGTGGATGACGTCGGACTTGTTTTTCCTTGTTCTATATATTAGCAAATAACAGGGAATTAATTGCGCTGATGTTCTGATAGTGTTTGCTTGATCATATCCGGTCTCTAGCATGGCAACAGGTGAAGGATACCATAGAAGATATACAAAAAGCTCAAACTCAAAGTCTGTCTAATGCGAGCCTTTTTGTCATTATTGACTGTACTCGTTTGTTTGTTCATTCTTATAAATCCAAAATCCTGGCCTACATGCGTGCGCAGGCACAAGGAATTACCCCCATGCTTCCTAAAGAAAACGATTCCAAAGAGGAACACAGATCATAACACCCCATTGAAACTTCCAAATTCTTTTTCTTCTAATCCCAATTGCATAAAAGAAGGAGATGGGCCTTAAGATCTGAATACATCCGGCATCTGCTTGCGCGTCTTCACTTGCATAGTAAACGGCCAAACGAATAGCCAATTTGCGAAGCTTTTTGGAAAAAAACCTGCAGATCAAAGAATTTTTGGCGATTAAGATGTCACTAATAAGTTCAAAAGTACCCCGTGAGCAAAACTTCTGTGCAGATAAAAATTCAAATTACCTGCCTAAATGTGGGCCGATTTTATTCAAATTTAAAGCTAAAAGCCTAAGGTTATGTTATGTACAACTTTCCGCCAACTCTATTTAACATGCCGCCCGTCATAAGCCCGCAAAGTTTGCAGCCGAAATTCCGATGCCCTCCAAGAGTTTTGCAGCATTTCTACAGTTGCGACTTCAAACGATTCTGTTATGCGCTCACCCCGGTCTCGAAATTCTTCGGCATAAAAATTTTTGCTTTGTTATTGAATGCGTCGTCTAAAATTACGTTGAGCTGCAACAGCCGCATTTTTTCTAAATATTGGAGCAGTATAGTAGCTACCGCTTTCTGCCTGTTTGAAATACAATTTAACACCTGAAAGTACACATTTTAAAGAATTATACAAAAAAAAGCATAAACCTCAGAAGACGGATAAATTCTTTCATATCACAATGGCATATTGTTCGTTACTGCTAAGTACTGAAATGGCGCGCAGATTTGCTTGTGCAAACTCATCATTCTCGCTAACTTTCTTGCTATTCCACCGTAGTGCGAAAAAAATTTAATTCCAGGATTAGTAGAATGAATGCGTGCATTTTGGAAATTAGTGTAACGAAGACACTGTAAATCACGTGAGCGGTAATAATATGTATCGGTATTCGAACTGTAAAATTCCATGTTGTTTAAAGGTGTTTTTTTCGATCCGTCTGATTTTCCCGTTACCTCCGCAGTGTTTCCTGCAGTAACTACTAGGAAAGGACTACACTACAGGAGAGCCAGCGCTGTGTATTACAATATTGGATTTAGTTTTTCTGCAATGCTGTAAGAAAGTACTTAGTAGCAATTTGGCGACAAGCATCTGCTCATGGAACTCTTCTAACCAACGTCTTTTTTGAGTGTAGCTACAACAGAAACTGGACTATGAAAGGCAAATTTTTAACGGCTTTCACCGATGGCAATAGGGATTTCGCTCCATACTATATAGTATATACTACATTTTGCTATAGTCTAGTGAATGTAACTAGATTATTTTGAATAAACTTTGTATATCTGATGTATATATACTGTTATATAACTACAATGTCAAATTGTTAACGGCTTTCACCGATCACATTATCCTATTTTTCAAACCGGCAAAAAGGTATTTTTATCTATTCGTCTGATTTTGCGATTACCTTCGCAATGTTTCCTGCGGTAAGTAATGTGAACAGACGACACTATAGGGGACCCGGCACTGTATTTTACAATATTGGATTTAGGGTTTCTGCAATAATGTAAGAAAGTACTTTGCAAGCATTGTGTAACAAGCATCTTCTTATCGTACACCTACTAACGAATGTCTTTTTGGAGTGTAGATACAACATAAACCGGACAATGAAAGGAAAATATACGTTCGCAGTAGCTCCTACTATTTGATTTGATTAGGCTTTATTCAGGTGACAGGCATATTCAGTAATAGGATTCACTGTTTTTCAAAAGCGGTCCCCATTATTCAAGCAAACTAAATTTACGAAGATAATAGTAATACATTACTTATAAATAATCATCGTAGTTTCTTTTGGCTATAAAATATTTGCACAGATTTTCTTCAAACAGGTTTACAGGTCTACAATTATCACAGGGTCTAGGTTGTTCCAGAACAGAGTAAGCCTATTCCAAGAGCTTTTGAAAGCTATACCTCTCTTAAGCTCACAATGTGTGCTTGCACGAGACCTTGCATTGGTGTTATAGTAAAACAGGTGCTTCAAACTCTCTATGTTCATATCGAATCTCATAAACTTAAAGAGGAATCTAGCACCAACAAAGTCAATGCGTTCCTTTACAGATAGAATGTTTGCCTTTTCCATTTGTTCAAACAAGGGGTAGCTGTGTTTGGTCTTTTTTCCGGTTTGAAAAATAGGCTAATGCGATCGGTGAAAGCCGTTAACAATTTGATATACTAGTAGATATACATTAAATTAATAGAGAATATCTATTACTATCTATATAAATCTACTATATATCCGAAAAATGAATATAGTATATACTATGGGGCAAAATCGCTATTGCGATCGGTGAAAGCCGTTACCAATTTGATATACTAGTTAAATACTAGTAGATTTGAATGAATACTATAGAGAACATCTTTTAGAATCAATATATATCTACTATATAGCTGAAAAACAATTTGGTATACTAGTTATATACTCGCATATATACATGATATTTGTAGAATATATTGATTGCAATCTATTTAAAATCTACTGTATAGAAACAATAGGGATTTAGTAGGAGCTATTGCTATCGATGATTGGCCTTCCACAGCACGGTTTCTGTTGTAACTAAACTCAGAAAACATTCGTTAATAGATGTAGGATAAGGATATGCTTGACGCAAACTATTTGCAAAGTAGTGACTTTCATTATCGCTAAAAACCTAAATCAAATATTTTTATATACTGCGCCGGCTCTCCTGTAGCGTCGTTTAGTTCCAGTAGTTACCGCAGGAAACACTGCGAAGGTAACGGGAAAATCAGACCAATAGATGAATTAACATTTTTACAGCATACAATTTTACAGTTCCATTACCTTTGCAAACCATTATGCATTACCGCTCAGCAGATTTACTGTTGTAGTGTCTTCATTACGTCGTTTCACACTACGGTGGTATTACAAGAAAGTGCGCGAGAATGATGAGTTTTCAGCAGCAAATCTGCCCGCCATTTCAGCGCATAGCAGTAAAGAACGAGGAACCATGGCGATATGAAAGGATTTATCCGTTTTCTGATTTTTGTGCTTTTTTCTTGAATAATTTCTTTAAAATGTATACTACCAGGTGTTAAATTGTATTTCAAATAGGCACAAAAGGATAGCTTCTATCCTGCTCCAATTTTTAACACTACTGAAATTCGCTATACATCGACAAAGCTGGAGCTGGAGTAAGTTCAAGCGAGAGTCGCGCTGTCCTCCCCATATGGGAAGGCAGTAGTCAATTATAGATAACACAAATGAATTGAGAAAGATTATGTATATTTTCCAGTTAATGTAACGTTTAAGCTTACTAATAACACCAATAGCTGAGCTGACTCTCTTGGATACATAATGGTAATGATTGGTGAAGCTCAGGTTGCAGTCTAGGATAATCCCTAAATACTTAAAGGTGTATACTCTGGCTATGGGCAGTTTATCGTCGGTGAGAGAGATTTCCTGTTATATCATTAGCTTAATGAAAGACCATGTACTCTGTTTTTGAAACATTAAGCTCTAGCTGCTTATCTCTCAACCAGCATTTTAATCCTGTAAGTACGTGATTTGCCTTTTCTGCTAGCAACTTCAGGTCAGTTCCTTCGAAGTATATCACTGCGTCATACGCATACCAGAGATAATTAATGCTAACTAGGTACTGACTGATGTTGTCACAGTAGCAGATAAAGCCTAGGCATGATAGCGAAGAGCTCTGAGGTACCCCTACACTAAATGAGTGTGTTTCAGAGATGTAATCTCCAAGTTTGATCCTATAGCTACGGTTACTCAGGTAAGAGATCATGATATTGATAAGGTAGCTGGGTAGTTTATAATTGCTGATAAGGATTTCAATGAAGCCTCTATGAGGCACTGTATCAAAAGCTTTACGGAAATCTAGAAATAGTGTTAACAGCTTGCCACAGCGACCATCAATAGCTTTGTATGCATCTGTATTTAATTTAAGGAGTGCAGTGAAGAAAGAACGGTTAGCTCTTAAACCATGCTGGTTGTCAGAAAGCCCGACCCCAAGCTCCACTGCTGCCACTATTCTCCTATGTAATACCTTTTCCAAGAGTTTATTTAAACAACTCAGATTTGATATTGGAGGATAAGAGGACGGCGACAACTTACTTCCCTTGTCCTTGTACAGCGGTATCACGAATACAGAATATCACGGAATAGTGAGTTTGTAATTGAGGTCATTAATGCTCCCATTGGGGTTAGAGAATGTGATACTCATTGTTTCATGTAGAGCATTGGCAATACTATCTGGGTTATTTAATTGACCATCCTCTGTAAATTTACTAGATAGATGGATAGATTTATACGATTGATATGGCCGTATACCTTTTTAGCATGGCTCCTACAATACAGCTACTGTTACATTCATTTGCTTTCCTTGCTTAAACGCACGAATGCTCATAATGTGAGTCCAACGACTCCTTCCAAACTAAATTACAAAATATTTTAAATAATCATTCATCTAAGAAGAATCTTCTCCTGAGCATAGCTGATTTCCAGAAAGTTTCTAGTTGCCTTACATCAGCTTGATGTAGTATCTGCTTTAGGAAGGTTTCTCTCCCCAGTTCACTTAGATCATAAGTTGTACATAGATTTAGATTATGTAGACATTCAATCATTACGTGTTACACATCCTCTGGCTTATTTAGATTACATATGTTACAATTTATCGATTCAGCTGTACGTTTCCCTATTTTCCACATCCCATTTTAGTACTTATCTCTTGCCCCTAACTACAACGTAAAGCACATCGGTCCTGAGGCCTTGTTTTAACAATTTCGTGCTCCACTGGTAGCTTGTTTCGTAAAAACTGGAAGTACCCACTCTGTCTTTAATAGTTTGGTACGCTTTTGTATTCTCAGTCATCTTCTTAACATCTTCTTTTGTAAGATTTTACCTCGTGTCACCCATAATTCGCTTTTAACTCTGCATCGCGAGTTTCCACTTTTAGATTAGGAAGTTTAATACGTATTAGTAAAAGTCGAGCATTCCCTCGATTTGCTTATACCAGTTTAGCCTAATATCCTTACACTTGTTCTCAGACACCTCCAGGTAGCTACGATTTGTTATTGCATGATCGGATTTTAAAACTCTTTAAAGAAACTTGAGCGTTATTCTTAATATATACAGCTTCATGTTGTCAGTTCCGGTTTCCAGTCTCAGCAAATAAGTGGAACGACATCCAGGGATTTCGTTGGGATCGAGAAGGTCCGCGATCCATTGCAACGCTGGGTGTGCTCCACAATAAAGCTCCCTCATTTTAGCAATGAACTCGGTTGATATTTCGCTTTCACTAAAACTATTACACAGCATCGAACGACTTACAGAGTCAATAGCTGCAAAGGGGTTCTCTCTTGCTTTCGCTCCCAACGTATTTGTGCACTACCGTTTGAGGAGTAAATATATGACTTTTACATCCCAGTTTGGATTTGCACGCTGTCTGATTACAAGTTCCAAGATCTAGTCCTTTAGTCACCCATTGTTGTATTGATTTCACAATAAGAGGTGAGCCTATTAGCTATTAGCTAGCATGGCAGTGTACAGTTTAGTTATTGTGTTTACTGAAGCTGTAGGTCTATAGTTTTTCGTTTTTTTTTCAATAAAGTGGTTAAGTATTTAAGGTTACAAGGCCACAGTGATTTCCAAAGCTCATTGGGGATTCCGTCACTTGCAGGAGATTTATTAGTAGCTAAAATTATTCCCTGCGACATTCAATTCGTATTGGGCAATTTCGTTTACAAGTAGACTTACTCTTCGTCCTACTATTTACTATATTCTTATTGCTTTTATATATTGTAGATTTTATATAGATCATAATATATATTGTATAAATCTCATGTATATCCATTCGTATATAACTAGTATCTCAAATTGTGGACAGCTTTCACCGATCGAAATAGCGATTTCCTACCCTAGTATTAACCAAATACGCTTTGTGGCTATAAAGTGACTTTGGGCTTGCATTGTGGGGCATTTACGGAAGGTATCACACACGTAACCACACACAAGGGTTACCAGCGAAAACCATCCTATTTTATATATCCTTCTGGGGGCTTAGATTTGAAAAGTGGCAAGTGCATGTAAAAACGTAAACGGAAATGATCTGTTGAGAGACATACTAAATTCATCCCTCACCTTGGCGATATAAGAAGTTTCGTGTTGCTTGTCAAAAACATTTTGATTCCAGTATTGAATTTCCGTGAATGAATTTGAAAACTTGGTCCATTTTCATGTTTGCATCAGAGTGAATTCGAATATTCATGGTTTCGTGTTAGTTGATCATGTTGTGTTTCCATTATGTATGTTTTTATTACATAATTCGCATTGTACGGATACTGTGCCTGTGAAAAATTATAGCGTTATTTGAAAAACTGCAACCCCACAGTCCTTTTGTTCAGAATTGTTGACCTTAGCTGAAATGTACGTATCGGGGATCGTAGATTTGTTACCAAACGGCGTGGTTTGAACAGCTACACGCGAGTCAAGTTTCGAAAGAAAAACTTTAAATTAGTTTGATCGTTTTGTCGTGCCATGTAAATCATGTAGCTCATTTAGACTGAATGCAAGCGAAGCTAGCAATTATGTATTTTTTGTCGTGTTTTTATCGTTTGAAAAGTTATGCTTTTTATGGGGCTCTCGGGAACTTGCATTCCCACCTTCGCCTACCAACCCTACTGTGATAACTTGTAACATGCTAACAGGATAACATGTAAAAATGTTAGCCTTAAAAGCCAGTATGTCGTGCTGTGAACAAGTTACGCGTTCTACTCAGTAACTTTTTTTGTAAGTTTTTTTCTTTACTAAATCATGAAATAGTTATTTACAAAAACATTTCACCAGAAGCAATCAACCAAAATATAAACATCCGTACTTCCCTTCTTAACAATACATCTGCAGGTGGAGATTCGTTTTTTGAAAGTCTTATATGAACCTGTGTGTGAACCACGCTGTGGTGTTCACTAAGCCAGTTTGTTTCTGCATACAAACCGTGTAAGCACGGGAACATTTCGTGTAGGCAGAAATCATTTGTCTTACTTTAAATGCAGTGGAAATTTTATTTCCCAACGGATTTAGTTTTAGTTTTTGTAAATGACATCAGCATCCTTTGACGAACAATAACCCAGCCTGCAAGGAAAGTTGTCGCTTCTTGTTTGTGTGTAAAACGAGTTGGAAGGAATGAAGTTCGGTTTACAATGTGTTATTGAAACGGAGCTTCCAAATTTCGCGCATTTGAGATCACATGGCATACAGTTTTTTATGCGCTGCGTACAATTCGTATGTACTCCATGACTACACCATTTGTCTCAGATTCACGCCTTATTAACTTTCAGGTGGACTGGTAATTGTATATACGAATTTAATTTGTGTGCAACTTCTACTAGCGTATGAGATAACTGAAAACGTTTATATATTTAATCCAGGAGTTTGGCAAATCCAGAATGTTTGATGCCAGAGGACGTACACGAGGTGTTCCGTCGAGAAAGACAAGGAAAGGAATAGGCATCGTGCATTCGTTGGTGGCGCTAGTGATAACGTTTAAATTTTGCTGCCAATAGTTGCATGGTGTCGCCATTATCTCAATGAACGCGGAAGGAATGCGAAACTTCATGCAAAGGCGGAAACGCATTACACACTATTTGAAATTTACTTGCAACGAGTTCATTCTGTTAATGCTACAAGGCTTCCTAATTAATATTGGCGCCTCGATATTGGTAATGTGACAATAATGTAGTCACAACTGATTTTGCAAGGTCCTATACAGGAATGACACCGTAGATAATAATATTTTTACTGATGAAGGCTTGTGATAGATCTTGGTGATGATGGAATTCGTAGAGGTATCCTGGTTGCTCTTGTTTATGCATGGTCAGCATTGATTGCTTGAAGTGTCATCAAGGATTAAAATATTGTATCAGCGCGGTTGTACGGATGGAATGGGGTTGAGAGTTACAAAATCTAGTTGTGGAGCTGTAGTAAGGTCATGAGGATGAGTCTTGTCTCAGGTGTCTGCATGATTCTTGGAGTTGATAACTGATGTGGATTCAGCTATTTTTATCTTGCGTCTGTCTTTATGTCGTAAGATTTGTTGAGTTCTGCTTTAGAATGACAATATTGAGCGGTACCAATATGTTCGATTTTTGTATGTTTGCATGAGGGCAGGGCGGTATGGCGAGCAGGCTGATGTGATTCCGGTTGATGCTTAATCCAACCTTAGTATGATTGAGAATGAGGTTCGTTTAGATTGAACGGATTGTTATGGTGAGAGCAGGGTTGGATTTTCCTTCATTTGTGGCATGTGTCGACAAGATTTTGTGTTTTCAACGGTCTGATTTGGTTTTCTCAACTTGAATCGTGAATTTATGAAGTTTTCCTTGCGGGGAGAAGGCTTGATGATTTTTGTTGGCTTGGATTGCGAATTTGTCTTTATACGAAGGAGAACCACTTGTATTGGTCTCGCTTCACTGGTTCCTGGGCGCCCCACTCGGCGAACGTTATCAATGTCCGCATTGGGGTAGCCAATTTATTTGCAAATTTCCTGGACTTTTTCTTCGGAGTGTTTGAATGATTCGCGGGTTTCTTCTGGGACACCGTAATAATAATATATTTACTTATGAAGGCTTGTGATAGTACATCAATGGATTTTTCGGTTTCCAGGATTCCGTTTTTGATTTCTCTATGGAAGTCAGCTATCTCGTCAAAACGTTGGGCCAAATAGGTCATAACCGGTTCCAATGTCACTGCTGGGGCTGCTGCGGCGAATGGGCTGGTGGTGGCGAAGTAGGTATTCATATTTGTAGAAGACGGTGGGGATTCGGGTTCTGTTTCACTGACACTGGCACTGCGGCTAACTGGAGGGGTTATTTCATTGTTTTTGGTCACTGCTTTTTTGCTAATGGATTTCACTGATTCAGGTTCTGTGCGATGTCTCTTAATGGGTTGAAGGCTTCGGAAATTAGGCTTGATGTTACTAGATTCTTGGCTGGTAGTATTCGTACTGGGGTTTGTAAGTGGGAACTCATGAAGGCTGAATTTGCTTTCTGTGTACGTGTGTTCTACTCGGTGTCTAACTCGGCTGTTAAGTGGTTTTCATTGTTGCATAGCTTAAATCTTTCTCTCTCTTTTATTCTAAGTTTTATGTCTTTCTAGGTCAACTAAGTCATAAAAAATGACTTTTTAGCTGGACCGAAGACAAAGTCAAGGGAAGCTTATCTCGAGACCTCTTTATGGAAATATGGGAAAATGGGACGGCCCAATATTTTCGAAAATAATCACGAAAATATATAAGGAAAAAGAAGAAAACGAAGATTCATGAACATTTCCAATTAAACCAAGTCATGCGGTGTTAGAAAAGGGTGAGTGGCAATTTCCACCAATTTACATGAATTTCTACTCTTTTACAAAGTGAGCATATTTCCATAAATATTGGGCCGTCCCATTTTCGCATATTTCCATAATAGCTGTGAGGGGTGGGCTAAGAAAAGGGTGAGTGGCAATTTCCACCAATTTACATGAATTTCTACTCTTTTACAAAGTGAGCATATTTCCATAAATATTCGGCCGTCCCATTTTCGCATATTTCCATAATAGCTGCGAGGGGTGGGCTAAGAAAAGGGTGAGTGGCAATTTCCACCAATTTACATGAATTTCCACTCTTTTACAAAGTGAGCATCTTTCCATAAATATTGGGCCGTCCCATTTTCGCATATTTCCATAATAGCTGTGAGGGGTGGGCTAAGAAAAGGGTGCGTGGCAATTTCCACCAATTTACATGAATTTCTACTCTTTTACAAAGTAAGCATACTTCCATAAATATTGGGCCGTCCCATTTTCGCATATTTCCATAATAGCTGTGAGGGGTGGGCTAAGAAAAGGGTGAGTGGCAATTTCCACCAATTTACATGAATTTCTACTCTTTTACAAAGTGAGCATATTTCCATAAATATTGGGCCGTCCCATTTTCGCATATTTCCATAATAGCTGTGAGGGGTGGGCTAAGAAAAGGGTGAGTGGCAATTTCCACCAATTTACATGAATTTCCACTCTTTTACAAAGTGAGCATATTTCCATAAATATTGGGCCGTCCCATTTTCGCATATTTCCATAATAGCTGTGAGGGGTGGGCTAAGAAAAGGGTGAGTGGCAATTTACACCAATTAACATGAATTTCTACTCTTTTACAAAGTGAGCATATTTCCATAAATATTGGGCCGTCCCATTTTCGCATATTTCCATAATAGCTGTGAGGGGTGGGCTAAGAAAAGAGTGAGTGGCAATTTCCACCAATTTACATGAATTTCTACTCTTTTACAGATTGAGCATATTTCCATAAATATTGGACCCTTCCATTTTCGCATATTTTCACTTGTACTTTTACATCCGCAATACGTGAAACTTTTGCTTAAATTATTTGCCATAACTCGGTCCAGCTAGATAGTTACAGTGGTGGCTTCGCCTAATTTTTTCACTATAAGCGTACAGCGTCCACAGAATTTGTCATACGGACTTGATACGTTGCTATTGCGGACTATACGGTAGGTGGTGCTATGCTTTTACAAGGTGGTGCTATGTTAAAGCGCTGGTGCTATGTTTAAGAAGGTGGTGCTATGTGATAGGACGTTTACAATAGAGTAATGCTTTTATGTAGTTATGGCGTAAATGCCTATGGATGGGTAACTGCGTAATTTCTTTGGAAGGTAATAGAGAGGATGTAGAAGCCGTACGCATGAGTGTGACCTTTGATAGTTCACAGGGTCATAACGGCTGGACCGATTATAACGGAAATGAATAGGCTGCTGCTCGAGCATAGGTGCCATCTTATACTGCAATCCCGGTGTAAATACCTGCTTCCTTTCAGAAGATATCGTGTTCACGGACAGACAGTTAGACGGACGCGGTGCTCCCTATAAAGCGGCTCTGCCACTTAATAAACCGCACTGGTGTACGAAAGTGGCAGAGGTTTGTTGTTTCGATGTGCATTCGAGGCACATGGAAATGTATATGACTTATAGAGGAGTAGCCATGTTTAAACAAGGTGGTACTATGCTTTAACATACCGTGTCGTCCACGGTAGCGTTCCTCGCAAGGAAAACTCAAAACCTTTCTTCTTTCCGCTGGTCATTTCTCGGCTCACAAGCGTCGTAGCGTCAAGCGGTTTGCATAACTGTATAGCTGAGATCTTTGTCTGTCTTTCAGTCTAAGTTTAATGTCCATAGATTAAAGGGTACGGACGCTACGAATTTTATACTGATAAAAGTCATTTTTTCAGACTAAGTTGACCTCAGGTGCTGCAATTGCTGCAACCTTTGACCTATAGACATTCAACTTAGACTGAAAGAGAGACGAACGTCTGAGCTATGCAGCAATGCAATCTTCTTTTCGCTACGAAGCTTAAGAGCCGGGTAATGATCGAAGAAAGGCAGAGAGCCATATTTTTGTCGCGCTCGCAGCAGCAGCGAGAGAGTGTAAAACTTGCAGTGGTGTGCTGCGATAGGCTGATGGGAGGAATCGGAGTATATGATAGGTTGAAAGAAGCGCGCGAGACCGTTCAAACAGGGGAACGCTATCGTGGACTACAGGGTAGGTGGTGCTACGCTTTAACATGTGTGATGCTATGCTTTAACATGTGTGGTGCTATGCTTTAACATGTGTGGTTCTATGCTTTAACGTATGTGGTGCTATGCTTTAACATGTGTGGTGCTATGCTTTAACATGTGTGGTGCTATGCTTTAACATGTGTGGTGCTATGCTTTAAAATGTGTGGTCATATGCTTTAACGTATGTGGTGCTATGCATTAACATGTGAGGTGCTATGCTTTAAAATGTGTGGTGCTATGCTTTAACGTATGTGGTGCTATGCTTTAACATAGGTGGTGCTATGCTTTAAAATGTGTGGTGCTATGCTTTAACGTATGTGGTGCTATGCTTTAACATGTGTGGTGCTATGCTTTAAAATGTGTGGTGCTATGCTTTAAAATGTGTGGTGCTATGCTTTATTGTATGTGGTGCTATGCTTTAACATAGGTGGTGCTATGCTTTAACATAGGTGGTGCCATGCTTTAACATGCGTGGTGCTATGCTTTAACATGCGTGGTGCTATGCTTTAACATGCGTGGTACTATGCTTTAACATGCGTGGTGCTATGCTTTAACATGTGTGGTGCTATGCTTTAACATAGGTGGCGCTATGCTTTAACGTATCTTCAGGAGACTGAATGTAGTCATAATCTGAAGAGTACAGAAACCTTCACAAACTAAACTAAGAGGAATCAAAAATGCAACGAAATTTCCTCTACTTTTGCTTTGGACGACCGCCTTTCAGAGCAGGAACCTAGTAGTAAATCCATTCTTCGCGGATATTCTTTTACCATTCCTTCCTTCCTACAATCTTATCTAATATGTAATAGGCTCTACTTCCTCTTTCATCATTCCTCTATACATGTCAGTGCAGTGGGTCCGACCATGAGCTTATTATCTAGGATAAACTTCCATTAGCATACGTAACGATCATTAAACCTGAAACGACATCCGCGGCCTTGACTATCTTCTTCAGCAGTATAGTGCATAGAAGATAAACGCATTTAAACATATTTTGTCATGGCTTGCTTATCGGAAATGCGTTATTCATGATACTCTTTCTAAGTTATTTTAGTTGCAATTTAAGTGGTTATGCATGTATAAAGTCGTGCCTAATTAAACAAAAACTTTAACATTAGTAGAAAACATGCAAAGTCGTAGTGATGACTATTGTATTGTTCACTAACGAAGAAGTTACTTCTGAGAGACATTGGAAACTACCTCACTAGTTCTTTAGTGCTGCTTTCAGGAGAAGGTTGTTAGGTCAGAGAATATTCTGAAACAGAAGTGAGAAGAGACTTGTACATTTATGTGGACAGTAAGCAGTAAATAATTAAAGATAAGGGGGTCAGACATATGGATGGTTGGCCAATCAACTGGCCCCGGTTAGTCAATTGGAACTTTAGCTCCAGGACCAGGCATGATGGATCTGGTATTCATTCCTATCCTAGCCATGGCACACTCACACGCGTGTATGCACACTGGCTGCTAACTGAACGCGTGGCGAGAGGCAAGCGGCTAACTTGTGGTTCAAGAAGAGTGCTTTGGCTTCCCCGTCATACAGAGACTAGAGAAGCGAGAAGCATAGGCATGGGCTTCATACGCTTTTTGATCGGGTTAGAATTAACATTCGTGCGAAACCGGCTACCACTCACAGTTTCGGCCAACCTCCATTCCTCACTTACTTCCACTTCCTGCCGGTCTTCAAGCCCAACTTTTCAACGAAATTATTATAAATCAGTTTTGTGTTCGTCAAGACCTATTTGCGCAACGCATTCAACAGCGGGTAATATGGCTTCACCTTATTCCATTGAAGAACGCGGAGAAGTAAATCAACCTGATTATCGAGTGTATTTCCGTAAGCATTTTTTATATTTTAAAAGAAAAATTGCTGTTGGCAACTAAACCTAGTTACAATCTGGAACATTCAAAGGAGAGTTTTAAGAATTAGTACATGATTGCAATTAGTTTCAAATATTTGGCGCTACAGCTGCAGTTCTGCAAGGTCAGGTTTTCGTTGACAGATGGTATGAGTGTGCTAGAGCAGGATTTGTAGTTTCATTAATCCTGGAAGTCAGAAGGGAAATTTGTATTGGCGTAATCACCTTGGAATTTCGATTTTGCATCTGGTGATACCAAACAACCAACAGAGAAAGAGTTCTTCACTAGATATTTCACAATGCGCTTTTATCTTATCTTTTTGGTTGGGAATAAGCATAGTACGAGATAATGTGTTCGGCTATACAACGCGGTTCGTGGTTATTCCTGGAATGAAACCAAAGCAATGCCAAGGTCACAAACAAGGCAAGGAATAGTTGAGCGGAGAAGTCTAAATAAAGCTAACTGTTTTCAATTCTTTTGAACAAGTTGACCCGCATCAGATACTGTATTTTTGGTTATATTGAATATCGTGGAGCCAAGTTGGAGTCGCGCCGTTATGAGAAATATGAAGAGTGTTGTTCCTAAATCAGTCTTTTACGCTTAAAAAAATAGACAGCATACAATTAAATGCGTGAGATTTAAATGCTAGTTATGTTTAAAATGTGGAAAAATAACGCAACATTATGATATACATTATGAGATACATGATTGCTAATGTAATAGATAGGTTAGACAAGATCTAACTCTATGGGAGCGAGTCAGAGACAATAGAGAATTTTCGGAAACCATCGATAACAGATAGTAAGCACGGAGGTGACATAGGAAAATTTGCAGGACTGTGTTAAGTTTATGATTATTACTAAAATCCATAAGCTGCGAGGCTCACTATATAGGGGCCGAATTTACGAACCTAGAATTTAGTGAACTAGATTATTTTCCTATCAGAAAAAATTGTAGCTCACCAAATTCACTTGTATCTTACTCGGTCCGTCCCGATACCTCATACAGTACATGGTAGAGTTACACGTACTGTTCCTGGCCATGAGTTGCGTTGTGCTGTATGCCAGGCCATAGACCGCGTTACCAGAAGCATTTGATGTAAGCGGGGAGACATTTTGTGTATGCAGAATCCAGTTTTCTTGGTTCAGATGCTGTGGAAATCTTCATTACAAGCGGATTCCGACAATTCTTTTGTTCAATCGTATCTACAGTTCACGCCGCACAATATTCTGGGGTGCAAGGAAAGGTAGCGCTTTCGGTTAAAAAGGAAACCATGATTAAAGTTTGTCGAGCGAACACTTTGACATTAGACTACCCTTCGTACATGTCGTGTGCTAATCTCGGTGCCTACACCAAATGTTTTTCCTGCTCTGTGCCTGTGTAACTCTACCATATACTGTCACAGAGTATTAGAGTACAGAGTATTAGTCAAGAACACTTGCTCTATGGTTATATAAGTATAAGAGCAATATATATATTAGATAGTATATGGACCCCTCTAGTTATAGGAACGTACGAAATGATACTGATGATATTAATTTGAATAATTTTAGGCAATAATGATGGACCGATTTCCCCATTTCACGACATACCTCTCCAACCTGATCCATCCAAGAAAATTTTCAATATGGTCGTGGAAATCCCAAGGTGGACCAATGCTAAAATGGAGGTACATTATACTCTGTGACGAGCTAGTGAATGGTGTCTTATACATGTCATATTTGTGACACCTACCGTGACTCATTCATTTAATTCCGGACGAATGCTACTTTCTTTTCTGTTATGTACGGAAGTTCTGCGAGCTTTAAAGCTTTTGGTGCAACGGAGACAAACTGTATTGAGAAATACATGCAAAATTAAAATAATTCAGTTCATATTAAACACTTTGTACTGGTTTTCTTAGATATCCACGAAGGATCCTTTGAATCCAATCAAACAAGATGTAAAAAAAGGCAAACTTCGGTATGTACATAATTGCTTCCCGCACCACGGTTATATTTGGAATTACGGAGCATTGCCGCAGGTATCTTATTTTGACACTTGAGCACACACAATTTTGCGGCTGAATAATACTTCATTCCGATTTGTAATATTTTCAACTCCTCTTTCTGACTTAAAGACTTGGGAAGATCCTAGTCATTTAGATTCCAATACCAACTGTAAAGGCGATAATGATCCAGTTGACGTTTGCGAAATCGGATCTAAAGTAAGACTTCATAATTATTCCATCTTCATGGTTCTTTCTCGGATGTTGGTATACATATTTAATGGATGGAATTTATCGTTAATCCAGATACAATCAAGAGGGTCAGTTGTGCAAGTAAAAATTCTGGGAGTTTTCGCTTTAATCGATGAAGGTAATCCAGGAGATGAAAGCATTTGTTAGGCTAAAACTCATAATCTTTGTTCGATTTAAATGACAATGTCTTTTATTGTGTCAATTTTTAAATGTCAGTTTTTGTGTGATTGTATCTCCTAGGTGAAACTGACTGGAAGCTTCTTGCCATTGATGTGAACGATCCGATGGCCGACAAACTTAATGGTGAGTTGGGTCTTGAATGAAACTGCTAAAACCTTTGACGTAATTCTTATTAAATCCCTGCGAGAATTCTTAAGTTCGTCAGAATGGGATAGTTAGTAATACTTACTTGGTAAAGTATAAATATGACAGCAAGTGATGAGTGTTGCTGCATAATTCGTAGATATCGACGATATCGAGAAAATCATGCCAGGATACCTTCGCGCAACGGTAGAATGGTTTCGTATCTACAAGATTCCTGACGGAAAACCAGAAAATCAATTTGCTTTCAATGGTGAGGCCAAGAATGCCGAATTCGCCTTGCAAATTGTTGAAGAAACGCATAAGTATTGGCAGAGTCTGGCATCAAAGTCTACCCCCAACACCGGTGGATTGGCAGTGTGAGTTACAATAATTGAAACCTTTAAAATATAAGTTTTGTTTTTCAAACAAAAGCTTTGTAATACTTCGCAATCTCTATTACAGTGATAAGCTGGAAAAGGATGATGCTGAAGCGGTGGTAGCAGCTAACCCTCCTCTAGCTGCTGGATGTCCCGTTGATTCCCTTGTTGGTGAGTAAAAGTATTTTAGTTGTAATGCTTACCAAAACATGTGTAGTGCTTCACCTTAAAATCAAGTTTTGACAAAATCGTACCGTTCTTTTATTGCAGTAGATAAATGGCACTACGTCACCGTTAATCCATCTGGTAAATCGTAAGTATGAAAAAGTCGAGGAACAAGTGATATTTAAAAATAGTTTTTTTCTGTCAAAAACCGATGGAACCGGTTAATAAAGAATTTGCACTTCTATCATTGAAAGTTTGTTCAGTTTCGAGCAGTCATTCACTATATATTCATTCACTAAATATACCGTATGTTTGCTCAGTTCTGCTTGCGTTTGAATATCTCGCTGGCTTCTTTCAACCTATCGCATACTCCGATTCGTCCCGTCTGCCTATCGCAGCACAGCATCGCACTTGTTCCACTCTCTCTCCACCGCTGCGAGCGCGAGAAAAAGAGGGATCTTTGCCTTTCTTCGATCATTACTCAGCTCACAAGCGTTGCAGCGTTAAGCGGTTTGCATTGTTGCGTAGCTTAAGTCTTTGTTTCTCTTTCAGTCTAAGTTTAATGTCTAAAGGTCAAAGGGTGCAGCCATTGCAGCGCCTGAGGTCAACTTAGTCAGAAAAAATGACGTTTTTCAGTATTAAATTCGTAGCGTCCGTACCCTTTGACCTATGGACATTAAACTTAAACTGAAAGAGAGACAAAGACCTCAGCTATGCAATAATGCAAACCGCTTGACGCTGCAACGCTTGTGAGCCGAGAAATGACTAGTGGAAAGAAGCAAGGTTTTGAGTTTTTCTCGCCACGCAGAACTGAGCAAACATACGGTATAATATAGTACTCAATTCGATTAGAATACATCATCAGATCCTTTCATCAACGCAATCTGTAGCCAGTAGGATGAATTGGGTAATAAAAAATTGTATAAAAAGTAAAACAGGCTTCACTGCTACAATTGGAAATATCTTGACAGCCAGGCCATTAAATACAATAAATCTCTACATTCAGCAATTAAAACAAATACACGAAATGGTACACGAGCTTTTCAAATCAACAAAGCAAGCCACTGTACCACCTTAGAGATACAAGGTTCTTGTGATTATTAGAATCAACGCGGCAATGTACACATCATCAGATCATTAGCAGCGTTCAAATACTTTGTACAAATTCGGTAAATTAGCCAGTTCCAGCATAGTAGAATCTTCAGCAAAAGTTTGCGGAGGTAAGAGTGACTTACGTACTTCGGGATAAAAAACGTGCTCAATAATCCATTTCCAAGTCTGTCCTGTCTATGGAATACATCTCCATTTAGTTAACACTCAACGAGGTACAATATCTAGTTTGTACATGGATGACATGATTAAATCGTCTTACAAGATTTTCGCTGTCGTTAGCATCATCATCCCCGGGGGGTATGGCATAAAATAACGCTGTATGATGGGCAAAACTTTCGAAGCACTGCTGTTCTCCAGTCCAGTTGACTTTTTCTACTAGATTTAGGAGATACCTTGATATGTTTTGCATGTCCGGAAGGTATTTATCTATAAAATTAAAGACACGCCCAGGTTACTAGAACTGTAAATTCATTACATTTACCGTCGGATAAGTGAGTTTTGTTCCTGTAAAATTACCTAAAAGTATTGGTAATGTTAATAACACCCCAGAATCATTTATTTTGATCCCAAAGTAGTCATTCAACATTTGTGCTTTATTTAAAAGGAATTGCTGCATTCGGTTTGCTTTTGTTTCCATCTCAAGTTCATCGGCACTCCCTGGAGGATTGCAATCTAATGAGAGCTGATCACGAATCAAATCTTTCAGTATTCTGGGTTTCTAAAATTAACATAACACAGTCAATATAATGTGCTGTTGCAATATACGAAACCGCTTAAATATTGTTTCAATTTCTTACTTCCACGGCGATTCTTCCGAAATTTCCAAATTCTGCTAGAATACGTTGGTAAAAGAATTCAACACTGATTTTAGTAGTGTGAAGCAAGTACATCTTAGTTTCGTACTGAATTATTGCTCTTGTTCGATCAACACAACCCACGAATGTTAAGTTTCGGAACACTTCCAGCAGTACCTGATGGTGGTCGTCTTTAATCTTTTGATTCAACAAACAGATACTGCGTAGACGAAGATCACGCCTGCAAAAACCGCATTATTAGAAACCAGTGTAAAATTGTCCCCACCCGCACAACCTCTTACTTAAAGTAATTGCAATTAGATATCGTACTTTTTTGTTGATGAAAATTTGCTCGACACAGTGTGATGGGAAGTCTGTGAAAGGATCAACACATGTTCGGATCTTTTGGTGGAAGCGCTATCCTCGTTAACTGAAGAAATGCTCCAAGGCGATTTAGAACTCACGTCATCAGCACCAAGTTTAGCGACAGGCGTGGAAGAAAAAAATTTGTCTAGTTTTTGTGTCTTATTATCTGTTCGCACCATTTTGCGTGGATCATTTGCAACAGTATTTGACTGCTCAGAAAAAATCGATTTCGTAACGATCTGCCTTTGCGAAGATGTTTCTTTGATGGAGACACTTGTTGCGAGTCTCTGACTTGTACTTGATTGCTCACTAATAGGTAACAAGGACTGCACATAAAAAGCCCTGGATTGGTTGCATCCCAGGAGCAATGATTCGAGATGAGATGCAATTTTAGAGTTAATAATGTCTTCGTGAAGGAAATGTACTTCGTTTTTGGTAGGATGTACATTAACGTCAACGTTTCTTGGGTTAATTTCCAGACTCAGATATAGAAATGGATGAGCACTCTTTGGCAAGTACGAACTGTAAACAGAGTCAATTGCTCTGCGCATTGCTGGAAAAAATAATAATGCAACAGTGGAAACATTTAACCTTTTAAAAGTATAGAAAAAAATCCAGCATAAAGCTTGGCGAAATTTGTAGTAATCGAAAAATTTTACTCTACCCGCAGATTCGACAAGGCGATGATTGATGAAGAGAATGCTAATGCACTTTTTCGTCGAATAGTTCACACTAGAAACATACCCCCTTAGTTTGAATAAATCGTCGTCATGATTAACTTCAAGAAGTTCTCTACAGGAAATTTAAAAAAGTAATTCGAAATTCGTTATTGGCATGTAGCTTCATATTACTTGGTTATCTCATTCATAACTTTAAGACGGTTACCTTGAAATCTGCCCCCCATACAGAATCTTGATATTGTCAATTATCGAGGAATCCTTAGGGGTGCGCAAATCCACTCCCGTTTCCCCATGCTTACGAACGATGAATCCAATTTTAGGATTGTGTACAGCGTACTGAGTTACAACAGATAAAATTTTATTCTGTTCATCCGCTGGTTTTAAAGCCCTGCGTCGTGTATCCATGTTGTAAAATAAGTCCTCGGCTAAGATAATTGTTCCTTGGTTCCCAGCGACCGCCTTAGGATTCTGAGTACCATCTGTGCTAACTTTCAGTGCGCCGTCGACATACTTGGCTTGAAAAGCGCATTGACTATCTTCAGTCTTTGTAGTTATTGTCAGAAGAGATACGTGGGAAATGCTAGCTAGCGCTTCCCCACGAAACCCGTACGTTCCAATAGTTTCCAAATCTTCGAACTTCTCTAACTTGCTTGTAGTAAACCGTTCACAAAGAATAGGCAAATCTTCTTGACTGATTCCTGTCCCATCATCTTGTATCTGCAGTACCTTTAATCCACCATTTTTAATCGAAATTTGTATACTCTTCGCACCTGCATCCAAACTATAAAAAAGTAACATGCTCATCAGAAAATCTACCAAACTATAACATCGTATCCTTCTGATAATACCGGTAATTCCCAAAACTGTCTCACCTGTTCTCCAACAGCTCCTTAATTGCATTTGCTGGTCTCTGCACCACTTCTCCGGCTGCAATACGATTAACCACATCCTGGTCTAGTTTGATAATTTTTCCGGGCAGCTTTCCAACCATTACTCCAGCTTATAACACCCGTTTTCGGGTCTAGTTTTCAGCTATTGTTCAATTAGTTTGCAAAATTGCAATAGGTCATATATTAAAATCAAAATATTTTTCAAATTCTTTGGGTATCTCGCCAATCTAAATCATTACATCATCAAAATCTAACACGTACCTTGTGTGTTCAGATTCCGAAAACAATAAAATCGTTGAGTTAGATGAGTTGGACTAACTGCGGGCTGATGTGTGTCTTATTTAATATAAGTTAAGGTTTTACAACTTTCTAGTGGTGTTAAAGCCTATCAGATGTGCAGAAAAAGTTTGGGGGCAAGGTTTATTATATATACTAATTTAATTACGAAATACAGTACAGTACAAAACAAGTATTCGCATCTTAATGTTAGGTCGAGTTCCTCATCTATTAGTAAGTAACAACTGATCAGAATGATCCGCAAAAAAATAGACGTTTTTAGGGGACATCACTATACATTTAGCTTTTATTGTATACAAAATTGCAATACCAGATTTTGAAAAATAACTATAATTATACTGCAAGCGGAATATAATCATTTCGCTAATTCACAGCCGTAGATGCTTTCCATGCGAAAACATACACAATCCACCGTCAGAGTCCATATATACACGGGTTTATTACATCCAATATCCATGGATTTTGATTGAATTTGTACGCTCCCGCTTTCAAAATCCAGCCACCCACCACCCTTCGATCCATGGAAATCCATGGACTGAAGACCGAGCTTGTGCTTGGTCCACGCCAAATCCAAATCCTCTATATCCAAATACTCTACGTCCAAATAAACCGAGTGAGAGTCTCCTTGCCTAAAATCCAAGCTGATTCCATGGATCGAATCCATGGATTTAGCCACGAACAAGCAGAACCCATATTGTATGGGATACCGTTTGTTCGGTTGATGGAGTGTGTGCCCTCTCCCTATTTTCCCGCATGTACCTACCATGCTTAAGATAGAGCCTCGTCCAGTTACATGCAATCCTAAACCACATCCCACCTTCCTAGTGCGCTGACATCCATCTTAAGCAATCCACCATATTGTTTAAAGCACCCGCCATTTTGCGTTAACGCATCCACCATATTGTTTAACGCATCCGCCATTTTGCGTTAACGCATCCACCATATTTTTTAACGCATCCACCATATTGTTTAACGCATCCGCCATTTTGCGGGAACGCATCCAGGCGGATGCATTAACGCAAAATGGCGGACGCGTTAACGCAAAATGGCGGACGCGTTAACGCAAAATGGCGGACGCGTTAACGCAAAATGGCGGACGTGTTAACGCAAAATGGCGGATGAGTTAAACAATATGGTGGATGCGTTAACGCAAAATGGCGGATGCGTTAAACAATATGGCGGATGCGTTAAACAATATGGTGGATGCGTTAAACAATATGGTGGATGCGTTAACGCAAAATGGCGGATGCGTTAAACATATGGTGGGTGCGTTAACGCAAAATGGCGGGCGCTTTAAAAAATATGGTGGATTGCTAAAGATGGATGTCAGCGCACTAGGAAGGTGGGATGTGGTTTAGGATTGCATGTAACTGGACGAGGCTCTATCTTAAGCATGGTAGGTACATGCGGGAAAATAGGGAGAGGGCACACACTCCATCAACCGAACAAACGGTATCCCATAATATTGAGGATTCATAGAATGGTTTTCCTCCTTGCATGGAGTTTTGCTGGATTCTCCAGGAAGTAAAGGAAAACTCTCGTGAAAGCGTGTATGGCATGAAAATGTGTCAGGAATTTGCATGAAGCAAAGTGAGAAAGTTGTAGTCGAAGTAATGGAATTGGGATTAGCGAAAGTAGGAGAACAGGGATGTGAAACGGTTCGGGACAGGGGAAATAGATAGGTAAATTTAATTGCAGGTGCGCGAAGCAGGCAGGCGTAAGAGGAAAGGGATAAGAAGATACGAATTGAAAAGATGTTAAGTTTTATAGATAAAGAACGTGCTAAAAGGGAGACCCTGTGCTGTGGTAGTTGCCGATTCGGTTCGCAGGTGAAGTTCAGCGTTGCTGACACACTGTGTACTTGGATGGGTGATCCATACCGGGAAGTCAACATTAATTCCTAGTGAGGAAGAGTTTCAGCATGTTGCGGGATTCTTTCTGCTGTACTGCAATGTTCTTAGAAGAAGTTATGTCTATGACATTCTCTGCTAAGCTTTGTAGCTCCTTATCTACTTGGCTCTGTGGGTGCTGTAGTTTGGCTTACAGTACCGCACACTCTTACGTAGACACCGATAAATTTGAAATGTAGTTGAATTTAGTCATCATGGTCGTAGTTAATATCCCTGTTATGGAATCTTCCTACTTTTACCAAATTCCGCTAAAATTCAACAAAAACACTAGGACCTTTCCATAAATGAGGTTAAAAAAATTAGGTTCATGACAATTAAGACCTCGTAATATGTGAAAAGTAGCTTATGATCCTCTTATAAGATAAAACTATATCGTCCTGGACGTGCCAGCGACGATGGATGAGTAGCAAAATGTAAGCAACCCCAGCATATGTACATGATTTCGAGTCTTATACGCTTGAGTGAAGAAAATCTGCCCTGTTTTATCGTAGCGATTAGTTTTGGGTTTCTGAAATTCTTTTTTGATATTTTTGCAAACTTTATTTGAAAGAATCCAATAATTTGCCTAATCCCATCATTTGTGGTTTTTATAGTTCAAGTTTTTGCTAATAAATGAATAGAACACGATTGCTTCATATAACATGTGCGCGGGCCCTGTAGTAAATCATAGGCGAATTTCTTAACTTCGAGCTCGGTTTTCTCGGTAAAAACGAAAAAGTAGGAAAAATTGGAAATAGGGATATTTACTACAACTATAATGATGAGATTTAACTAGATTTCGAGTTTCTCGGTGTCTACGTGAGAGTGTGCAGTACTGTTAGGTAGTAAAAACCTGGGATTAAGAAAACTCAGCCGGTACGGGGTAGATAACACTGGGTAGTTTGCATAGCATGGAAACTGGCCAAGAGGGGGTCGGTCCTGAGTCCAATATGCAAACTCCTCATTAGAGTGCCGCTTCTCTAATGGGATGCCAGGCTGTTATAATACAGGCTGATCACTGAGGCATTTCTGCAATTAGCTTATAGGTAGCTACGTCGGAGTGGTTCTAAAACCCGGCCTCCTTTACATTTACATTTACATTTAAAAGGGATTGCATCCATATGAAAGGGTTAGTAAAAATTGAGACAGGCATGAGTTTTATAATGAAGGTGGTTTCAGCGGATATGCTTTAGAAGGGAGTTGTTTTCATGCGAAATGTTGTGACTTCTGTGATTTGTGTGAGGGTGAAAAAAGAGTTCTACATAGGGAGCTAAGAGGTTGGGCGGAATAAATAGAAAGGCATAAATTCCTCCTGAGAAATGTATAGAAAACATCAAGATATAGCTTATCTACCACTTTCTGGGTGGCGGCCTATGAGCCACGGATCTGCTCAATTCACCCCTTCACAGCTCAAGCTTCAGTTGGAGGTTAAAGGAAGTGGAATTTTAAAAGATTTATAGGATTCGATAGGGTCGATCGAGGAGACGGAAAGAAGATTTGATATAATGATTGAATATGTCTATGCCATGCCATCGGTAGGATGGGCTGGATTGCTATGGTCGTTAAAAAGTTGGGGCCAGTGCCATATGCCGCTATAGCAGCTTCCATTCCCTATTTCTTGATACTTGAGTATAAAGGAACAGGAAAAGGAAAGGTTAGTACGACTTGAAAGGATTTGGTAGCAGGAGCAAGCTCATGGGTGCAGGATAAAGTCCTGGTGAATGTGTGAAAGGTCTTTAGAATAAACTCTTTAGAACTTGATTGATAAAGTTGTGCGGGGAGGATGGGGCGAAAGGAAATGAGCTCAAGTTCTCTTTTACTCGCTGTATATTCAGGCTGGAATGCCGGCCTCCACTTTCTTCCGAGAATCCTCCCAAGACTAAGACTTGCATATGGAGCCAGACTGCCGACTTCAGCAAAATAAAGGGGAGAAGCTTTGTAGGTAAATGTAAGAATTCAGTGATAGCAGTTTAACTTGTTTTGTATCTCGGACAAGAAGAGAAAGGAAACAGGTGGCGGGTATGGAAGGGTTACATACAACAGAGAATGAACGAGACGAAGAGCTAACGAAAATTTTCTTCCCGAAGCGAAGAAAGTGGCGTAATAAGTAGGCAAAAAACCTTATTGAGGACAATGAAAAGTAAATCCTTGAGACCCAGTACAGCACAGCGTACAGTTCCTACGTAGTACTATAGTCCCGTTTAGCTCATGGAGTAGAATGGGAAAGTTTGTATAATGATCCACGGAACTCTATATGTGCGATATTGTACACATCTAAAATTCAACTGAAGCATTTCTCCTAATACATGAGAAAACATATAAACCGAGCACATCTAGAAAAATCCTTTACAAGAGTTACACCAGTTCTGCTGTGCATATAATGGATGGATGTAATGAAGGAAAGAAAACTTACAAACGAATTTATTGCTGCGGCTCAACACCACTTTTCCATCCTGTTTCAAATTTCGCAACCGGTTTATAAAATCTACATTTTAGGGGAGGTTTTTGGAAAGTATAGTCTTTCTGCAGAATAGAGTAGACAGCAAAGTAGTACACGACGTGTTGTGACTGCGGTCGCTTTTAAAGCGAACGGTGCACATTACTTTCACCTTTATTTGTAGTTGCGCCTCCGCTCTTTATAGAATTAGACATGTAGAATTGCGGTATCTGCGCTAAAATCAATTATATATGTATTTATATATGTAAATATTACTTCTAGGTATGCAGTAATATCAATATCACGTGCATAAAATTCTAAATAGCTCTAAGATGAGACACGCAACGTAATAATTTGAAATCATACTTTTCTGGAAGGATCTTCAGTTTGCTTCCTGACCGACGACCGACTGTCAAACTGAGAGAGTCATTTGGGAACGTGTGTGTGTGGATAAGAAGGGGAACGTGTACTTGCCGAGAACAAAGTGAGTAGGAAATGGCACATATCCTTAAAAAACGAAGAGATTGTTGGAACATACGAGAAGTTGGGGGAAATAAAAACTAGTTGCACGCTGGAGAAAGCGGACAGAGTTTAAGTTGAGTTGATTGGTAGATTTGATTGTGAAACGTATACGTTGGGGGTTTCTTACATAAATTCTCCACAAGTTGAATTGATTGTAATGTCAAGTTGAAAATAAAAATTTTGCAGAGAGGAAAACTTTTAAAGTTTTCCAAATGTGGCACAATTGAATTTAATATTTTTCGAGAGTTTAGCAATTCTTCTCCACTTCCTCCTCATACAAGTCCTGAGCAAGAGTAAAGACATGAAAGAGGCGGCAGGGTCAGAATAGAATTCTCAGCCGTGGCAGCCGTTACTAAATCTTTAAGTTCTCGTTTTGATGTCGGTTTTAGCTTATTCCAAGACTATTCGTGAAGCCTATAGAGAATTTCAGACAGCCTTTTTCGAGTGACTGGTAGATCTCTTGTCCGGAGAATGGGTGACAGAGATACAACTAGAGAGAATGTTGGATCGTAGAGAGGGGCTTGCTTCATTCAGCGGAAGATGGGATAAAAGTGGAGACTCATAGGGGCTAAGCTGGAGAAAGTCGAGGAGAAAGAAAAGTTGGATGGAATCGAGAATAAAGTAGAAAAGAATGGGTGAATTTTGTAGAAGCTTTTGGATTCATCAAAAGGTTAGGTAGAGCAGGGACGGGCAAGAGATGAAATTCTATGATGTTTAAAAATAAAAGTCTTCTTGTCTTAAAGAATAGTTTCCTCACTTCTCTCTTCTTCTCCATATTCCTTTCTCTTTCTCCAATTCCACGTAAAGAGATTGGACTTCAGCAAGGAGTGAAGGAGAGAAAGTGAAAAAGGCTGAGAAGTTAAGCGCCGGAATAAGAGCTACGAGGAGAAAAGATGCAGGGGAAAGAGGATCCTCGCAACTCATTTGTAATGCTTTGAGAGAAACGTGTACAAAGTTGGCGGTGCGTTGTGATGAATTGCAGAGGATCCAAAATCGAGTGCTGAAGTCGGAGAATCATATGCAACAAGATTCACGGGAAAAAGTCAGAGGGGAGCAAGGAAGGATTTCTCCGCTTAGCTTCAACAAGGGGGAAGAAGAAACCAGGGCTAACACCGGCCATGGACGTAAACAATCAAAGACCTTCCATCGCGTACTCTATACTCTAGTTGGCCTCCTTTCTCTTCCATGATCCCAACCAGCTCAGCTCAAGCCTAATAACTCTCTTCATTTAAATTCTAATCTCGTTTTTGATCTTGAGATCAATCGAGATTTTTTTCATATCAGATTCCTTTACTCTACCCTCTCCTCCAAGCACCTCTCCTTTCTTTTCTGGTGCCTGTTTTCATTCAAAGTGAAACGTATACTATTGTCATCATGCAATCATGCAGTAGCAACCTCAGAAGTATCGAGTAAAATTATTGTATTGTAGAATATTTCTTTCTCGTCTCCATGGAGACCGTACTTTTATATATATATTTGTAGAGTCATTGTTTGTTACTGTGAATCGGGATGTCATGAGTTCGCATATTTTTTTGTAATGTAAAATGAATGAAAGTGTGTGTAAAAGAGAAGCTTGGAAGACTCGGAGTAGGAAGTGGGAAGTCAGTCGGTTTGGAGAAGGTGTACGAGCGACTTGTAAAATTAAAGCCCAGAACTTAAGAGAAAATCACGACTCAGTTTCCTCATTTTGCATGCAGTTGCATCTACAATAGGCCTAGTGCAAACCACGGTGGCGCTAGTGTATTTTTTTAAATTTTACCGCAATTGTTGCATGCTAGCGACATTTTAACATGAAAGCGGAGAAAAGCAACATAACGGATGGGCGGGTGCAATACATTCAAATTGTAAACTAAATGGAAGTTTCCATAGCCCGTTATGCTTGCTGCCATTTTGCAATGAATCGGCGGGGAATTCGGTGTGGTAATGTTAAAAGTCCAACCCGTTTGAATTGGATGCCCCATGGTTTGAATTTTCGCTTTGCACTAGGCCTATAAACCGTCCTGGTGTACGAAAGTGGCAGATGTTTGTTGTTTGGAAGCATTGGAGGCACACGGAAATCTATATGACACATAGAGGAGGAGCCATGTTTAAACAAGGTGGTGCTATGCTTTAACATAGGTGGTGCTATGCTTTAACATAGGTGGTGCTATGCTTTAACATAGGTGGTGCTATGCTTTAACATAGGTGGTGCTATGCTTTAACATAGGTGGTGCTATGCTTTAACACAGGTGGTGCTATGCTTTAACTTAGGTGGTGCTATGCTTTAACATAGGTGGTGCTATGCTTTAACATAGGTGGTGCTATGCTTTAACATAGGTGGTGCTATGCTTTAACATAGGTGGTGCTATGCTTTAACATAGGTGGTGCTATGCTTTAACATAGGTGGTGCTATGCTTTAACATAGGTGGTGCTATGCTTTAACATAGGTGGTGCTATGCTTTAACATAGGTGGTGCTATGCTTTAACATAGGTGGTGCTATGCTTTAACATAGGTGGTGCTATGCTTTAACATAGGTGGTGCTATGCTTTAACATAGGTGGTGCTATGCTTTAACATAGGTGGTGCTATGCTTTAACATAGGTGGTGCTATGCTTTAACATAGGTGGTGCTATGCTTTAACATAGGTGGTGCTATGCTTTAACATAGGTGGTGCTAATAATAATATTTATTTTGATTGATGTGGCCGCTTCCAATAGGTAACTCAGCCTCTACAACACAACCCTTTACTCTTCCCTGAAATGAATAGTTTGCACAAGCTTAAATTAATCTTAAAATTTACAATGAAGATCCTAATCCTAATCTCCCATGAAAAACTCGTTCCGACCTCCAATAAAGCTCCAAGTTAGAAGGTAGCGTGCACGGCCTTCGCTTTAGTTCTGGAATCTTTCCAACCACGGATCAGGTTCCTATTACTTTTATATTGTGGACATTCTATCAAAACATGGTAGACATCCTCATTAACATGCATGTTACAAATACTACAGTGTGGATACTTTGCATCCTTGGACGCCCAGTAGTTCCAACTACCGTTAAGAATTCATTTTTTTCCATCTATTACAATGATAGGTACCCTGTGCGTATGCTTTGTAAAAATAAGACTAGGTTCCAACGCATATTACTATGGTAAAATTCTGAGGCTATCACCTCAATCTTAATTGTAGAATACCATTTATAGCCACTTAACATACGCTTTACATCCTCATTGATTCAATATTGTCTGACTGTGTGTCCTTGTCGCACAACCCTCCAGTTCATCATAATCGGTACATTTAGGTCCTCAAAGAGGTTCGACAAAAAGACAACAAAGAGGTAATTATAAATTACAAGAGTAAACGTTATTACAGTAAAACAATATCTCTCCCGTTAAACCAGTAGGTCTCCCGTCAAACCAATAGATCTCCTGTCAAACGTTTAGCCTCAGTTAATCCAATAGCTCTCACGTCAGACTTATATCTCCCTTGTCGAACCAATATCTCATCCGTGGAACATTTAGCCATCTCTTGAAGCCTTTAGCTCTCACCTCAAGCTTATCGTTTCTATTAAAATGTTATCATCTTTCACAAAATATTATTACCTTTTATGATTGAATATGGGGCTATTTGGAAAGATTAGTTAACATTGTCAAATGGTAACCCGGATAAATAACCGGAGGTATCTGAAAATTTCAAGAAAATCAAGAAAGTTGGGAAACCTAGTTAAAACAGGATAGATTTGAACTTTGGCTGCGCCATCGGAGCTACAGCTCTACCATCAAACCTTTAGCTCTCCCATCAAACATTTAGCTCTACCCTCAAAGCAATAGTTTTCCTGGCAAACGAATAGCTCTTCCGTCAAACATATTGCCCCAGTCAATGCTTTACCGCAGTAACATCGAATCCGTAACTCTACCATCGAATCCATAGCTCTTCGTCGAATCCGTATTTATTCCATAGCGTCAAACGAAAAGCTCTCCATTCAAAGAAGTAAGACTCCTGCCAAAGCAATATCCATATCGGTAAATCTAAAGGTACCCTGTAAAAACCTGTAGCTCTCCTTGGAAACCTTTTATTCTCCCGTTGGATGAAAAGCTCTTCTATCAAACATGTAGGACGACCGTCGAACCAATAGCTATCCGGTTGCGCGCCATTTTCGTCAAAAAAGTAGGGTTCTAGACATTCGAACTGCTATCAACTGCTCCTATCAAATGGGGGCTGAATGCAGTTCAGGATAAGTAAAGCATCGTATCGTTGTTGCTTCTTGAAGTAAGGCAATAGCTTATTTGTCTTCATGTTCATGGGGAAATGAGCAACTGTGGTGTCAAAGACTATTAATATTAAACAACCTACATGAATGAAAACATTTTCCAATGATTCTGAGATGACTGCTCTCTGGTGGAAACAATGTCTCTCCCGTCAAACCTATTGTTCTATCGTTGCATCAAAAGCTCGGGCGTCAATCGTTCAACTCTCTCATAAAATATTCAAGTCTCTCATAAAATATTCAAGTATCTCATAAAATATTCAAGTCTCTCATAAAATATTCAAGTCTCTCATAAAATATTCAAGTCTCTCATATAATATTCAATTCTCTCATATAATATTCAATTCTCTCATAAAATAATCAAGTCTCTCATAAAATATTCAAGTCTCTCATAAAATATTCAAGTCTCTCATATAATATTCAATTCTCTCATAAAATATTCAAGCCTCTCATAAAATATTCAAGTCTCTCATAAAATATTCAAGTCTCTCATGCAACCATTAGACTCATTGAAATTTTAGCTCTCCCGTCAAACCTTACCCCTCTTGTGAACATTTAATCTCTTCTCTTGGACAAATAAAAGTAATTTTTGACAATTTATAGAACTTTTTGATCATTTTGGAAACTTTAAGATAATTTTGGAAACTCTAAGATCATTTTGCATACTCTAAGATCATTTTGGAAACTCTGAGATCATTTTGGAAACTCCATTTATGGAGGTTTTTGAACATTTTTGGTGGTTTTTGAGGTTTTTGAACCTTTTTGAAATTTGTGGAGGTTTTTGAACCTTTTTGAAATTTTTGGAGGTTTCTGAAAAATTTTGGAGGTTTCTGAAAAATTTTGGAGGTTTTTTAACATTTGAGAAGGTTTTTTAACATTTGAGGAGGTTTTTTAACATTTTGTGAGGTTTTTGAACATTTGTGGATGTTTTTGAACATTTGTGGATGTTTTTCATCATTTTTGGAGGTTTTTGATCATTTTTGGAGGTTTTTGATCATTTTTGGAGGTTTTTGATCATTTTTGGACTGACTTTTTGGAAAAGCATCAGGGCTGTACACAAAAACTTTCTGCTTTATAGTTAAGATAGCTTGGCGACCCGGCTTCGCCCGGAGCTACTGTTCCCGTATTGTACTGTTAAATTGGAAAGCTCTTTCATTGAACGTATTGCTGTCCGATTGGACCTGTAGTGCTAACGTCAAACCATTAGCTCTTAGGTCAAAGCAATGGATTTACAGTCAACAGAAACACAACAGAAATACAAAAGGTAAATGATTATAAATATTTAGGAGTACCGTTCTGTATCTCAGGGATGTTCGTCAGAGCATTTCAACACTTCAGATCTAAAGCCAATCTAGCGCAGGGAGCCCTCTTTAACATCTTTGTCACAGCCAAAATTGAAAATATTGAAACACATACGAAACTTTTCCAAGCTCTAGTAAAGTCTGTGCTTATGTATGAAGGACACACATTGGCAATTCAGTATGCTAATGAATTGGAGACTTTTCAAACTTGTTTCTTGAGTAGGTTACTAGGATGTACTAACTTAACTCCAGACTACTTCCTAAGTCTACAAACAGGTACGCCTAGCATTAAGCTCCAACTGGCTAGAATGTTGCTAAGATTTGTATACCGTGCTCTGAACACATCAAACGTTATCTTGCACAATAGCTGGGAAGAGGCTAAATGTAACAAATGTGTAAATGATAGGTTGAACTGGTTTACAAATGCCAAAAAACTCATGGAGCAGGTAGGTGCGCCGCTAACTCTAAACACGGTTACTCGAATAGAGCTAGAAGAGAACTTCAAAAAAATCATAGAAACAGTAAAGATAAACCTAGTTAATCAAGGTGTATCGAAACTTTTAGCCAATGAAAGACAATATAAGCAGATTAAATTATCAGTCATGGTATCAAATCACTTTAAGATGAAATACAGGTGGAATCTATTTAAATTCGCTCAAGTTAGTTAGTTAGTATTTATTGATTTGAGCTTATCATAATTTTAGCTTGGGTACCCGGCTTCGCCCGGGGGTTCTGCGGTATTATCTCACATAACAAATCGAAATTGTCTCCCGTAGAACTAATAGCTCTCCTGTGAAGCAACCAGCGCTCCCGTCCACGTGATAGCTCTCTCATCAAATCTTCAACTCTCCCGTCAAACCTTCAACTCTACCGTCATACCTACACCCCTTCAATCATACCTACAACTCTCCCATCATACCAATACCTCTCCCATCATACCGACAACTTTCCCATCATACATGCAACTCTCCCATCGAACTCACAACCTTCCCGTGAAATCTTCAACTCTCCCGTCATACCTACACCGCTCCCACCATCAAACCCACAACCCTCCCGTAAAACCTACAACCTTCCCGTGAATCCTACAATTCTGCAGTCAAACCTACAACGCTACCAACAAACCTCTAGCTCTCTCGTCGAAGTTTTAGTTTTCTATAGAGCATACAGCTTCCAATTAGACTGTAGCTCTCCCTTCAAACCTGCATTTTTCCCGTATAATGTACCGTTTAATATTCCGTCAAATCGATAGCTCTCTCGTCCAGCCTATCGCTATCATGTCACCATTAGCTCTCCTGTGAAATGACGGTACCCCACCCTCCCCATAGGTCAAACCTATAGCTCTGCCCACTAATCTCAAGTTCCCCAGTGGTAGCAACAGCTCGCCTAAGATCCTAACATGGTCGACCATTTTGGAAACCTTGATCAACATTCAGAGATTTTAAAAACTTTGAGCAGATAGCATAATTTTGGGAACAAAATTTCACTGTACAACCTCCATCATACTGTTACAAATATTTACAAAAAGGTACTAACATTTGCAAACCATGCTAAAAATTTGCAAAAAGATTCTAAATTTTGCGAAACATGCTCAAAATTTGCAAGAATATGCTTAAATTTGCAGAAAATGTTCAAAATTTGTATAAATATGCTAAAATTTGCAAAAGTATGCTAAAATTTGCAAAAGTATGCTTAAATTTTCGAAAAGATGCAAAGATACGGAAATATTTGCAACATTTACACTTTCACACTTTCAAACGTCCGTGATGCTTTCAAGAAAAGGGAATCTATTCGGTGACACCAACAAACTTCCTGTTTTATATATTAGATACAGCTCCTTCAATACAAGTATCTGATTTTCCTATTATAGAGTGCACATTCTTTCAGTAATTGTATATATTCAGAGCGACAGCCCTATCTTCTAAGTTTAGAATTTTTGCGTAACCTTGATTTAAGTAAATTTCATATTCTAGCGACAGGTGCCGTATTCGTACATTCAATAGTTTTTCGCATTTGAACAACATGTGTTCCCATGTGTAACTTGTTTCTTTTCCGCATTGATTACACTTATCGCCAACAACCACATTTTTATCCATTATGTACATTTTTGGTAAATTAAATATTATCCTACAAAACAGTGCGGCGTTTCGTATTGGTGTACAGTTAACTAAGTATGGTTCGTCTCTAACAAACAGTTTAATTTCCTTATAGCTTTTACTTATGATTGAGGTGTTCATACAATTTATGTCTTCGCTTATTAGTCCACTACAATATAACTCCATAATTTTCTTTAAGTTTTTGCTGCATACCTTACTGTCCCTTCCATAGCTCATCTTCCACACTGCTTCCTAATTCATTCTTTAGTTGTTTTAACCAGTTATATTGTTCAGATCCCTTCATCTTCCACAGTTTCAGAAAACAAGCTTCCATGACCTGATTTTTTCTTGGAATTCATTTACACATAAATGGCACATCCACTTGTTTTTAAATTTCACAGTGAACACGAGTTGGTTGTGGATTCCTATTAATAATCCCCCAGCCGCTCTCCTAGCAGCTGCTTCCTTTACCGCATTAATATTAATTATACTGTATTCTTTTAGTGATGGTACACTAATGTCATTTTCTGCCCAAGTTTCACGCATTCCGAATATGACGGGTTTATATATTTGTATTTCTTTTATCAGTTCCATTAGTTTCGTGTTCAGTCCAAAAACGTTCCAGCTTATTATTGTGAAGTCCCGGTTTACTTTCTGTTGACGTCAGTCGTAGTCTATTCTGCTTCCCCCATCTTCATCATCCTCGCGTTGTTTCAGTTGGACTTTTTTGTTGTCAATATACAAGTCACCCCTGACCCACTTCACATTCCGACCTCTGTCGATAGCTTCTCTCCGCATTTTCATGATGATTATTTTACGTTGATTATGTTTATCCCTCATCTCTCTTGACAAGTCTTCGGAAATGCTGATTGTTCCCTTGGGTATTACTCTAGCTTGTTTGAGGATATCCATCTTTGCTCTGTAGTAAGCAAGCACAATTTTCACCATTCTTGGTCTAACACTTTTTCTTCAATTCGATTCAAATCCTAAAGTTATCACAACCCCATACTTCAACGACCCTCTCCAACGATCTTGAGGACCCTTGACCCCCTTTAGTTAACCTAAATTATTTGTTCTTACTGCAGAAAACCCAATCATACCCACGAAAATTGTCGAACACGTCACCGTCACCTCTTAAACAAAATATCAATTTCATAGGAATGGACTTATGGAATTTTATGGAGGAACTAGCTTTGCTTCCCGGCTTCACCCAAGGGTTGTGTGCTACGAAAAAAACAAAAACGAGAATGCTCTCCCATCAAATCTGTAGTTCTCCAATCGAATGTTTAGCTCTCCCGTCAAATCTGTAGTTCTCCCATTGAATGTTTAGCTCTCCCGTATATGGTTTAGCTCTCCCGTAGAATCTTTAGATCTTCTGTCAATCCTTTAACTCTCCCATCGAACCAATAGCTCTCCCGTAAAACCTGTAGCTTATGTTTCCAAACCTATAGCTCTTCTGTCAAAGATGTAGCCAATGATTCCTTCCTCCTATAGTTCTCCACTAAATCTTGTACTACAGGCTTAAGGATTAAGTAGATAACTATTGATTTGACTAACTATTGTTTGAAATATTGACTCTCTCGTCAAACGCATAGATCTCTCATCACATGTTAAGCTTTTCCGTTAAACGTATACCCCTTCCGTCAAACGGAAAGTTCGGCCGTGAAATGTATAGCTCTTCAGCCGAATCTATAGTCAAACCTATCGTCAAACCTGTAGCCACATCTATAGTGAAACCTATAGGCCCTCCGAATTAAGCCGAACCAGTAGCTCAAACCTACAGTCAAACAAATAGTCAAACTTGAAATGAAAGTGGAAAGTCTTGAAAGTAAAAGTGGAAAGGCGTGAATGTGAACATGAAAAACGGAATGGCACACACAGAGATTGAGATTTATAATAGAAAGGGAATAAAGATGGCTATTTTCTCACAAACGTAATGTAAAATAAATTCTACAGCACCTATTATCGCAATGATTCCGTGGCCAAAAATAAAAAATAAATAATTGTCTCGACCACAAATTGATAAAACATTTAGGTGTTAAAAGCCTTCAGCATTATCAATTAGCCTAAAACAGTAGAATTCGAAAGCTTTTAGCATTCTCAATAAGCCTGAAACCTTGAATTTGAAAGCCTTTAGCATTATCAATAAACATTAAGCACTAGTATTTAAAAGCCAGCAGCATTCAAAATAAGCCTGAAGCATTATAAATAAAATATCCTCCCCACCGCCCTGAAGATTCTACAAGTCCCCACCATCCCTAAGATGCCAGAAGTCCCCACCATTTCTAAGATGCTAGAAGTCCCCGCCGCATTTATTGTATCCATAACCCCCACAAGAAGATGCCAGAAGTCCCCACCGCAGATTCCTGGATCCATAAAACCAACAAGAAGATGTCAGAAGTCCCGCACGCATCTTATTGGATCCATGACCACAACGGCTTGATCCGTATCCCAAACTTCTACTCAAGTCCTCCAGCGTATAGCATTTGTCGGACTACAATTCAGAAACGCAAACTTGAATCGTCAACTCATCGACTCATCAAGCTCTACCTCATCTCCTCCACCATTAAATCCTCCACCAGCAAGCCAATCTGGCAATCAAGAATAGGATAACTCTAATTCTTGGATACGAAGAAGAGCACAATGATGAAATTAGTAGTAATGGTAATGACCATTATTATTACCCTGGTCAGCCGTTTCGATAATTCATAAATAGCACAGAGAAAAGAGGATTTATCTTCAAAGTCATCATGATGCTCATAAGATGAAATATAAATTAAACGCAAAGAAAAAAAACGTCCCCTTGATCACATGACGTACTGGAGAAAACGAGTCCTACTTTACCTGGTTTGAAGAGCCTACAAGCTTATTTAATAAAAGATCAAGATTCTCGCTGAATGCCGTGAGCCCTCCAAGGCCCCATCTGTATGGGTAAAAAAATCACATTAAGCATGTCACCAGCCTAAATACGCCATATGGTCCACTTATATGCAACTCGGGGGGAAAAATGTAGTAGCAAATATTTACAATGGAAAAGAATGGATCCTGGTGGTACTCAAACACTTCAACTACAAACCGATCTCCAGTGAGCATATTTCAAGGTTAGTATTGTTGGAAATATTATTGTTGCTTTTCGTTTTGACCTAGCTTGACCTGTTGACCCTTGACTAAAAGAACCACACTGCTTCTTTCGAGTACAGCTTGATGAAGCTTCAGATACATCAAAGCGCTCTAAAGGAAGACTGGTGTACTAAAAATCTTACCATTATTTTTCAATAATGTTGAGCGCAAACTAATAACACAGTCAAGTAATATAGGAGCTACAACGGATCTGCAATTTTTAATCATGAATCTCCCCTTGAGGAGTGGAACAGTAAACATGTATCGTAACGTTACTCTGTAAAACTAATTATTTTCGAATACGCCAACGCGAGTGATCGGAGTGAAAATTACACCAAACCGTAGCACAAAATTCATTGTTTTCAGTCGGGGCAAAACTAAGTGCAACAAATTTAGTAAAGGTCAGCAAATAGTAGGTCATAAGATAGGAATTCATCAGAATTCTTCTTTCTGTAGTAGTTTCCCGTGGATTATTCTTCACTCAGTTCGACCTTAATACTGCTTTTCTCAAGGTAATTCTTAACAAAGAGATTTTTATGGAGCAACATCAAGGATGACATGATGCACTAATACAGTCTGTAGACTCATTAAAAGTTTCCACGGACATAAGCAAGCTCTGTTATGCTGGAATGAAAAAATTACGTAGATACTGAAAGAAATAGGATCTCGACCGACAGGAAACGATAATGTGTACACACAGATTTTAATAACATCACTTATTTAGCTTAATACGTCGATGATAAGCTTTGGTGCTCAAAAAACGGCCATATAGTTATCAATTTTCGATTCCTTAATATTTGCGAAACTCCAAGCCACTTGCCAACATACGCCCACTTAAGTTTTTTCAACATATGGTAGAATGTACGTAGCACGGAAGAGGTGTAGGGAAAATTAGATTGTACAAGAGCACAAGTAGGTTGGTGATGCAATCCTAAGGGTGTACATCGTCCAAATTTCTTGCGTGATGTGAGAAGCCGCGTGGAGCGCTTCTCACTCAAGCTTATAGTGATGCATAATATAGGGTATACTTGAATAAAGGAGAGAGATTGGCATTCCCTCCTCATGATGCCAACAGACCAGTTGTATCTTCAGACTCACCATTCTTACAGCATACTGTAACAGCCAGAAGTAGTGAGGAATGTTGCCATTTTTGACATTTTCGGGTGTTCTCGGTTAGCTGCAACTGGATGCCCATGAAACTTGGCTTGTGGCAAAATAGGTTCCTTATAATATTTCATGGACAGAAAAGAGTCATTGACCCCCTTTACTCGATTTGACCCACTTGGGTCATGAGGTAAACGTTAATTTTATTAAAAACGGCAATGTTTTCTGGCCCGACGAGTAGAAATATTACGAAAATTGGGTCCCGGAGACTAGAGAAATTAGTTTTATAGGAACTGAAATAAAGTCTCTATAGTGAAGCGGGCGGGCACAAATGAGTGTCAATAGCACGTGCAACAAGCGCGCCAGCATACAAGACATTAAGCATTTCGTTAATATTAATGACGCTCAATAAAATGAACTGAGTTTTGACACGAAATTAACACAATTAGCCCACGCCAATTTCTCTTTAAGCAAGAAATCTAAAACTAAGTAATTTTAGACTGATGGTTAAACATTACCAACACGTAAAGTGCGGCCCCAAAGTAGTCTGTTACAGCGCGGATTCTCATATATAGGAGGCTCTTATACCGAGAATCGACTGTAATATACCTGGATAGAATGTAAGATCCAGGTCAGAAAAATGGTCTTACTTGCATCTCGAGGGAAGTGCAGTTAATAGTGTGTAGGGTTCAAATGTAGCAAATGACGAGATCCATAAGTGCAGACAACTAATTTAAAGGGAAAATGCCGACTTCTTTTGGGAACAGGAGCGGTCCTACGCCATGGAATTCTCCTGCGAATTCTATGCGCTTGAAGGGAGTTATTTGGCTGCAATGTGGATTTTGATACGTAGGATGCTCGTGTGCGGGTATATAAAGGGTGTTCGTTTTAAGCCGCGCGGCGGCACGGAGCCTCACTCCTCTCTGGAACTCCTCACCCCAGTCCCACTGCTCCTCACAGCACCGTCCACTGAGCATGGAGCAGCTGCAGAGAGGAGGACGGGGAGGAATCGGCGGGCTCCTCATCCAAAAATACCACACTCCTTAGCCGCCTAGCCTCCGTAAGAGAACCATTGGAGACCGCGGCTAAAAGGGGGGTTGGACTTTTTCATGGCCACCGCGTGGCCATGGCCATGGCCATGGCCACCGCGTGGCCATGAAAAAGTCCAACCCTAAAAGGGCAGTGTGCGCGCCTTAAAAGGAACTCCCTTTAGTTGCAGGTTTCGGGGTTATGTTCATTGATTTAGTGAAAACATTTATTTTAAAAGATTAATACATTGTTTTCCAAAGCCTTTACGCAGAAGTTAAGCAATCGAAGAATTCGGATATAAGAAACTTACAGATTCGCTTTAACTTTGATGTTACACAGCTCCCATACGAAATTTTTAACGGGACTTTCGCTTCACCTGAATTGCCTCAGGGGTTACTCTACTGTTAAATTATACTTGAACCCTGTTTAAGATTAACTGCAGATCCCTGGAGCTCCATGTTAGTCTTGATCAATACTGAAAGATAAGCTCGGGTCTCCCTTCAAGTCGTATATATCTAATACTGAAAGATCCGACCGTTATGTTTGTATCTTTTAAACGTGACTTCGTAGCGTATGCCAATATAAGAAAGACTCCTATTAGTTCTCTAGACCTACGAGTGACAATACGCAGATTTGAAAAGGTCCATCATTTTGGAGTTCATCAAGTTCTTGAAAACACCTAGTCGGCGGATGTGTCATATTAACTAGGAACTAAATTACTTGTAACGTGCTTATTTCCTCCGCCTATGTTGTAGGCCATGCCCCTAGTTTCAATTGCATTGCATAATTAGAAATGGCAGGATAGAATGGATTAAGCGTGTTATGCAAATTAATCAAAGGCATTGCCCGCTCCATTATTTTCTTTCCGCTTTCCGACCTAATCGCTCCAGTAAGCTTACATGCAAACATGTTGAATTCCAATGGCAGTCGTGACCTTCGTAGAACCTGTTTCCATTGTAATTAAAATGTCTATTGTTTCAAAACTGGAGAGAGCGGGAGGAAAGTGGGATTTTGATCGACTGGATTTCTTATATCAAAAGTATTACGGTGCCCGAGAGGCCTTTAGAATATTTTTAAAACTCTAGGCATCGACCGGTGTTCAAGATTGAGCATGCTGATATGAAGCAGAGAGAATTTCTCCAGGATACTGAAGAATGTATGAATGGTAATAATGATAGTTTGGAGATCTGAGCAGGAGAGAATTGTGGGAGAAAGCTTCTGCATTATGCGCTTCAAGTATTTCTCGCAGAATGGGACAAGCACAGGAATATAAGTGCTCCCTGGTTGATGTACATTGTATACAAAAGGGAATGCAATGGAAAAAAGGATAGGTTTTGAGCGTACATTGGAAAAGTTGCGCTTGCACTTTTCCTTAAGATTTCTCCTAGCTAAGTAAAAAATATTGAGCTTTTTAACTCTTTCTTTCTCCCTCTCAGCCGTCGCGGCTCTTGGCCGTTCTTCTGTGTTGCTTCCTTCCATTCATACATAATCCGATTGAAAGTGCTAAAGTTGGAGAAGTCAAAGTGACTCCGGAGTGAATACTTATGGAGAGAAAGCGGGGGTAACACATTGAGTAAACTTTTCAACTTTCCTCTTTCATGACCATATTCAATCCCGAGCCGAGCAGAAGAGAGTGGAATGGATGGATAAGTGCGATATTGAGAAGCAGACAAGCAGTGTAGGCCTTTTCAGGATTCATTCACAACCAGAGATTCTCAACTTTTCCCAGGAAATGTCCCTTTCAATAATCCCTCAGTCCAGCCAGATTTCTGACAGAGTAAAGAGCCCAAAAACGGCCCACGCCAGGGACACCTAATGCTTTCATTTCATAGACAACTAGGCAAGAGTCTTTTAGATGAAAGCAGTATCCCTTCCTTGTCTTATTCCTACCAATTTCCCACCATTCGTCATTCGGCCTCTTTTGTCCCCTTTTCTTTCGCCTCCAAGAAAGTATATACCGTCGTATACGTCGTCGAGACACGATGATTGACTGTATAAATCAAGCTTCATAATACTATCCGCATTATTCACTATACTGAAGCGTCAAAGTAAACACACGGCCAAAAAAAATGATTTCCAGGCTATCAAATCAATTTTTTCTGAAAACTTCCAAAATGGATTAGATCCAAAAGTAAGTGAAGTGACGAGGTAGATGGGCGCTGGAGAAGTTAATCCGAAGAATTCAGGGATGGAAAGCCCATGAATAAGAAGTGAAGAAAGTTAGTTGACTTAAAAGTCGTAATCTCTACATTTTTCGATTGTTTTCCTTTGTATCAATCATAAGTCAGTTTTATTTTTGTACGCAACTGTTTTCTATTCAGAGATAATGGTAGCGAGATAGGGGTATGATGGGAGGTTGTATGGAATGAGAACTTCAGAATTACTTGTTGTCGGTATGCGTGATTACGAGGGCTGAGAGAGTTGTGTGACGATACAAATATGGCTCTCTGGAGAATCTAAGGTTCGCCAAAGATTACAATTTATGAGCCCCAGGAAAGGAAGGTCGCTTTTCATTCAAATAAATATGATCAGCGAGAAAGTGAAGCGCTATCTCTCTTCTCTGGATGTTTTTACATGTGAGTTGGGTGTCAACTTTAGCCAGTTCAGTAGGCTGACTTACCTGGTCGAGCTCCGGTTGGGTTGGGGAAAGGTTCGGAAAGTTGTTGGAATATATATTTGGAGGAGTTGATTCTCTTGTACCACAATAAAGGGCCTTTAAGGGTGGATGAACGAGATGATGACAATGGAGAGTTTAAAGAAAACGGAAAGAGAAGGAAAATATAATGTTGCGAAAGTAAAAGAGCAATGGAGAAAATGCCAAGCTAGGAATTTTTGGGTTAGCATATTTTTATGGGCAAATGAGCCGTACATTTATCATTTTGCAAGGGCTTTGTATGGAAGACAGGGCGTGGAAAAGGGCGGTGAGAAAAGAAAAAACCAAGCCTTCACGCAAGGAATGATGGCCACGTAAGGACGGTAAAAAATTCTGGATGACGGTAAAATATAAATAATGTCGAGTTTTAGAAAATCCACTGCTGGGATGAGAATTTGAAGGAAAAGGAGAGAGAAAATCTGAAGAACCGACAATGAAGGCAATTCCAGGGTAGGCTCTGCATTAAATTACGTAAAGAAATAGACGAGTGGGCTGGAGGACAAAGGGGCGGGGAAGGAATGGAGTATTGAGAATGATTTGCATCATAATGACAAAGATGTTTGCTACTGACAAGGAGAGATAAAATCTGGCTGACTTTCTCCAGTTCAGAAAGCTCTCCGCCCCTTAGTATAAAGTAAAGGATTTAGAAGAAAAAATCTGGGAGTTGATGTGGTAGAGTTGAACATGCCACATGCCTTGGAAAAATAACAGCTGCCGCTGTTTGAATGCAGTCTAACAGAAAACGAGGAAAGAAGTGAAAATTTAGCAAAGCTCGTGGAAGACAAGATACTTCGTATGAAGGAGGAGAATAATACAAGGCTATGCATATGGGGAGAAAAGTTGCCTACTTCCATCAACCAGTAATCGAGGAAGAGAAATCTTTTTGGAGGCACGTTTTCAAAATACGATGGTTTATTAGGATATCGTCTTTCTGAAATTGTTCATGTGTTTAAATGACGTGAGTGGAGGAGTAAGAGGATAATTTTGATCGGTTAGTGAGTAAATGCCATGATGGAAGTACATAGATCATGATAACAAAAATGTTACTACTTCAATTTGAGAGTGGAGATAATACTTGGCGCATTTCGGCTCCGACCCTTTTCCATTCTGCACCGCACCCCTCAGTGAAATTAGTTCGTTCACTTCTTTTCTGGATGGAATATGAGGGCTATTCAGGTGATTTTTATCCTTTCTCATTTTCTTGTTAGACTTTTTCATTTCATTGTCATCTGCGTCATATTTTTCTCATGAAAGAATCTGATAAACTTTCTCCACTCCCCGCAAGTCGCAAGCTTCTCTTCCTTTTATTCGGGCTGAGCGAAATTAACATAGGTCGCGGCTTTGGTTCAAGCTATTTCGCTAATGTCACTTGACTTATTACTCGCCATCCCACTGCCATCCACCCGCATCCTGTCTTCCACAAAGTCAGTTCCATAAGTTCCGTCTTGTTGCTCTTACAGATCCCTGCTAAAAGGAAAAGAACATTAAATGTGGAGAGAAATGTTTTAGGGAAGTAGTGGATGATTATGTAGGATATGGGGGATGTGGCGGTGAGGGAGAAAATGGAAGAATGCTGGAAGTTTCATGTGAAGAGAAGCGACGTAATACTGTACGACATGTCTTGATGTGATTGGGGGAACGAAGAAAGGGGAAAGATTCGTAGACTTCGCAGGGAAACGTCTCCTTTTGGTTTAGGAATGCTGGGGTCATTTCCCTAGTAGCTTGTCAATAATGTGGCGTAATTTCGTTGATAAAGGGAAATATACGAGGGTTTATGTGTAGTTGGGGCACAGCTGGAAAGGGTGTAAAGTGGTAGGAAGTAATTTAATGAGAAATGTGTTGACGTTCGAGAAATTGGGTAGAAAGAGAACGTGGAGAAAGTATCAGACTTGTCATTATTGCCTCTTTAAGTTTCCAGGGAGGGAAAACTACCTCACAGGGAATCAAACTGAATATCAACAATACTGAGCGGAAAAGTTGAATATATGCCGTAGACTTACAGGACAGAAAGCAGTCCACAAAATGCTGAGGTGATCCATCCAGTTAAGTTCAGAGAGGATTGTTTGAGTTACAGGTTTATAGGTTGGTCGGTTGGCTGGTTGCAAGTTCGTTGCGATGCTGTAGTAGATTGGATAGTTTTGGAAAAAGCTGAAGTTAGTTCTCAAGTTGAGAATGTCATTGTTGGGGGTTAGTGCACTGAAAAATCGGATGAGAAGAGTTAGACTGTATGTAGATGTGTGGTATGGGGTTGAGGGGAGTTGTGAATGTTGACAATAGTTAGATTGGAGTATTGGAAGTGACAGTGCACTGGCATAAGTCGCAGTTGACTGCCGAAAAGTGTCGCAGTTGAAGGGGAGAAGAATGAGGACACGATTGAACACATCCGTGAGACAACAAGTTTTCCGGACTGCCTTTTCCTTAAGCCGATGATTTTGAGTGTTGCTAAAGTGTCTACACTCTCCACAGGTTATCATCGCAAGTTGTGCGAATAATGTAATTTTCAAGAATTTGAAACTGCTTTTATTATTATCGTCCAGGCCTGAGTTGATGGGTTTGCTTTGCTGGGAAGAATAATTCAAAATTTTCTTCTTCCAAGTCGACTTACACCAGGCTCGTATAGATGTGCACTTTCGCTTTGCTGTGTTTGAAGATGGGACACGTTTTTAAAGATTCTTTGATAGAGGGGAGAAGGCGGGAAGGTAGCCGAGTTGCCGAAGCAGAGTGGGAAGCCACTGTTGTATTGTTAAGAAGTATGAAGCTTCCGACTTTTAGCAGCTCCTGTTTGTATCTTCATCTCTATCGGAGAAGAACCGAGCGAGAAGCTGGGGGTGTGGATGAAGCGGGAAAGTTTTCAATGGTTGGTCCAGTTTTTTTTACAAGATATTCCTTGTTTCTACCCACAGTGGAGAATCCAGCTAGAAAACATCTAGTGCCCTGGTTTCATCTCTTCTCTGCCAAGTCATGAATGTCTTCTACTTCAGACTTAAACTTGCATTAAATGTGAGGCTTCGGGGGCGCTGGTCTCTGTCGGAGGGCCATTCCTTCCAGTATCCTCGTCTTAAAAAATGCAGCTGCCTGAAGGAGGAGAAATTTGGGAAAAGATATGTTACACTTCAACAAGTTTCCTTGATTCACAATTACTAAAATTCTCTCACAGCTCATGCTTCACATGGAAAACCACGCCAGCTTGTCTGAGTGAGTGCTTTTTTGTGGCTTACGCTAGGGCGAGCGTGCTATAGGAGGGTGTTGGGACTAAGCTAACGGAAAACCAAGTGAATTCAGTGACTTTTGAAGAGTGAAAGTAAAACTATGCCGAGTAAAATACTTGACGGCGCTTATGGCTGTGTGTCGACTTGAAGTAGCTGCACTTTCTGTGGAGACTAAACGATGGATTAAAAGCGTTTACAAAAGTCTGCTGACGGAGAGTTGTCCTGTTAACCCTTCTTAGAAGGAAAGTTATGGGTGGTGGGATGAATGCGGGCCGGAGCCTCGAAAAGAAATAGAAAAAAATACGCGAGGGTAGTAAAAATTCCGTATGAAAACAAAAAAGGCTCGCAACATTATTCCCCGAAAGTCCAAGATAGTTGAGGGTAATTATGTTCAATACGATAGTTGCATAGGTATATAAAAAGTTTGTAGCTACCCCAAGTATATGGATGACGAAGGATAAGGTCATTGCAAAAGCGACCATGGATATCACCAACGTTACTTCTTCCTCATAACAATGTCCTGTCCAAATGTTATCCGCTGTCGGTAGCTGGTTACACCTAAAAGTCTGATTTCAAATAACTCTTGCATCATGTATCCTCTTTAAAGAACGCCTCCATGGTTCTCCAACCTCTTGCGTACCCCCACATTATTCCTAGCCTATAAAAGCCCAGTAGTTTTGCCTGAAAATGCAATATCACACAGCCTGTGAAACGCAACCGTAGGACTTATTTGGTTCTCTGGTAATTCTCACCACTGTTACAGTGGGAAAAATGCCACACGATGACAATACACTCCAAATGCGTCTGTATGAGACACAGGACAAGCCGACCACCTTAATATGAATGCATATGAACATGACAGAGATACGCAAGAGGGTAATGGCTTTTTTCTACTTTTAGTGTGAACAATTTAGTTTACGTGATTGTCACAGCAACTTGCTGGCCAGAAGCCACCGAGCTCCGAGAAATTTCCATTTTCACAATCTGCATCTGCCAGATTTTCGTAATGCCCGTACTGAAATTCTTTGCAGATTGAATCATTTCGAAAAAGTACTGGGACTTCTTCGATCGGTATTATCTTATGGTTCCAATCATATCTGTTGTCCATTCCACAACACTTGTACTGAAAGGTAAAAGAAAAACCAAATCCGAAATTATACAAATAAGCTGTTGCTTCATGGTACGCCTTTCTCCGCTGCACAAGATATCCATTCATGGAGCAGCGGAACTTTTAAGTTCTATGCTGATTCTCGTAATTAATATGATTTAAGCGAAGATAAATCTCACTTACGTAATTCTGAATGAAGACCCAGACTGGTGGGAATTCTTTGGTTGTGGAATTCATCAATGAGTGCTCCAGGCTTGAGCTCATACGTTTACGTATACGATGTGGAGAATAACTTATTTGATTTAACCATATCCCAAGGATTGCCAAGGTGAATAAGTGAGGAGTTACATACGGCATCCATCGCTGTAAAAATTCAAGTGCGTTTAGTACAAGCCAGAAGAAACAAGTTCTAAATCCTAAAGGAACTGGAACTAGGAGCAAGTTCAGGAAGCAATGACAGAAAGTGGAGAACGTTCTCGAGGCGGGTATAGGCACATTATCTCCTCTACCTCTACCCTCGCTACCATTTTACCACACAGAAGTATCACTGTGGAAACTGACTAACGATATTTTGATGAGGAGCTTTGCGACGAGAATTGGAAAGGACAACAGATTGCAGACGCGTGGTATCTGAGAAGAGCTCGCGGAGACTCAGATTTTTGAATGCATTCTGCTTTCACTCAATGACAGTTCAGGTCTTGCTTTAAAGTGTGGAGTTGCAAAGAAGTTTATGCTATGGAAAGCAAGTGAAACGGTGAGATAAGGCATTTTTTCCAGCCGAATAAAATTTAGGCCATATTTAAGGGATCAGCTTGGCAGAAGACGGGTGGAGGCTTGTCATTCATATGTGAACTGTGAGTGAAACTTGTGGCGGACATGAAGTGGGTTGAATTGGAACGCAACGAAAGTAGAGGTTTTTTTCGTTTCCCTATCTTCGTTTGAGAAAATTTCTACGGGACATGTTCTTCATGGAGAGGAGAAGGAGGCGGTGGACGGTTGAAAGATTGTGAAATTGAGAGGGAAAATGTCGGTTATGTCCTCGGGTGAGATAAAAAAGTATACTTCCATGCATGTACGTAATGCTGAGGCTTCCCAAGCGTTTCCTCTCCTTTCCTAACAATTTACCGCACCATTTCTACCTCTGTGTACGTGAAGCCAAGCTATAGCTGTAGAGAGGAATATGGATTTCGAAGCGAGGGAAACGAGAAGGAAAGAGCTGGAAAGGCCTGGGATTTGGGATTGGTGAGCTGTGTCGGGAGAGGATACGCGAGTTCTCATTTAAGTAAGTGGAATGCTTTGGATGGGTTTCATACAATCCTGGAGAAAGATAAATATTACGGAATTTCTCTGGCTTTCTATGCTTTCTCATGGATATTTGAAAGGCTGAGGGGAAGGGGAGGAATAACAGAGACCTGATGGTACGGAAAAAAATGACTGCTTGGAACCAATTTTGCACAAAATAGCAATGATGGACTTCTAAACACAAAACTAGAAAGCATGTTCTGGACGAGAGCTGTAGGGGCACGGATGGAGGGGGGATGGGAGGCGGAAGACAGAATGAGGGAACCGGGAGAGTGTAAAAACGGATCAATGAATTATTCCTTCCTCAAAGTCGGTTAGAATTTTGTGATGAGAATATGTGATTTTTTCAAGTGGAAACCAATCCCCAAGCGGCTTCCTACTCTCTTTGTCAATTGGAGCGTAATGGTCTGCAATCATATGGGCTGCAGTTTTGTGTTACCCAGATTCGCATGTACATGGACCCGAGAGACCGGGCGGAAACGAGAAAGTCGAGTGAAAGTCCTGCTCATCACACATTCATCTTTGAGGTTACCCAACGTATTTCTCTTTGCTCTTGGCGTTCTCTTAGCAGAGGTGAAGGAAAATATACCCGGTTTCCTCTTTGAAACGCATTCATGTAGATAAAAGACGCTGTGGAATCGGGAAAACGGGGCAAACATCTCTCCCAAAAGTTTCATTTATTTCATCTTTTTCTAGACACTCTGGCCTTAGCCTGTTCTTTCCACTTTCTCCATGCTCATTTTGCAGCTATTCGCCCTCTTAGAAAGAAGGTAAAACAAGAAAGCCAAGTGTACGGAGGGCTTAAAAATTGAAGCAGGGGAGACTGTAACACGTAGTTTTTACTTACCGTGCAACGACCCCGCTTGCAACACGCTGGCCATCGCCGCGGGTCAGGATAAACAACCAAAAATAAGCAGTAAATGCTGCAAAACCAGGGACAAACGATCAACCACCGGATTCCCGTGAGGTGCCAGAAGTAGGGTGGAGAAAATATATTTGATACTTCCTCGTATGCGAACACATCCTGTGGCAAATGGTGCCAGAAATAAAAGTATATCCCCCAGAGTATGGTCGCTAGCAGCTGTTGAATTAACAGACGGGAGTTAGTTAAAGCATAAATGCGTAAGCTGCGGGGAGGGGCAGAATGCGATGTTTTGCCAAATTGAAATTTCTGCCCTCTTGCACACACAATGGTATTACTTTACATTAAAAGATATTCTCAATTACCCCCTCACCATCATTGACATGAGAATGTACTTAACGCTTGCATCTACTTTCACCAGGTAGTCAGAAGCAAAATTTGGATCCTTTACCATTCGGAATGTGTCCGTATCTTTCTAGTTAAATGGGAGCATCATTTAAACTGGCTATCCAATGATTAATTCAGTTATTTATATCGTCGCTCAAAATTATTTGAATAGCTCAAGCTATTTTGTAATAGGACTGTTCGTCCCAAGGATCATTGGACCCCACATCACTCATGCCTGATAAATGTCTGCTAAACATTGAAGCCAGACTCGAATTAATGGCTATAGCGTTGCTAAAATGAATGTGAAAATACGCTATAATTGCAATGATTCAAATGCCTTTAGAACTAATTTAGACTTTCAAGATTTCAACCAGTGGTGGGAACACTAATAAATCATGCTTTGAGCGGAGGGACAAACAGTCCGGACCTTTTTCCACTAATCGTGGTGGTAGGTTACAAAGGTTACAGGATATGTCAATTTAGTATAAAATTTTACGTGTGACAAGGAAATTTGCCTACCTCCATACTGGAGATTTGGACTTTACTCCGCGCAAGTATATTCATTATGTTCGGTCTGGTGTTGTCCTCCCCGGCGGCGGAAATGGTTGACGCATTTTGTGGAACCTTTGCTGGTCCTATGTTTGCAGGGTATCCATTTTGATCTGTTTTTGCGACTTTAACCTCCAATGCAGACTTGCCCGCATCAACTGGCTGCATTTTCTCCAGGGGATGCTGCCAAGTCCAATATTAATGTCTTTTAAAACATCCTATTCAAAACTCACTAAATCTCTCTATAACTTTCAATTCAAGAGCCTTCATCAAAGTACTTATATGAGCATCATAGAACTTTTGAAATTGCCCCTCCAACTCAACACAACTCCCCTTTGCTAGGTTGTGCAAACCATAACAACTGGGCGATGGCGTCTATAAAACTACTCGAATATTTCCCAAATCTATGAACGTTGTGAAACTTATGTTATTCAACAAGTAATAGATCACACGGATTGCAACAAAACAATTACAGCGACACCTCCGTATATTAGTGTATCTCAATAACACATCGTTCGTAATAATTCATATGCATCAGTTTCAAAATTGCTCAATTCATACTACTGCATGATAGTTTTACATGTGTATTAGCTAATTGCACATAAGCTTATTACTCCTGCATAGCGTAAAAGCAAGTGAAATATAATAGTTACGTCATTACCTAGCAATTACCTGAAATGGATAGTTTAACCACAAATACAATTTAAATGCAAAAGTCATTTGAGCTTTCTCCTTTATTGCGAGTATTACATACTTTGCAGTATTTTGAAAAGATATTATAAATGATTATATTCTGCTCATCTGCTCTGCATGCAGTATCACCAGTGAAAAACACCAAAGCCTTTTACCAACCCGCCTCCACGAACCAGAATCCTGAAGTAAGCGGCGAGTAAATAAGGGGATATTAGAAACTTCGCGACCAGAAAGTAGAAAAATTCTTCCTTGACGTCTTCTTGTCAAAAGTGAAAAGCACTTGAAAGTTGGCGTATTTGATGAGTGGCTAGAAGGGATGGGATTATTAACATTGAAGTGGATGATGACGGTGCACTGAATACAGAAAGCAAGAGGAGGGTTGTAGAATTCTAGAGGAGGGGCTGATTTGATTAAATGTTTGATAGCTAGCTAATGTTGGTCTTTAACTACGAGGGCAAATTGGTTTTTAATTCACTTTGGAGAAAATTGAAAGCTTTTTCTTCAAGGATGCAGGATGATTCTATTTTCAATTTTCTTCCCTGTCTAAAGTGGAATCAAGTCTCTGTCTTTAGGAGGTCTCCTTGCATCCTGAAACAAGATGTGTTCTTGCATAGCGTCCTCTATGTACTCCTCGTGTACTGGATTCGTATCCAGGAACCCTTCCGTTGTATCCAGAATTCATGTAGATTTAGTCTTCCAGAATCTTTCTTTCATCGCCCTTGTGTATCTGAATATGCATAATATGGCGATGCGTCTACAATGTTGTCGCGTGGGCAAGTCCCAGATTTATCTGCTGTGAGCAGCGTTGAAAAGGATCGCGACCCATAAATTGTGGGCCAGGCAAATGTTGACGAAAGTGAGAATCAAGATGGATTAGAAGGGTTGAAATTTTTCTTCGATTTGGGATTGGCGAGAGGAACTTTCAACGAGAGAGCTAAAGGTGACGGGAGATATACAGGTTCGACGGGAGAGTAAAGGTTTTCACAAGAGAGTTAACGGTTGGACGATAGAGATAAACGTTCGATGTGAGAGCTACAGGTTAATAGATACTTCTTTGACGGTTGAGCTGCAGGTCCAATACGAGATCAATCAGTTTTTGATACGTGCGATGGGAAATCTTCGATAATTAGAAAGCTGAACGTTTAACGGGAGATAAAAGTACGACCAGAGAGCATAGGGTGGGCGGAGGCGCTGTTATTTCCAAACAGCTGAAGCTGTCATGAGAGCAATAGGGTGGACAAGAGAGCCATCCGCCATCGGTTTAACGAGAGTTTATACGTTTTTTTACGGGAAAAATACAGGTTTGAAGAGAGAGCTACAGGATTGACGGGAAAGCTGTCAGCTATATGGAATAACTAAAGCTTCCACGAGAGACTACAGGTTGGGCGGGAGAGTTGTGTGCTTGACGGGAGAATTGTAGGTTTGACGGGAGAGTTGTAGGTTTGACGGGAGAGTTGTAGGTTTGACGGGAGAGTTGTAGGTTTGACGGGAGAGTTGTAGGTTTGACGGGAGAGTTGTAGGTTTGACGGGAGAGTTGTAGGTTTGACGGGAGAGTTGTAGGTTTGACACGAAGGTTGTAGGTTTCACGGGAGAAGGCTATTAGTTTGATGGGAAAACCCTATTGCGATCGGTGAAAGCTGTTAACAATTTCACATTTTAGTTATATAGGTACTACCGTATAGTCCAAGGTAGCCTCCGTGGCAAGGAAAACTCAAAACTTTGGCCCTTTCAATCGATCATTATTCGGCTCAGCATCCTCATAGCATGATAAAATTTGCATTGCTGAATAGCTGAGGCTTGTCTCCCTGTGTTGTACTAAGTATCAAGTCCGTATGACAATTTTTGTGGACGCTGCAACGCTTATAGTAAAACAATTCATTTTTTATGACTGAGATGACCTCAAGCACTGCAGCGGCTTCACCATTTGACCTAAGGACATGAAACTTAGTATAAAAGAGAGACAAAAGTCTGAGCTATGCAGAAATGCAAACTGCTTTACGCTACGACGCCTGTGAGCCGGGTAACGATCGAAGAAAGGTAGAAAGCCATCTTTTTCTCGCGCTCGCAGCAGCAGCGAGAGATTGGAACACGAGCAGTGCTGTGCTGCGATAGGCTGACGACGAATCGGAGTACGTGATGGGTTGAAAGAAGCGCGCGACAGTGTTCACACAGAAGACGCTAGCGTGGACTACACGGTAGTAGATATGCATGAGATATACATAGTATATTGAATATAGTCTATTTACATTTATTATACAGGTAAAATGCAATATATACAATATAGTATGGGACAAAATCCCTATTACGATCGGTGAAAGCCGTTAACAATTTGAGATTTTAGTTATATACTGGTAGATATACATGAGATATACATACCGCGTGACGCACGAAAAACCCAGCACGTTTTTTGACGAAGATAATCGATACTCAAAATTTTAAAAATTAAATTCTGTCGGAATAGGTTAGCAACCCTATTCTGATTTTCATTGATAAAAATAATTGAGCTCAGATAAAAGATTTCTTCCCACTTCCCCCCCCCCCATGTATTCTGCTTTTAACCTTTTGAGCCCCACTGTAGTGAGTATAAACATTTCACTCCCCCAGTTCAAAGCCCGTTGTTGTGAAAATAAACATTCACATGATGGTTGCCATGGCTGGCTGCATGAATATATGCATTTCGTTTCCAATATTCTTGCCCTTTGTTTCATTTTTTAACAAATGACACTCGGGGTTGTCGCGCAATGTAGTGTATTTAAACATTAGCAAATGCACACTCAATTTTTGAAGCAAAAGAATCTGATAGGAGCTCATTTAAATTTCCAATCGCTGCTTCTATCATATTTTACTGCATTCTTGATTTCATTATTGCATCTAATTGAGTTTTAATATTTTCTTTGCTTGCCCATAGTTATTCAGCCATCTCTAATTGTTTTTGCTAAAATTATTGGGGCCAAGCGATGGAATATACATTCAAAGCTGGTTAGTGGTTTAAAACACCCCTATTAGGACGTGCCGGCAAAAGACTCACACCATGGAAACAGAGGCTCGAGTGAGGGAATCATTCAAATGTTATGGTGCCCAACAGGTTAATGTGCGAAAAGAATTGCTTGCAAAGTCTTGGACTGAAATTCCGTTGAATCTAAAAGGAAGTTGACGCAGTTGATGCATGGAAAGAAAAGATCATATACTTTCGTAAAGAAAAACTAAGGTTACTGAAATACAGAGAGTGTTGTGGGTAATGCGAGCCGGGCGGAGAGAGTAGTGAAAGTGAAGTAAAAAAAGAATATTAACTCGCTCCAAACTTTAGAAGATCTGATATACAGAACATGCGGCTTGGATGTGTGTCGTGTCTCGTGTGTGACTGCTTGAGCGATATTTATGTACAGTAGGATTGCATTTACTTTAGCGTGGGTTGCAGAGATACAGTGGAATTCATTTTCCTTTGAAGAAAGGAAAAGAATGACATTGTGGGATAAGAGTTTCCTCGGGCGGGACAGAATCCTTGCCGACTTTTCATTGTCAAACTCCAAGCCACTTAAATTCTGTTGAATAAACGGCAGGCTCTGCTCTGGCTCTACTAAGATCAGGAAGAATAATGGGAAAGCGAGCGTCTTGTTCATGCAGCCCATACAGTCGGATACATCGGAGGGATGAGATTGGGATAAGAAGGAGAGCCAAATGTAAGCTATCGGGCCTGAAGTAACCTCAGAGAGGGAGAGACAGAGAGAAAGGAGATAGCGCTGCTTTTCTATATGTCATGTGTAGGAAAGGCAGAGGGACAGGGATATCAGGGATGGTGGCGGTTGGCTGACTGACTAAAATGGATTAAGCAGGCTATAGTGTGATTCATTGCAAAGAAGAGGGAGCGGAAAATTTGCCATGATTTACTTTGGATTCCAAATTCATAATCCGCACATGAGTACTTAGAAATAAGCCACAGAATAGAGAATTAACCTCCCTAGATTTACTGCAAATGCAATTTTTGTAAAACTCTACTGAGGGTGATACCTCCTATTTTTGAAGTCCAATTAAAACCCTGTATCTTTGTCAAATGTCAAGTACCGGCAAAGATAAAACCACCATTCGATAGCCCATACGTTTTTACATACGACAACAAGTCAATAATTCAATTAAACTCAGCAATAAATTTATGCCAGCAGTTGAAAAAAGTTAAGTCGTAATGAGAAGTTTCCACTCCATTTAACTACATGTTAAATTTTGAACGACGTTTGTAAATATTTCTTCCGTTACAGGACCCATTTCAGAAAACCGCTATGCAATATTTATAGGAAATTATTTAGTCACTACAGCTATTCCATGCCGCTTTGATAAAAGTGACTTTAATTACAAGATACAAGGGCTAACATAAATTACTTCCACAAGCATGCAGAAAAGTTGTAAATCAGTCAAAAATCCAAGCATTTGAAGTGCCGTAAAATTCTTTTCCCTGGTCAGAATTAGACAAAAAAACGTTAAAATTACCAGAAAAACAAGCTTTTTAAAATTAAAAAAAATTAGCTACAAAAAATTTGTATTTTGGGAAATTACTCAAAAAAGGGTGTTTTGTAGGTCTGGAAAAAGGGAATTTTGACCTCTCTCAACATTTTGTACCATTAACCTCAGATAAAGTGAACAAGACTAGAGAAAAATTAGCATAAGATGTAGCCAATAAAATTCTCTAAAATATGAATACAAATTGCAAATTTTTTCGTCGGTTTGAACCTTCATTACGAGAGCTCAAAGCACTTCAAAAATAGGAGGTATCACCCTCTGTAAATACGCTTGCGTCTCTCGATCCTGCGGTAGGGCAGGGCAGGACCTGGTCCGATAGAAGAAAAGCGGATATTGGATCAGTTCTCTCTCATAATTCTCTCTCGGCGCGTAACTGAAAGCAAAGACCATATATACTACTTAATGCATAATTTGGGAAACAGGGACATCGTAGTTTTATTTTCGGATTAGCGTTTTGTACATACGAGCCTTGTAAATTGAAAACTTTAGCTTTTTCATTTTTAACATGATCGATGAGGCTTCCCATGGTGGAATCCATGCGGGGAGGATAAATACACGTGTGCACATCCGTTGTTTGTTTATACATTATATTTGTATGTACAATAAACCGATCCGACGTATAAAAGTGGCACCAAAATTTCACGAGATTGCGCTGTGGATTTTGATAATATAGGATCAGCAGCGTAATGCTGCAGGATCTACAGCGTAATGATATCGTATCTACAGCGTAATGAAATAGGATTTACAGCGTAATGATGTAAGTGTTCTGGGTCCGTTATCACTTAAACCGTAAATACCAAATTAGTAATCATTAACACTTCCATTCCATCATTCAATCATTCCAAGTTTACTTGGAATGCTCTGTTAATCTAAACCTCAGTAGTTCTTTATTAACTCTGTCTCTTGCTTTCTTCTTCTTTGACTCTCATCTCCTTAATATCTCAAGTCTCTTTGTCCAGCACATTCTCTGATGCATCGTTTAACTCACAGCGTTATCTCTTGTACCCAAACGTGCTCTGTACGTTTGGTCAAAAGTATAATCCACATAGCAGCCAGCTTCTAAAATTACTCACTTATCACGAGTGCGAATCATGCCTCTCTTCTCCTTTAAGAAGTACATCCCTAGCGACAGACCCACAGGATACCTGTAGTTATCGTTAACTTCAACTCACTTATTCTCTTTGAATAATACATCCCACTGACATATCATTTGAAAGCCCTCATCTTTATCTACAAGAATATTATAGTGAGATGTACCGATTTTTTGGCAAATCCTAAACAATTTCAATTTTAAAGATAGTTCCAGGTAGCAAAATGTTCAAAAAACTAAAATTAGCTTTGTTGACAAGTACTTAACAAAGACTCAAATCAAGTTACATACATTTACATACGGTATAGTCCGCGGTAACGTCGGTAGCGAGGAAAACTCAAAACCTTGACCCTTTCCATCGATCATTGTTCGGCTCAGCGTCCTCATAGCGTCAAGAAGTCATTTTTGTGACTGCTTTAACCTGAGGCGCTGCAGCGGCTGCATCATTTAACTTATAGACATGAAACTTAATATGAAAGAGAGAAAAAAATCTGAGCTATGTAGGATACAAACCTTACGCTTCGACGCTTTTGAGCATGGTAATGACCGAAGAAAGCCAGAGAGTCATCTTTTTCTCGTACTCGCAGCAGCGGAGAGAGTGGAACACGTGCAATGCTGTGCTGCGGTAGGCTGACGGGCCGAATCGGAGCACGTTCAAACGGCCGACGCAATCGTGGACTATTAGGTATATACCGTATAGTCCACGGTAACGTCGGTGGCTAGGAAAACTCAAAACCTGGGCCCTTTCAATCGATCATTGTTCGGCTCAGCGTCATCATAGCGTAACAAAATTTGCATTGATGAATAGCTGAGGCTTTCCTCTCTGTGTTGTTTTAAGTATCAAGTCCGTATGACAAATTTTGTGGACGCTGCAACGCTTATAGTGAAAAAAGTCATTTTTTCTGACTGAGTTGACCTTAGGCGCTGCAGCAGCTGCATCATTTCACATATATACATGAAACTTTGTATGAAAGAGAGAGAAAGACTTAAGCTATGCAACAATGAAAACCACTTAACGCTGCAACGCTTGTGAGCTGCGTAATGACCGAAGAAAGGCAAAGGTCCCACTTTTTGGGCGACCGTTGGAACAGACCGACGCTATCGTGGACTACACGGTATGTACATTTCCACCTACAACAGTAATATCTACAGAAATGATGCACTATCTACAGCAATAAATCCTACATCAAGGCAGTGATCGGAGACACCACATCATAGCAATAGATCTTGTAAAACATTGCTGTCCAGTTGTGCTGTGGAGGTAGTTGGTAACTGCGCAGAAGTGTGCATCAGAAATTATTATCTCAGCTGGAGCGTTAAGTTGACTGTTTTGCTCCAGTCTGCCAACTTGACGCCCTTGCTTCCCATAGAGGCTGCATATGCGTAGAAGGTAAGTATGTGCGAGCCATGTGTTATAATTGTGACGTTTGAGAGGTCACAGGGTACGATCTGTTGCATGAAATGTGCTGAAATGTAACAGGCATCTGGGACAGGTCATACGGCAAGTTTTGCCGAAGTTGTATCCTGATCCGTGCTCTCGTTCGAGAGTTATCGTGTTGACGGACGGACGATAGGAGGGACACGGCCCCCCTATAGAGTGGTGCTGCCACTAAAAAAGTATGCGTCTTTCCAGATCGCAGTGGGTATAGGGCACAAATTCCCGCTTCCACGCAGTCTGCCATGCAAAGCACTGAGGGAAACTATTCTTAACCCGAGGAATTAATTTCGAATATCATAGAATCCGTGAAGGTGAAGAAAGCATAGGAAGATTCCCGAGTCCCTGTCCTTGCATCGCCCTAATGCCTGCTCATTAGAAATCTGAAGTCAGGGAGTGACATGAATTCCGTGCGTAAATCCTTGTAATGAAAGATTTGACTGGCTATGAACATAGTGGTAGAGAGAGTGGTAATTGGGAACAGAGATAATTCTAACGAAATAAGACAGACTGGAGGATAGAGAGAAAGCGAACGGAGGCTAGGGTGGAACGATGAGCAGTGAAGCGTATGATCCCACGTTAAAACCTGGGTGGTTGAATCGAATCTTGTTGGCTCCACATATGGTGGAGAAAGTCAATCCTCTTCCTGTATTTTCCAAGTTTCAGTTAGGGCGAGGCAGAGGGGCAGAAATGCTGGAAGAAGTGCCCAAAAGAGGATCTCCAGCCCATGTAGTGAGGTCCTATCCTAGAAAGGCGTACTAGAAATCCGAATGTCGTAAATTTGGTAGCGGTAGAAGATTACGTAAGAAATGGGAAGAGAAGGGTAATTGTGATATAGGAGAGAATAGAGTCGGAAAGGAGTTCATATGTTCCTTTTCTGCTCAATTGAACTCATTGAATGCTGGTTTTCATGAAATTATAGACGGATACGTAAGCCCTCGGGGACGGTGCGTTAAGATGATTTTGGAGAATATAGCTTTAGCAGAACGTATGACTCCCATGACCCGAAGCAGTAAAAATCTAGATTGAAAGGGAATGGTTGTGGATAAGGGAAGTAAGGGGTGCAAGTTAAAAAAACACATATGCAACTTGAATTGGGTTAGAATGACAGAAGAGGGTATTTCGTTTTCCTGTGTGGACCTTGAAAAAATGGGAAAGTGCAAAGGACCAAGGGTGGCCATGTGTGATACATAATACGAAACTGCTGGCGTTTTGTTAAATTGAAGATAATGTTTGATACATTTAAGAAGTAGAGAAAGCGCACAGAATAGGAATCTTGAACAAAAATCAGGCCACTCGGCGTATTCTGTCCCTACAGCTCAAGCCGATGTGACATGCATAAGTGAAAGTAGGAAGAAATTAGAAAATAAAGAGTAGAGGGGAGAGGGATGAAAACATTTATGAGAAAAATTATTTTATTTAAATTCTCATTGATATATTTCACTCTCGTTCTCCTTTGAATATCACTATTACGAGTTAAAAGGTTTATTGTAACGAGTAAGCCATGAGTTCTGCGATAGGAATGCCTTGAGAGAAAATTTGAGAAAGAAATGCCGCCCTATTATTTAAAGGAAGAATCTTATGCACGGGACGTGTAAAAGTAATCCTATTTTCCCATCCCATCCGAATAAGACGAGCTCGTTGAGAAAGTTTTTTAGGGGAAGGTTCAGAATGGGCAATCCAAGAAACCCTCAAACGAAACCCGAACTGCACAGTAGCAAGAAAAAGAGGTTTTCTGATGGAGTGGATGGGAAATGGGTACACGAGAGAAAGAATTTATATTATTATAATCATAATGGGGGAAAATAAAAAGAATGGGTAAGCTGATGAGAAGGGGAAATAAAGGCGGACGGAGGGGACAACGTGTTGGAAATCATAAGAAAATCGCTTCGGAGTAAACAATAGTGAAACTGCTAGTAATAAATTAATTCAGGCCAATTTGGGGAGTGAAAGTGCTTGAGAGAATTGTTCAAAGCACAATTTAGATTTCTGTAAGGGACATAATGAGATATTTAAATAATCCTTACACTTTAATAAATGTGGGCAGTTTAAGGTCGTGAATTAAAATCTAGATTCCGTCAGAGGGAGAAAGTCCAGACAGAGCTCTTGCAAGCGATCATTATGTTCTCTTCCTGCTATTATGCATTTCAGTAATTTTCTCTCGTTATGCAACCAGATGCACCCCAAAGGCAAGGGTATGGTGAATCGAGGAGAAGTAGCGGAAGGAAGGGGAAGGAAGGGGAAGTTAAGAAAGCAGTGAACACACAGATATGTATAATGTGTCTTGAAATTATGGATTTAAGATGGAGGAGAATATACGAAGGGTTGCAATGGCGAAAACGGTAGTAGAGAAGAAAAGGCTTATGAGAAAGCATTCAGCAAAAGAGACAGCGAAATAGAAGCAAGTGCATGTTCATTTATACCTTGTATCTTGGCGCTTTTCTCCTTGAATTAATTAATTCATGATAAGATTCATTTTTCTGGGGAGGTTCATGGAATAGCGAATTGGTGTTGGAAGGAAGCTTAGAAGAAGCACTGAAGAAAAAGGAGTAGAAGAGGATAAGAAAGTGTAGAACGATGAAGAGAAGAAATTCATTATTTGGAATAAATGTTGACGGGAGGAGGAGTGTTGTCGGAAGATAAGCGAGTCCAGGCAAATGGAAGACCGGAGAAAGAGGTGTACTAAAATCATGCATGTTTGCTTCAGAGTTTCTTTGTGGGTAAAGTACTTGTTACTATTGTCGTTAAGCTGCATAAATGCTTTCCACGTACAAAGTTTCCGATGATTATCTTATAGAGATGGAAGGGTGGCGCTGACATAATGCCTTCCCAAACATCTTTCCCAGATTTGTACCCGCTCTAAAGGCGATTTCATTGTAATTTCGGGGAGTAAGACTACCGGAAATATGCTCCAGGATGTGCGCAAAGTAAATGATTTTTTCCAAGAAATGAATTAATCAAGCGAGATTACTTTTATTGCAGACAAAATGTATCAGCCAGGAAATTTATTCCCAAAAGGTTTTTTTGTCTTAAATCCTCTTTCTCCATCCATCCGTTCCATCCGTATTCTCCGTCCCACGCAACGACGCAACCCTACCAAAACGAATGCTCGGCTTTATTGGTGGATTTACCAAGGAAGCGAAGTGTGTTGTTCTTCAAAATAGTTCCAGCCGGGTCCAAAAAAGAAAGACCTGCCCCAAGTCGGAAACAAAGTTAAATGTACATGCGGACATTTGAGCCTTCATAGCTCGAAACAGACTGGCACCGGCGTACACCCATAAGAAAATCAAAGTACATACACGAGCTCCCCATCCTTGCGCTTCTATTTAGTCTCACATTAAATGTTTTACCGAATCTTTCTCGAGCATTAAATTACCATGAAAAATTACACAGAATTGAATATAATGTGATGTATGCGTAATTAATTACGAACTTGTTTTTTATTGCCTTTCCCGACCTAATCCAAAGCTCCCACTTACCCCACACAGATAATGTTACGATCTAACAAGAATAAGTGGGAAAAGTTGGGAGCAGCTATAAAATATAGCTAAATTCGTAGCATAAAATCCTTGTTCCTGACGAAAATAACTATTTTAGTAATAACCCCACTTTTGACTTCTTGTAATCATTTCACCCTTGGAGATCAACTATAAAAGCTGGAAATGAATGTTGGTCTTTTCCTGACTTGAGTTCTTGTTCGGACTACTGTGTGGAAACCTGTTTCTGAATATTATCTGCAATAATGTTTTAAACTGTGTGGTGTTAGGGATGAGGGTTTAGGCGGAAAACAAATGGATTATTAGCTCAGGATGTAAAATGTTGGACCCCAAATGATCTGTATTCGTTGCTTTACCAATTCCATTCCTATCCCCACAGTATTTTTATATCGAAAATCAATCAAAAAGTCCTTGTGAGCAAGTAACTTCGTTGGATGCAGAATGGGTTTTTAAAAGAAGTCGTGGAATGGACGGGGGACACCATTTTGGTCATTGATGGGAAGAAGCTACAATACCATAGCGGAAGATATAATCGAGGAGCTCAAATCCAGCTTTGAATTTTACCAGGAAAGGAAGGAGACAGAAAAAGTTTAAAATTTCTTTTTTCCAACTCAATCAAGCGAGATAAAACGATAATAGCAGGGAAGAGGACTACAAATTCCTTGTGGGATGCGGAACGGAAGAGATAAGCGAGAAATGGCTCAGTTCAACATATGTAAATGATAATGGGAGGAATTGCGAAAAAGCATTCAAAACTTTGCTAGCACTCAGTTTGGCATTCATTTAATAAATTAGTGATTAGTATGCGAAACAGAAGTTCTAATAGAGTGAACAGGCGGTGACAATGCTATTAGAAACAGCTGGAGCTCACATAAAATCGAAGCTAAATCCTTGTTGTTTAATTGAAAACCGACAGAACTTGCCATGAATTTACACACAGATAGGAGCTAACGAAAGTGATTTCAACAATCTGGAATCTGGAAGATTACTAACAAGTATATATACACTTTATATGCTCTACCAGAAAATGGTTTCCCCTATGGAGTTGATTTGGTTCAGCGTCAATCCAATTACTCACTTTCACATCACACGTTCCTGAGAATCTCTCAAAGTATATACCACGCAGTAATTTCTTACAATGCAATTTCATTGTTTCTTGGCAGAATTAAGTCAGCGGAAACACTTATACCTATAGTTTTTCAGTTACACAGGGTGTAATCAACTTATGTACACATTGTCACGTTCCCTAGCATCTTGGGCACCATTGATTTCCCATCATTAGTAGGAGCGAGAACGTACTCCCCATTTTCTTTCCACTCGCGATTTCTCAGCTAAGCTCCAGAGTGTCACAGTCACAGCTTCAAGCCGCTTACACTGCTAGCTCTTCTATTGTTTACATTACTATTATTTCGGAAAGTCAAAAATTCAAGACACTACAGCGAAGAAAGTACACTTGACTCGGAAAATCTACGTTTTCAATTCCAGCGTTGCAGCGTTGTTAATTTATGAGATAGTGGAATAAAATTAATGCAAACGTGAGCTGAAGGTCTCAGCTATCCAAAACTGCAATTGACTAGACGCTGTGACATTTCTCAACTGAGAATCGGCAAGTGGAATACAGAAAACTTAACAATTCCTTCCAAGGAGCTTTGAGGACAATGCAATGCTTACTTAGCTGTCATTACTGAATGGTCACGCTGTTCTTCTGTGGAGTGCGGGCCCGCAGCTCGCAGTCCTCTATGCGCGCTTTAAAACAGACACCCTTTACGGCCCCTTCTAATAAATTCGGCCTCGCTCACAATTATGTTAAATCGAAGCGCACTTGATGAATCCATACAACCGTGATTCCCAAATTACTGTATGTATGTATTGTGTGAATGAGTCTTTTCCTGGAAATCAGGGCGTAAGTCCTGAGGATCATGACTATAAATAAACTAAACTAAACTAAACTGGGCTTTGTTAGCCTCGAATTTAAAAATTTGAATATCAGCATGTAAGCTGATCTATACTTCCGTTACATTTTGTTTGGGTTGGCTTGATTGTGCATTGATTATAGCGGGTAATGCTGCTTTAGATCAGCTTTTTTGCCTGATCTAGACCTAGATCTGGACTGGATCTGATCTATGACTCAGATCAAGAAAACAACCCATGATCTGATCTGATCTAGAAAACCAGATAAAATCTAGGGAATGATCTAGATCAAATTTTTAAAGTGAAAACTCTTTTTTCTTTGCATTTTAGTGCAAAAATTGTAAATTTATCAATGAAAGTCTCATCATGAAACAAACTTTTCTGAGAGTCTGAGCGCCGATACTTGTTGGAAATTGGCTGTAAATGTCATTTATCGTCACTGCTTTATATCATTCCAGCATCTAACCCTTCAAGTTCTTTGCTCCTTTCCACCTCTGGCGTTTGGATCAGTGTTATTTTCACAAAATTAAGTAGCAGCAAAAAAATTGTGCCGGGTTTGGTGTCATAAATTTTTTAATTTTGGCTATTTTGAGAGAAATTCCGCTCCATAAATGATGATCTAGATCATTTTCGATCAGATCTGGATCTAGATCTGGATCTGATCTAGTAACCAGATCACCGAAATTCCTCGTGATCTGATCTGATCTAGACCAATAGATCCAGATCAAACAGGTTCATCTAATACAGCATTAAAAAGCGAGAATCTTAGCGTATAGGGCCCTTGCTGATGATTCCTTTTGGATTTGAAATATATGTTAAAGTGTGGTTCAAGGGTCCCTATAATCAGTGACAAAAACAAACACCCCATGTATTGCCTTAATCCGGGGATACGCGGATTCAAAGTTAGGCACCATCAACATATTATTTGCACAAAAATAGGTTTGTATCCCAATAATTCCTCTATTTTCATGCCATAATATGTGCATTGTTTCACTGGATCATTATGCACACCAAATACCAAAGAGAGCCATCCTACATACTGTCGATGAGTAGTCCAGTCCCTAAGCTCCTCCGTAGCTAAAAGTTGGGGCCAACTTTTAGCTATGGTCTCTGAGCTGGCAATCGTCAACAATGCAGAGCGCACGTGGTTCAAAAAGCTGAGCCGATAATTGTTATGCATTGCATATACATATATGTGGAATTAGTTGCGTTTCTAGATAGGGACTAGGTCAAGGGTCACTCATACTAAATATGGCTCCCATCGAATAAGCCGTTTGGGAATGGCAGAGCGTCAAATAATGAAAGAAATTGTAGCTCCTTTACCGACGATCTTGATAGGTGCTGTAAATTCATCCAAGCTTGGTGAGAAGTAATAGATGCAGGAGTGCGGCTTTCTTGAGGAAAACATGTGGAAGCTGGTATGACCTTCATCATTAACTTTTATGTTGAAAAATATATGATTTTATCATATGGTTTCAATTTGATGAATTTGATGCAAGAAACAATATTAGAATACGAAATATTTTTCAATATAAAAGTTGATTATAATGGTCACAGCAGCTTCCACTAACCGTAATAGGCACTTACTGAAACATGCTTTGGGTTTCGAAATATATTTTAAACTGTAGCTTAAGGGTCTAGATGAACAGTGCAGAAAACAAAAAGCCCATGTTTTGCCTAATATCGGAGAAATCGATGTTCAAAGTTTGAAAATCGGGAGATTTTCTTATGGGGTTTAGTACAGGGAACGCGCTAAATATTGTATGTGCGCGGTCCCTGTACTAAACCCTATAAGAAAATCTCCCGATTTTCAAACTTTGAACATCGATTTCTCCGGTTGTAGGCAAAACATGGGATTTTTGTTTTTTGCACTGTTCATCTAGACCCTTAAGCTACAGTTTAAAATATATTTCGAAACCCAAAGCATGTTTCAGTAAGTGCCTATTACGGTAAGCTTCCACATGTTTTCCAAAAGAAATCCGCGCTCTCGCATCTTTATTTCACATCAGGCTCGGACGAATTTGCAGCACCAGTCAAGAGCGTCGGCAAGGGAGTTACGATTTCTTTCATTCTTTGACACGCTGCCATTCCCAAACGGCTTATTCGATGGGACTCATTTTTTATATGAGTGACCCTTGACCTAGTCCCTATCTAAAAACGTGAATTAGAAGTTCCAAGAGCGATATAATTGGGTATCACTCCAAGTTAGGGACTTGCCTCTTACTCTTCCCGAGTAAGAGTCTACTTGCCTAGTCGATGAGGGAGTTTCATCAAAATGTAAATAAACCAGATTATGTACATGCAACTTGTTCCACCTGCAGCTTGTGGGCTCCTGGTTTCGAACATTTGACATGACAGAAAAGTTGGGATGGATAGCAAGGCTATTGTAATATCACAGTGAAGGGTGACGTGCAAAAGATATTTAAGATTTTACCTGCATTCACATCAAGTGAAGTAAGCTAAACCTGGAATAAGAAGCAGAAATTGTTCAATATTATATGTGCGTGGTCCCTGTAGTAAGTCCAGTAAGAAAATCTTGTGATTTTCAAAATTTGAAGCTGGATATCTCCGAATTAAAGCGATACATGGGGTTTTTGTTTTTTGCACTGATTATAGGGACCCTTGAACCACACTTTAAGATATATTTCAAATCCAAAAGGAAGCATCAGCAAGGGCCCTCTACGGTTACATAATCTGTTCTACACTTTTGCTCTATTCACGGTGACGTAATACATGAATGATCCCTTCGATCTAGCGCCGGAGACGAAAACTCAATGAGTTAAGCTCAACTCGATGGGCAACTGAAATGAGCGCGAAAGTATTCTGTCCCGCTCTCCTGCACGATCGGGACAAGGAATTTAGATAGTTCATAAAAGTTTGAGCAGTACTTTTTATTTTATTATTGAGCTCCAACTCTTTATAGACTGTATGCTGTGTATTTCATACACGTGTGTGTCATTGTTCTGTGTCGGTCTTTGTTGGGTTATTTGTCCGTTAAAAGTAATAATTTTAATTTTGAAGTTACTAGAATTTGTTTTTTACTACAGCATTTAAATTGTTGAATTGACTATATAAGTAAAAATGTCAGAATCTTCTGTCTTGCGAATCTTCTGAACATTTGTGACCTTTTTTAGACGGACATCGGTTTTTTGTTTCTCCGCATGGTGCGGTTAAGTGCATGATTACTGTTATTAACTGGCAGTTTGATTACCATTACTTAACCAATTTAACCCAGGAACCAGTTATTAAGTACCTTATCCGGTGCAGTTTTTTGAACAAGAAACACCGACGTTTGACTGTAGCAGTTCAAAAAGCTAAGCCTGTCCTTGGGTAGAAGATGGATAAAAAGTTGACAGCTGACATTCTAGCTACTTGCAACACAATCGGATATTCCGACGGGAATAAGTACTTTAAAGACCCTGAATGCCTTGCCAGTGTGAAAGATTTGGTCCTGTATCTGAGGCGTGATGATGATGATCACTCGATTCGACGACTCTTGGGTCAATCCGAAGTTGTTCATCGAGATTTATTACCACTAATCAAGCATTATTATTCCGACCTCGAGCTCTATGACGTCGTCCTTCGACTACTTGTGAATTTAACTAATCCGGCATTGCTAGTCTACGAGGAACACATTCCGAAGAACAAAACCTATCGTAATTACTATCAGCAAATCACGGAGCATTTGCAATCTTACAAGCAGGCCTTTGCCGATGAACTTCTTTGGAAACAAATAAACGAGCGGCTGAAGAAAACAGTTGCCATGGACTGGGACAGCCGTTTGGAGGGTGACAAGCTGACCATTGAAAGGATTCTATTGTTGACAAGGAATGTGCTCCAAGTACCAGCAGATCCTGCAGAAGAAAAGCGGAGTGACGATGATGCAACGGTCCATGATCAAATTATCCACGTCTTGCATCTTTCCGGATTGTTGGAGACTCTATTAAAGATGTCATCGAACTCAGACACTGCGGACGACTACTCTCTACACATTCTGGAGATTATAACATTAATATTGCGAGAACATGGTGGGGAGCAGCTTGCTAGAACTGCGCTGGAGAAAAGTAACACTGAGAAAGAACGAGAGGAAGAGGAATTGGCTCAACTGATGGCAAAGGAAAATATGGTTAAGTCTTTGGCCATGAAGAAACTATCTTCACGACACTCGCGTTTCGGGGGAACATTTACCGTACGTGATTTGAAAGCACCGAGTGGCCGAAACTTGTTGTGTCACAAGCCCGTTAGCTCTGTCGCAGATCTAAGCCTTGACGTGGGAAAGAAAGCCAAGAAAATAGCCCGAAATCGATTACCAGTAAATGAAATAGATGCTACAAGAAGATCTACTCTAAGTATTCGGCTAATACTGCAGAATTTCTGCTGGAGATTTCTAAATACTTCTTACAATTTTATAATGAGGCTTGTAAAGGATCGGATCGACAGATCCAAAACCCAAGAACATGATGAAACGTATTTCTTGTGGGCTTTGAAGTTTTTCATGGAGTTCAATCGCTTTTACACCTTCAAAGTTAGCTACGTTAGTGAAACAATGTCAACTGGGACTTTTCACTATATCCAGACCCTACTGGATAATTACCGCGAGTTGATGGTTACTGATAAGGAAAAACTCTCACTTTGGTCTAAACGAACTCATTCCGCCTTACGAGCTTATCAAGAACTCTTGAACACACTCTTTTGGATGGACAAATGTGAAACGGAGGCGGAACCATCCCACTTGATTAAGAGAACCGTCTTTTATCTTCCCGAGTACCGGGAATTGTGTTACACCCTACTAATTAATTTTGAGTCATCCAAGTACTCCAAGTAAGTGACAAATCCAGGATTTCTTCATATTTAGATCCAACCTCATTGAACTAAAATCTTGGAAGCCTTCCTTGCTTTCTCCCTTCCTTACCAATGTGAACAAATGTATTATTTTATTGCAGATTGTACTTTTATGATCTCATTGAAACCAACCATCTGTTCCTCAAAATGTTAGAGGAGTACTTTGCAAGCCCTGAAAACAGAAAAGTTGTGATAAAAGTGAAGAAGAAGGCTTTTCGACTACCAAGTACGTAATTTGATGCCTTCCTTGACTATATATGCGCGCGGATTTGTCCGCCAGGTGTGAAGAAATGATGGGAGGCTTTTACTGGGAAAACCCATATTGCTTTGTGGTGTGGATTTATGTTTCGTTACATTACCGTTATGGAGTATCCAATAGATTTTCAGCGAGAAAGTCGTTAAGTTTACCTATATACTATATCATATATTGTGTACAACTACAACTTTACGTACTGCACTATGAACAGTGGTATTCGATTAGCCTCTATTGATTTTCAGAGAAGAGCAAAGCGAGGAAGTCGAAGCCTATCAAAATGGATAGTGAAGAACTGGAAGAGTCATGGAGAAGTATTTCCGGTGAAGTCTCAGAAGCTGCTTTATCTAGTGAATCGCTGGATGAGTCCGTCAATGTTTTACCGTTCGATGCGGCCTCCGATCTTCCGATCGATGAACAGAAGTATGCGATCAATCTGTCTCTTTTCTATTCCATTGAGCTGTCTTTAACGTACACGGTTTTTCTCATTTATTGCGGAAGGACCGTTTCCTGATTTTTTCCTTTCTTCTCCAGCTTTCTTTCTCTGTTTTTTCTACCCTTTGCTCATGTTTTATTCGTAATGTACGCATGGCTATTCTTTGTATAGAAATAAGATTGGGAACACTCAGTTCGTCTTCCAGCAGAAAGAATACTGCTAGTATGAGTAGGTAGAGATACTGGAACGATGTAGGAAATTCGAGGAAATGACTTTGTCAGAGAATTCTGTCAATCAAGTAATATTTTTACCAAATATCATCTCGACCACTGAAATTAAGTCTTCAATTTCAAGTTTTCTTGTATTCTCGACTTCTAGATACAGGAAGTTCTCTAGATTTCACGGAATTTTAACATATACTAGTTAATTCTCAACTTTCGATCAACTTCAAACGTCAGCTAATAAGGGGTGTCAGCACAAGGGACTTATTTTGATAGAATTAGTATCCTTGACTTTGTCAAATTTTAGAATTAAGCTGTATATTTCGTTGAGCACACTAATTGCGGCTATCAATGTACATTAACATTTAAACTGCTGCCTTGTAGACATCCTTTGCCGCATCTCATGAACTGAACCATTTTTCTCGTTTCGAGCGGCTGCGGTTTTAATATTATTAACGCAAACGCACACATAAAACGCAATTAAATAATTAATTAAGCGTTTACACAGCTCTCGCGAGCGCACATACTTTTGATGAATGAATGGCTGTAAATCTGTTACAGACCCAAGGCGCTTGAACGGATCGCAATGCTTTTGCATACAAAAAAATTCTTGGAAGCCGCGACTCTCCTACGGAATTCAAAGTAAGTCATTGAGAATATTTTTCGTTTACCGTTGGTGTATCACCCACGTGCTCTTGGACGAAATTGTTAGCATTGATACTCTAAGGCTAGTGAACAGTCGGTATGTTTGCCTTTAATTCTGTTGAATGGACCTCTCCTTCCTACACTGACGTAAAAATGGTGTGGAATATTGTTGGTTTACAGAGAAGTTTGGGCCGATTTTCTTGAAGAGGTAAATGCGGACGGAGATGATGATGTTGCTGCTCTCAAGTCTATTTACACTTTAAAATTAAATGGACTGATATTGCCGCAGGAGAGGACGGTGGAAGTAGTCGGTAAGTATACATGTAATTACTATACCACGTGCAGACGGCAGGTAGATTTCGTACGGGATTTCGTTCTCGTAGAGAGAGGATACAGAAATATAGACTAACTGTGTAAGGGTATCCGAAATTTTGTTTGGTGAGCAAAGTTTTTTGGCGCATCATTTACCTTCATTCTAATCTAAAACTGTAGTAAGATGAGATGATGTAGAGTACTTCATAAAAATTCATGGAATGGTAAGAAAAATGGTCGACAGAACATGTTGGTTTTAGCTAACGATAAGTTAACAACAGTCATAGAAAGTATACTTTTCAGTTTTTTAATAAGAAGGAGAGCCGATTTTCTCACTAATGGATTCAAGTGGTGAGCCTGAAATAAGAGCCAAAAAGACATTCAGAACCGGTAATCATACCGGAATTTCTAGGATTGTTTCAGTAAAATGTAGCGCATCCTGTCGTTTCAAATTATTGTAGTGTACCCGCGATGGGCCATCAATGGCCTATTCGGCGCTGTGTCCACGGACTCATCCTCCCGAAATCAATACAATAGTGTAGTGTAACTGGTCCAGCAGAGAAAGAGAGGCTTCTCAAGTTGGCCGAGCGGAAAGACGTAGGAAGAGCAGCTTCTTGTTCAAAATTATATATAAAACGTGTGAAGGGAGGGGAAGGCTTGGGAACGAGTGATTTAAAAAGTAGGATAAGTATCGTGGGAAACGCTGCAGGTTGAATATTAACGTGGTTGCTTTGATTGACCCTAAAGTTGGTTACTTAAGAAGATTTGCATTAAAAATTATAGGATTGTACGAAAAGTAGTTTGATAATTAAAGCAGTGTGAGAACCTCCTTTTTCGTACAGTTGAAATTGTATTATCGTGTAAAAGATGTAGAGTGGGATAGTGCATATAGGGATGCGAAGCATAGAGAGAAAGGAAGAATTGTGGCATCCTGGGAAAAGCTGATTTGATATAAGCTCATAAGAATCATAAAGGCGTGGTGTCGTAATGAATGTGCCTTCTCTTGACTCATTCGCTAGAATGAAGTCTCTTTCCCTCGCTCTGTCTAATCTTAAGACTGTTTGTAAGAGAAGATGGAAAGAGGAGTGAGAAAGATATATATATATATATATATATATATGATATAGTATGCGAGTCAAAAAGAGGAGGGAGAAGAGAAATCAAGAAGGGGAAAGATGGCCTGGTAAAAGAGAACTGATCTGTAGAAGCTGGTTAAAGGATAAGGACGTCAGATGAAAATAGAGGAGGGAGTTAAGGTTGAGACTGGAAGGGGACGGGGAGTAACTTATTACATCATATAGAGGCATGGCATAAGCACGTTTCTAACGAATAGTTGCCTCCTCCATTCCTCTAACTAGACTAAAAAAGAGATCACCGATGCGAGCAAAGAATTTATCTCCAGGAGCCAATTATTTCAGCCGAGTGGGCTGGATGAGTGTCGAGGAGTCGTCGACAATGTGGTTGAACGATACTACTGTGTTTCGGTTTCATGTTTCCAGAATCAATTTTGAAGGCAGTATATTTTCTGTAATGTGAAACTAACTGGCTAAGCTGGAGAAAGAGTTGTTATATTGCAGCATTTATACATAGCTGGAAAAAACTGCTAAGACAGGAATGTAAAGATGATTTCCGTTTCTTCTCGCGCTGTTAAGTAGTAACTTTCTCTCTTCCACCAAACAAGGAAGGGTCAAAATGGGACATGGGGAGAAAAAACAGGTAGAAGACTAAGTAGAAAGGAATCGTAAGAGTGGAGAGAGAGAAGAGAGGAATTCTTGATTGGCGAGATTTGAGTGAATGGCAAATTCGACGGAGCAGCCTATAATAAATGTACGACTGCTACCTGTTACCGTCAGTAGCGTGGGATTTATCTTTCTAAGGCGGATACAGGTGTCATTTGCAAACGGCAAGGCTCAGTGTGAGGGAAGATTGCCTTTACCTTTCCTGGTATAACTAAGAGGGATTATTGTAGGCAGGAATAAATTGTTTGCAATGATTCGGACAGGCTGACATGCAAAGCGGAGGGATGTACGGGAGGATTAGGATCTGGAACTGTTTTTCATGTGGTAGCTTTGAAGCAAAAAGTTGACTAACATTCTTGGAATCAGAGCACATACTCTGTAAAAACTAATTCGTAAAAACAGGAGGGGGTTGAGTTTATTTCCGGAGTAAAATGTGTATACATACAAACAACGGATAGAATCTCTAAAGCTTGGGCATATGTCATATCGATAGGAAACGGGAAACAGAGGAGAATCTCGGTGAAAATCCTAGTCTCAGTATTGCCACAGGTTGGATGACATGAGAGTGAGGGCGAAGCACAGGTGGAAATAGAAAAAGGAAAGATGAAGAGGCTGTGAGAGTGAGACTGTAAATACGGGTGTGTAAATTTTGCATGGGCATTTCCAGGAAATATGATTGAACTGGTTGGGTAGTGTAATTGGTAGTAAAAATAAGATTTACTAATGAATCAGCGGTAGGTACAGGGCAGGGAAGGCGCTCGACTAAAGTGAAAATAAAACCTTTTTATGGAGAAGTTAAGTACAAATTGAGCTCTTTGTTGTAGTTTTTGCTCTCCTTGTTTTTTTCAAAGATAATATCCTGTTATCGGGGTAGAACTACGAGGAGAAAAGCTGAAAGGGCATTTTATTATTTTCCTCCGTTCATTTTATATCCGCGTCTTACGCTGCTTCTTTGCTGATCTTATCTTGCCCTAGTTTATACATTCCTTCCAGGCTGGTTTAGTGGCTAGTTTTGGTGGCGAGAGAAAAAGTGAAACGAGATTTGGTGAGTTTTAACGTGTTTTCTGGGGGAAAATGTGTTTGTTCTCTAACGGAGAAAGTAATATCTGGAAGACAAAAAAGATATGACATGTTCAGTAGGTGTATATATAGGAAAAGTAGAGAAAGAAATTCGGGATGTAATGGCCGATAGTAATAACAAAGCTTTGGGTTTTTTATTTTCATTTTTTCCTTGCCCGTGTCATTTTCTCGGTTCCCCAAGTGCATGCTTGGTAGGTATCCATTCCGTTCTGAGGGTTGGGCGAAGGAATGGAAAATGGAAAGGAAATTCGAGAAAGAGAATCAGGATTTTAAATTGTTAAAATACTGTACTTCTTTGACTGTAAGTGCAAAACTTGAGCTCCACTCCTCGATAATTCTCCGGCTCTGCCCCTGACATTTATTACTAGAGCAGGCCAGCAAGAAGCGGCTGGAATGCGTAGTCGCTCCTTGAAACCAACCAGAAAGAGTCCAAGCACAAGGACTTCCGCGGTTAAAGCGGTCCTGTTTTGGGAGTGGTATGGCGGTAAGCCTCTGCAGCAACTTTCGACATCACTTTCTTCCGTACTCTTTCTGAGTTTCTCTCTCTCTCTCTTCATCTTCTCCCGGAGCGATAGTTCTTCCTTATGCAGAAAGAATGTCCAAGTCTTTCCCTACCTCGCTCTTTGTCTTCTAATATAGGGGCACAGGTGAAAATAGGAAGAGATGCTCCAGAATGATTGCTTTCGCACCATTCTACTACCTCGCTTCCATGCTGATTCATTTAGGAGAGGAAATAGAACTCTGAGTACGTATCCTGCATCAGTTCGCGATCCGTATGCGGCCTCGAAAGAAAATACCTCTTACAAAGGATTCTCCGTGTACCATTCGTTGCAAAGTACTATCCGGAGAAGTAAGAAGAAGAAGAGAAATGTTGAAATATTAAATGTCTCGTTGTACATCCTTAGATTTTTCTTCGTTTCTCTATTCTCCACTTCCTTTCCCTAAATCAATCTAAATCAAGAATAAAGCTGAAAATTAACTCAGTAGAGTTTGTACTTGAAAACCCCGAAGATTTACGCGGAAGGACCTCTGGCTTGCAGTTATGTTCAGAAATCTTCCAAAGAAAATTTCTTCAAGAAAGCTTTGTCATGTATTAATGGTAGAGAGAAGATTGAGCTGTGTTTTCCTTGAAAAACCTGGGTTTTATCGCGTCCACCAGCCTTCATCTAGTTATTTTATTATTCTCAAGCCTCTGGGAAAAAAGTTACGATTTTTTTGCACTATGCACAGCTTTGAATTCGTTGCCAAAAGAGAAAACTCGTCCGGCTCAGACTATTGTTGTAGTTCCTCTCCAAGCAAATGTAAAGCATCATCTATTTTGAGTGGTTCATAGAAAAATCTTTGCCTCCCCAGGCTACGGAGTGACAAGTTATAATAGTGCGCGAAACGAGGAGGCCAAAGTAGTCGGAATTTCGATTAGGCTTTTGGAAATATTTGGTCCGGGGTATTCCCACTCATGATCAGACTCGGTTCCACCACCCAGCCAGCCTTTTCTTCCTTCTTTCGCAGCATATACACCAATTTCCATTCTCTACTTCCGACAGGAATCTAGCTACAGCTAGTCCAGAGATGCTTATTTCTTCTTTAAGGAGAACGTTTCCGTGGATACTGATTATTGATCAACTCGGTTCTAACCTTTTCAATACCCCATTAATTTGAGCTCGCCGTCGCCATGGCCCGCGTGTTTGCTCAAAACTTCAAGTTTTTTACAGTTATTTGTTACTAGCAGCCCGGCTTTAAAAATTCCCTGATGGCAATTCTCACCATTGTGAAGCTTGGTAAAATCGCTAGCTATGGCAACGAATTTTGATTTGTCTCAGGGTTGAGACAAATGCTAGTAAGTAGCGATAAAAAGCGTTTTTCTCATTTGCGGTACAAGTGGGTCGAAAAGGTTATAAACTTCCATACTTCTGGTTAGAGAGGTTTCCTGAAAAATCTCTGGGTGTATATATAATATATACTTTAAAAAATAAGGCATAAGCTAGGATTCAGATTGAATACTACGTGTAATGCTCTTGATTTTGAGCCTCATCATGATCACAGGGCGTCATCTACCGTCGATTATAGATTAAAAGTGGATGCAGTATAGCGGTTATGTGCTGATGTACAAAAGAAACGCATTATATAAAATTAGGAAAGCGTTTAGAATTTACATGGAACAGAAATTGGCGAGTGCTTTACTTATAAAAGGATAGAGATAAATAGAGAAATGATGAATACTTCCTAGGAATAAGCTATTTCATGAAGCTTTTGTAAAGAAGGGAAGTAGCACGGAGAAAGAAGAAACTCAGGATTGCGGATATTTCTTGCCCTCTTTTAGAAGAGTAAGGTTGGTGATAGAGGAAAGGAATGTACCAGGCGCAAAGAATAATATCTGGAATCGATGTATTTATTGCAGGGACGGTGGGGAGGCTAGCTTAGAAATTAATCCAATGAAATAGTTCATTTAGGAAATGATTTGGGTGGAAATATGTTTGTTTGGGAGGTGAGCCCCTTGGATAGCGACGATAACAGTATTGAAAGACTATTTGTTCGTTTTGAAGGAGTTGATGGCGCTTCTATTCTGGAATCTTACCAAGAATCCTGAAGGAGGTGAAGGCATGCATGAATGAGGAAAGAGAAAAGTTATTTACTTTAATAAGGGCAGATGCGAAAAAGCTGACGGGAATGAACGAAGAAAGCTTGTTTGTTGTAGCCAGCATTGACGTTCATGGTTTGAGTAATGAATTTTAATTCGTCTCGCATATCGAGCCGAAGTTTATAGCTACAGATGCTACCGAGTGAATTTGGATTTGATATAGGATCAGAAGTTGAGTAAGGTATCAGAGTGGGCGTCGTATTTGATGATGAGCACGAAATTGGAGGGTTAGGTGTTGTGTAATCATGATTAAAGGATAGGATCGATTTTGTAGATATTTATTCGGGAAAGATTGCTCGAATTACTTTCTCTCAGTTACGGGACTATTATGCTACCGCTGGTGAAACAAGTATTGGTTGCCCAAATATGTGCTTGGGGTGTAAGGAATCCAGGGATATTGAATTGCAAATATTTGTTTATGGGTATGATTATGGTTTACTACTATGAATAATGATGACTTCGGAAGGTAATCACAGAATGGGAGACATCCTTGTTTTATCATAAAACAAGGATTACTTCTGTATTAGATCTATCTGTTTGATCTGGATCTGATCTAGTGGTCTAGATCAGATTAGATCTTACCAAATTTTGGTGATCTGGTTACAGATCAGATCTAGATCCAGATCAGAAGAAAATGATCCAGATTATCATTAAACTAGTGGAATTCCTGTCGGGGCAGCTAAAGTCAAAGGATTTATACCACCAAATCCGGCGTAAGCTTGTACTGCTGCTCAATTTTGCGAAAATAACACAGATCCTTTCGCCTGAGGTGGAAAAGTGCTAGAAAATTGAAGGGTTGGAAGGATGCTTGAATCACATGAAGCAGTGACCTTAGAAGATATTTCAAGCTAATTTCTAAGAAAACTCTGGGTTTGTTAAATCCATCAATTGACTAATGTTTTTTAATTTTTTCGTCCCGATTTCACTAAATTGCAAAAAAAGGGGTCTCCACAACCCACAACTTTACAGTTTTGATCTACATCATTCCCTAGCTCTGATCTGGTTTTCTAGATCATATCAGATCTTGGGGTGTTTTCTAGATCTGACTCATAGACCAGATCTAGATCAGACAAAAATGCTTATCTAAAGCAGTATTAGTGATATCATGAAGTATGGGAAAACGCTTGTAACTAGAGAAGTTTTCAGTGGCGACGAAGAAGAGAAAGTAGATGGAAATACTAGAGAACCAGTAACGAAGAAAAGGGGAATTGGAAAACATGATATTGGTTAGTGAATGGTGGAGATCGAAAGCATTCTTTATGCAGGCACTTTGCTGGCAATGCATCCTGGAGGGAGTGGAGATTGGAAGATGATAAGTATGATTGCTGTTGGGGATGGGAGAGTGCGGGAAAAGGGCTTCTTCCTGGAAACTACTGTGTTGAAATGACAAGTCTCACGGCTTTCTAGGAATAGCCCTTTCCCAATATTTTGGTGTACTGGAGGAGATATTTATTGTTTGTGCCTATTGCAAGTGTTTGATTTTCTCCAAATTTTTCTCCACGCAAAATTGAAATCCCAGACGGCAATATGCGGTTAGAAGGAGTTTTTATTTCTGAGATTACGCTCCAATTTACGGACTATTTTTCGAGGGGTGGAGGATATTGTGGATAAGACAAAGAAAGGGGTGAGCATAGAGTAGAAAGTAGGAGAAAGCTGTGGAGACCGTCTTCCGACTTGTGTTTAAGTCGAAACTTTTGACAAGCTTCCGTCTATATTTACTTTGTCTCACGTACACTTGTTAGGGCTTTCCTTGTGCCTTGTCTTCTGTCATTTCCTTTTTGTTTCCTGAATTTGGGAACACATTTATACGCTCTATGAATGCGGGACGCTCTTCTTTGTCGTCTTGTATTTCTAATTATTCTTGTTGTGTTCACCGTCATCTCCTACTCTACCACTTCCACCGTCTCTCCCATTTCTTCTTCTTTCCTCATTTTCTACTATCAACTCTTTCCCCTGTAATCAGGAGCCAGAAAGCCAGGATACGACATAAAATATACACGCGATGGAGAGGATATACCTTAAAACTTTCTCCACTTTTGTCTTTCGTAAGCTAATATACGGAGGCTAAAAGAAAACTTTTCTCCCAAGAATTTCTCTTGGTAGTGAAAGTAGCATGTATTTCAGAGTCCACCAAAGACTCGCGTCTGCAGATTTTCTTCATGTAAAGGGAGAAAGCTTGCCAGTGCAGTGGTATCTACACCGTGGTATCCGTACACGTTATATCGACCTATAGCTATTGAAGGCATGCTTTCATCAAGATTTAAAAACTTAAGCTTGAATACATAATCTTTTTGGAATTACGTTGAGGGGTTCTCAGTACGCTTTTGCTGTGATCGATTCCAATTGCAACTAACTACTTTATTCAATACCAGTCTTGGGTTTATATAAAGAGTGACCCAACGAAACTTCTACTGCGGATCGGCTACGGGACCGCACGCTGCTTCCCGCTCCGCTGATATCCTCTCGCGCTCGTGCCCTTTCCCCATCATGGATAATAGCAGCGAAGCGGGAAGCCGCCTGCGGTCCCGCAGCCGATCCGCAGTCCAAATTTCGTTGGGCTACTCTGTACATGTTTAGGCGTTGGTAGTTGTTGTCCAGAACATTCTGGTTCTGCAGTTAAGATTTGCTTGAAGTTAAGCTAAGTATATTACACAGTATTATTATGGTAACAAAGCATAATCAACCATCCATAATTACTGTTAACTTCATTTAGTATTCCGCAGTATCTACAAAACATTGCATGCTGTTTAATGTTGATGCAGATTGCAACACTGTGAAACATAAAACAATGTTTTGACTTTGCTACGATTGTCTCGGAATTACACATTACACTGCTTATAAGGCCCCATCTCCACCACGATTATTGGCTGGTATCGTAGCAACAAACTTGCAAAATTAATGTTTTTCCGTCCACACTATGAAAGCTCTACTTACGATTGTAGTGTGCACTCTTTTACAATTGGAAGCGCAACGCCAGTTACAATATTCACTGTATGTTTTCGAATTTCCCAACATTTTTCACGAAATGGAGTCGAAAATTACATCCTGTCGTTAATTGTGGTCATGGAATTGTGTCATACAAACTCGCTTTCATAGTATGCGCCTACTTATGCGTTGCTATGGAACCCCAGTTGTACAAAACCAGCCCATAATCATAGTGGAGATGGGGCCTAAGCCAGCCTCTGGGCTTTAGACTGTGTATAATTTACGGAAAATAACTGTCGATAAACTAAAGAGATTGGATCATTCCAGTACATTTGACCTGCTTTCTCCACTCATAAGAACCAAAATTGCGTATGCGAAATTTTACTGCTTGGTGTGAAGGACTTAACCTGATGTGAAGACTACCATAATTTCATAGTTACATTCTTTTGATCAGGTCATTTAGATGAGGCATGATTCGAACAAAGCTTAGATTCTGACTACGACATTTGAGGCCATTACCTCGGAAACTGAGTCGTACCATGCGGCAACTTACTGTGAAATGAAAAGGTTACATTTTTTTGTGGCTTCCTTAGAAAAGAATTATTTTGTCTACAAGAAACTGAAATTTTTTCGAACGCTTATGCGATCGAACATGGAAATTTTTGAAAGCCGAAATTTTTGGGACCAATGGGGCTGAATTTTGGCTACTTACCTTTCTCAGCAGCATAGCCTCCAAAGATTTAATTTCACAGTTTAAGTTGCCTCACCTTGCAATTGGGAACAATTTTCGTGCAAATTGGAGAGAGTTCCGCAAATAAAGCAAAAACTAGGATGAAAAGAGGATTCCATGTCAGATTTCGTTTGGCGTACCTTTAGTATCAGTTGGGGTTTTAGCTTTTGAAACTGTATTGTCTGCTTGAAACAATTAATATAAACTCAGCTCATAGAGTGGAGGAAAGAAAGCTTCGTATCGTAGCAAAGGGGGGAAAGGCATAGAAATAACGGGATAAAACTCGGAGTATAAAGGGAAAAGGCCATTAGGGAGAAATCCGAAAGTCGAAGTAGCGAACATTTCTGAAGAGATAAGGGGGATTCAAATCTATAGGTTCCATGGGGACCAGCAGATCGGAATCGGATATTTGGAGAGGAGTATGGAGAATGTGTCTGAGGTGTTTACAGAAGGTTATAATCAGAGAAACTTGTTTTTAGGATTGATTGAGGAGGTGATAGTCCAACAGACGAAAGAAGAGTAACAATATAATGCAGAAGAATATAAGGAAGATAAAGAAGAAGGTATCGGAGTTCTTACTAAATCGTTGAAGTATGTGAAGAGAGTAGAAGTATCGTTATTTCGGCTTCGAAGATTCATTGATTGTATATTTGAATAAGGATGCGAATGACTGGATGGAACGATGAGATTGACTTGGAGGAGTCTGTGTTTGTGTCTCGTGCAAACAAGGAGAAGTTGGGAACATCGGGAAGGCTAAGTTTCCCAAGGTATAAAATATAATGCATATATGCAAATTTTTTCCCATAGAGCAACCTTAGTGTGTTCATGCGTGAGTTGCATAAGAAGTGTTTCATCGCAATAATGGTGAAAATAGTGTGGGTAAGTGGGTGGAGTGGAAGGCATTTTGTCTGCGTGCATATATGTGTAGTACTCGAGATTGTCGTGGAGTGTGGAGAAGGTGACTCATCATTTTATGATCTTTAAGGGTTATACCGGGTGTAGAAAGTAAATACGAAGAAGAGTGTATGGTATAATCGTATCAAATAGTTGTAAAGAGGATGTATAGAAGGAGAGTGGATCAAAATTCTTGCAAGAATACGGCGTGAAGTCACCAAGACTAAGAGAAGGGTCGGTTTTCAGGAATAGTGAAAGGTACATAAGGTAAGTTGCTAACGCAGTTTCTCCTTTTGGGTTATTGCTAGTTTGTTGAAAGAATTTGAAACACTGGAAAGCAAGTAGCTGGGACGTAGAAGACATAAGTCTTTATGGTTTCCTGTAATAATCGTAAAGAGTAGAGAGCAGAGTTCACAACTGATATTCAGGCTCAGGGAATAGTGCAAATTGGATTATAAAATGCTGGCGGGTAAAATCAAACATGGACTATGTCTCTTCTCTTTCTGCATTCTGTGCCCTGCATCCAGTTCTGCAGTTAGATAATGGTGGCTCTCGCGAGACGTGCCGGAGACAATTAATGAAAAATTGGAGGATGGTTTCTAACCAGAACAAGATGGGTTGAGAATAAAAGAGGATGGAAGGAAGTGAATAATAGAATGTAGAAGCTAAAAGTGTAGAAAGGGCGGTAGTATTTTTTAGAAATATAAGCCCAGTATTGTCCGTCTTAAATCCTGGGTTTTCAGTCCCCATACTTGACAATTGTCATAATGTGCTTATTTGAGAGTGGAATCGTTCCAAGTCTCTAAAGCAGGTACTTCTCTTGGACTAACTAGCTCGGAATTTGTGCATCTTTGCATTTATGTCTCTCCTCTTAACTAATTCAGGTTTACTGGAGTTAGAAGAGGGCTAAATATTTGATAGTTTCGATATACATAGAAAATTGTAGCAGGCATTAAGAATAATCGGAAAGAATTAGCATCTTAACGCGTGTTGGGAGGGAAAAAATTCGAAGGGTTGATTTGAAATTAATGCGGAATAAGATTAAATGGCTGTTCTTAAGTAAGTGAGCTACACCATTACGCTGTTCCCTTAGAAACGCTTGATTGTTCCTATTTCATAGCTAGTTGGGTGACACAACTGATTTTCCAATCCTTAGTCTATTCGGGGTGTTGCAACATAAACGTTAAGGTTGGCTTTCGTAACCTGACCTGAACAAAGCGATATGATGCACGAGGCCTTAGGCCAGAACGTTAGGCATTCAGCGGACCGATGACCTAAGGACAAGGGCCTCATGGAGCGAGTGAAGGTTAGGTTACGATAGACAACCTTAAATTTTTGGTGCGGGTTAGGTAAGGTTAAAATACTCGTAACACTAACTGCTACTGCTAGAAGGATGTCACTCGACTACTTGTAGCTCGCTTAAATTTCTGTTGCTGTTTCCCGTTGTAGCTCACTAACTAAAGAAGCCCCAAATAAACCTGGTACCATTTTGTCTTCCGCCAACTGCTCCAACCCTACTGATCGTCTAGGGAGGGGAGGTGGAAATGCATCGGTCTCGAGTTACACTTCGCAAGTCCGCGAAGTATGGCGTCAGGAAGAGTGCGATATCTTCTAAGAAAGGAGAAGTCAGATTCAATTCAGGAAGAGGATGTAGAAGAAAGTGCAAAGGAAGAAGGTGAAAGCACGAAGTGTAGTATGTCTATGGATGTGATGCGGTATGTAGTGTATGGGGGGAGAAGAACGTTGAACAGTTATTATGAAGATTTTCGCTCCAAGAGCAGAACTGTAGGGGCTAAAACAAGTTGTTACAGTTTTCGACAGAATGTAAGTGACTCATTCAGTAAATAAGTTCTTTGTTCTCCTTGAGAGATGCAGAGCGCGACAAATAGAGTTAGTTGACGTGATTTCAGTCTGTTAAACTTAAGCTGTTCTCATGTTACTCAACTGTATTCTCTGTAATCATTAAAAGGAATGTTGCAGAAGACAGTTTCATGATACTAGGAGCATGAGATGAACTAACAAGTCATGCAGTATTACTGTAAGTCTCGGAAAATTTTGAGCTTAGTACCATCTCACCATGATCCGAACACCGTCGGATATCATCTCTTACACTTTGATTCTCTGGGATTTCAAAAATTTTCATAGCGAGATGGAACCAACACCTGAAGTGTTCAAACGATAGCTGTGGAAATGTGGTAAAACGCTGAATTGGAATTCCCACCGAAAACTTCGCGCGTTAGCAGCAGACGCCATGTTGAAGCTAGGCATTTGAAACTCGTACCACACAAAACTTTAGACTTTTAGCTGTTACTTAATACCAGTTTGAATAAAATCGGCCTGCAAATAAGCGCGCTATTTGAAATTCTTATTGGCGTATACGTTTTGAATATCCCTGTAACAGGAAAGACGCACAATATGTAGAGAAAAATATAAAGTTAATCATTCCCTTGTCACTAACAATTTCCTTGACCGCATTACGTCAATGAATGAAATGAAGCGATAGAGGAACCGACAGTTATATATGTAATATTTCTGCTTCCTTTCAAGCTAGAAAGGAAGGGATGATAATGACAATGTTATTCCTGGTGCCTGGACGGACAGCACCATAAGGTCAAATATCCTCCTATTTAGAAGAAATCTAATGAGCAAGATAAGCGAGTTAATTATTACATCGAGGGGGAATTTCAAATGAAAGTCCTTCAATATCATGCAAATCACTGTTTTCATCTGCAATGAAAAATGGTAACTAGCAGCAGAATCCGTTTGCCTAACATGCGTTTAAACTTCAGAGCAATTCAGGGGACGATATGAGAGTAAGAGAGAAAAAAACAGAAAGGAGAAGTCCGTACAGCGTACATACAGTTTCATTTTTTTATTTCATCATTGTGAATTAGACCCCAGCTCCTTTATGATTATGGGCTGGTTTTGTACGACAGAGATTCCGTAGCAACTCACTAATATGTCCACGTCGTCAACGCGCGTTAGTGTTATATCATTCTATGAACGCAATTCACAATAAAGCATAATTTTAAACTTAACATTAGTGGGAAATTCCAAACTATGTAAGTTAATATTGGAATGGAGGTTCCGTTACCGACCGTTGAATCGTAAACACTACTAGAGTACCTAGAACTGTGATTATGTGGGCGGAATAAAACGCTTTTTGCAAGTTTGTTACTACAAAACCAGCCCTGAACCATAGTGTAGCTGGTCCCTCAATCATTTGACATTGCAGTTATCATAATAAGCAATGCATGTTTGTAAATGATGGAGATATATGTAGGTTTGTATAAAGATTTATATAATTTCTCTTCTGCTTTGGGTCTTGGTCTGGTATATAAACAAAGTGTGAAGAGTGTGTGTATTGTGGATAGAGTTTGGAAGCATATTTTCTTCCACGCTTCCTTATTTTTGGGTAAAAGTATATATACCATTCGTTTCTATGACGAAAATCGAGAAAATGACGATAACAAGTTGAAGAGCAACTTGGTTTCTGCTAGTTTTCATTCTTCTGAATACATACCTCCATACTCAGGCTCCGGTAAGAATTTCACGGGCTTGCCAAAGAGGTCCGAATGATAGCCGGAGATATTCGGCTGCCCACAAGGTAGCTGTAGTTATTTTATGGATGTGCAGTATGTTATGTAATGAGAGGTGGAAGTTTTTTCCCTCTGCAACTTGCTTAGTATTCTCCATACTTCCACTTGTCTGATGCACGTGCAGAAGTCAAAGTGAAGAGACTCTGTCCGGAGCGTTGTGATGGGAGGGAGCTGACGATGAGGTTGTTGCGCTTTTCCCTTATTCTATTGGATGTTGAGTTTCATGCTTTCTTCATACCGTTCTTCTATTAGGATGGAAAGGGGAGGAAGAGTATGTGAAAGTACATTGGAAAGGACAGGAATTGTAAGGAATGGGAAATGAAAAGCATACAAGAAAGAGTTTAGGTTGGTTGAAGATTTTTGTGAGCATTGTCGTGAGATGATGGGAGTGAGCGGGTGAAAAGTGGATGTGAGTAAAAATTGGATGTATGGCGACAAGAAATATACAGTAGTAGAAGTTCGGGAGGGTGAGAGGGAAAATGGGAGAAAAAACATGGAACGGAAGAAGAAGATAGGACTAAGTAAGGATTGGGCGGCGGCACCGTGTAGTGGTGGATAGGTAAGTAAGTCGGTTTGACGGAAGAAGACTGGGGGGAGTTGGAAATTGGAAGGTTTTTGGATGCATTCAGGTAATGTGATAGATGTCTTCATTCTCAAAGTAGAGCCTATTCGTTATTCCACTCAGCTCGACTGTGTCTTGATCTCCGAGACGCGTGTACGACATTCCTGTTGGTCCACGGTGGATCTTGGGCTGCGTATGGAAATTGGTAGGATTTTCGGAGGGCGAAGAGTAAATCATGGATGAATCCTCCACTTGTTTCTCCCACTGCGTAATTAATTATGACAAGAAAAAAGTCTTAGAATAACCACATAATATAATAGTCTCTTTCCAACTTATACTTAGTACTCAGGGCTCTACGACTGGATTTACTCGATTCAAAATGACATAGGATGGATTCGTGAGGGTACAGATAGTACGTGCGGACAGGGAACATCTATACAGAGAAGGGGGAAAGAAAACATGTTACTTATCTATCCAGTTTATATAGATATCGAGAAAACCTGTCTTCTCTTTCTTGGTCAAGGGGGAGCTTTGTAAGGTATGAAGAAAGTCTTTCGAGAAAGTAGCGGGAGCGGGAGGTAGGAAATGTTTGTTGGAAATATCTACGTGAGAGAGGATAAAGGTGGTTTTGAGTAATTTGCACCCGTCAATAGTTGCCTACGAAGGATACAAGGCATACGAAGGAACAGCGTGTGGAGGGGGAAGAACGAGCTGTGTATTATTAACTTAGTTATCTGGCATCATGTACTGGATATTGCTAGCAAAAATTCTCTGGTGAGGGAAAAGAGCCGCTGAAGGGAATAAATTGTAGCATTTTTAAATTAGAATTGTAAATTGGGCTCGTAAAATATTTCTCGGGCGGGTTTCTTGGTAGAAGTGAAACTGAAATAGTGTTGCAAATTTGTGTACGCTTGGAGTTTGATAGAAGAGAGTGATTCTGATTGTAGCGCACGTGCGAGGAGAGAATATTTGATTTTGAGCAAGACAGGTGCTGCATATCAATAAGTATATTTTGAAGTACTGGGGAGAAAAGGGAGCAAGACATCGCTTGGGGAGCGCAAATATATTTCCAGCTTTCTCATCTATCCCGATTGCGATATCACCTACCTGCCGCCTTCCCAAAGGTACGACCGGAACAGGCCTTAGTTTTGATCTCCAGAGGGACGAGTAACGGACAAAAATGAGGCTGATTAATAGGAGGACTAAGATTGAGAGAAGGCATACTACGGCAGATATTATTAAAGTCTTCAGAATCACAGCGTTATTTGGTTGAATGGCTTCCTCCGCTTGTGATTCCTGCAAATAGGTATTTCCAGCCCGGGTTGAGCTCTTTAAGTAAGCTGGATTCGGTTTCTGAAAAGAGAAAAATAATTATTTTAGCCCCAAGGAAGATCCAGGTCTATTGTGTGCCTACATTTAAGTCTCTGATGGCTCGAATAGCGCGAGAAGCATTTCTGGGAAGAAAAAAGTTTAGAGAAAGAGAAATTCGAGCGTCCTATCCTCCTAAGGAGTATGATATGTAGGACTGAAAAGTCGAATCCTGCTTTCAGAAAGAATGGGAAGCGGAAGGGATGAGGGGAGGTAGGTGTTGGTGATTGAAAAATTGATAATTGGGAACTGTGGGCCGGTTATTTACTGGCTCGGCTTTTTAGTTGCCCAGAATGATGTGTATGGAGAAACGCAAGTTCAGTTCTTGCTGTTGTGGTGTATAGCGCTAAATTAAGGTAGCACGTGTAGAGTGAAGTTCGTAAATCAAAGGATTAAGTTGAACCTGAGGCTGAGACATGGACGGGGAAGAATTGAATTAGGTGGAATAGGAGTCTGTTAAGGACGAAGTCGGGAAAGAGAAGCTATTATAAAAGCTCTTCTGCTCGACTAAAGATCTCAGAGGGCGGAGTCCTCTCGTTCAAGTTTTGACGCGGATAGAATAAGTTGGGATTAAATTTAGAGATGGAAATGTGTAGTTTTTCTCTCCTGTATCTTTATTGTGTCTGTAATTCAGACTCTGTATGTGGACGATTTAGAACGATGGTTATGTTCATTTTGCTAATGGCTTTTTTTTCAATTTCCCTCGTTTCAATACCCTATTGACTGACAGGAGACAGCTCAGAGTGGGAAAATGAAACACGTGGCTTTAATTTAGCTAATGGAAAATGTTAAAATTGCATTAGATTCTTATCTTGTTTTCATCCTCACGAGAAATGAATTTAACCGGTAGCAAAGTGAGTGTCAGGTTCCGATCGTGCACGATATAACACAACAAAGAACAGTTACGGGGTGAAAGTGAAACTTCCCGACTTTTTTCGAATTTGACTCAGTTGTGTTCATGAACCGGGAGGAAAGGAATCCGGAGTTTGTGAAATACAAATCTGGAATTCTTCAAAGGAACCCAATGGAGAAGAAAGCTAATGATCATCGAGGTTTTTGAGTTGATTATGTAGCAGAGCTTTTGTATTTGTTGTATTGTCGGATTCAGTATTCCTTGTATTCTTTGGAGTAACTGTATAGTAACACAACATAAACGATATCTTAGAACGTTTCTCAGGTTTTGTATTGCATACACAATATGGCGTGTACTGATTGATAGGAATGGAACACTCTAGTGGCCACTACTACCTGCATACATACGTTAACTAGTGGAGAATTTAAGAAATTTGTGCTCTTGGTAGGCTAAGTTAAATTATAAGGTTGCACGTTTAATTGCACGTTTCATACAAAAACAAGTGTTTTTCGGTTTAACCAAACAAGCCTGATAGGCTACAACTAATTGAATTTCTTTCTTACGATGGAATCACAGTTACTGTAATCGACAGTCAAACATCTCGTTCTACTCATTCAATGGGTTTTTGAAATCTTTATCACTGATTAAGTCAAGATAATTGCTACTTCCCGTATAACCGCAACACTGCAACTTAAGCAACTATAAAATTCTGAACATCGTACCCAATTATACGTATTAAATATTTTCAAGTCGAAGGACAGCTCGATTCAAAACTAAAGTGAACAATAATGTGATACACAAAAAATCCCCAATTCCAATGAAACCCTCTGTTAACAGAACCTATTCCGTTTAACCAGTTATTCGAGTTAACCCAGAAGAACTGTGATACAGACCAACAGTGACGGGACCAGCTTCACGACGATTATAGGCTGGTATCATAGCAACTAACTTGCAAAAATGCTTCCGTCCACACTACGAAAGCTCAACGTAAGAATGTAATGTGCACGTTTCAGCCATCGGTAACGTCACCTCTCTTCCCCCAATTCCTGAATATTGTTGTATTTCCCAGCAGGATGCATGAATGGACTTACAATTGCCCTTTTGTCAGGCAAGGAGACCCTCATTCGGTTTATTTGGACTTTTAGAGTGAGAGTACCCTTTTGTGAATTGCATGCATAAATGTTATCCAGTAAATATGACCTCTCACCAGATTAGCACAATCAAATCACAACCAATGTTTGCTAGCAATCGGCTGCAGCAATTTCAAATAAGAGTTAATTGAATTTTTTACTGTACACCCGGCTAGTTTTCAATTTTTCCAAAAAGTACATTGTAAACAATTGTACAAGCAGTGATAAGCAAATGTACTTAATGCTGCGCATGAATTGGATGCCTAATTGTGTACAAGGTATTCAGGTAGGCAGCGTGCACGTCTTCAAAAATATTACGTTTCCAGGACTATCTTTCATATTCGAGCATCACCCACCACCGTTTGTAACGGAGTTTATGGACGAAGCCTACGTAGGAACCTAGCCTCGCCAATTCAACTTAAGGCCAAAGTATGAGAGAGAGAAAGAGGGACGTGAAAGCGATGAAAGTTACGTAATTTGAGGATTTGTGATGGCGGACAAATTCTTTTACTTGTTAGGAGAGAGTGCGTAAGTTGTGAAGAAAGTTGAGTTTATAATTCATTAGGTAGCCGTCGGGAAGTCGGGGTGTTCCTTCCATATCCATCTCATCTTCCTTCCTCATGTGATTCAGTGGAAGTAATTCATAGGGTTTATAGGATGTAATGATCCTCCGAGCTTCCCTCTTCTACAGCGTTATGAGTATTAACAAAAACATTGAGAAGGACTCTTAGAACTGTATGCGGATTATTTATACAGGGAAACAGTTGGGTAGGATGGGTGTTACGCGAGCAGTGTAATTTATTACATGATGAAGCATGAAAAATCTAAAGGGAATTCCCTACCAGAACATCCTCAGCTCTTATATCGTAGAGTAAGGAGCCGGTGTGTGTAGAAACGGGGACGTCGGAACCTAGCAGGATCGAAGTGATGCGGATATTTTTCGTCTGTAAGTGAGAGGCTGGTGGGGAGACTGGAAGATGAAGAGGAGCTGAGGGAAATGAAAGTCTAGGACCAGGACTTGTTCCGTGCCAGCCAGTCACAGTCTGCAGGGTCCTCACATTATGGTAACTTGTTTGGGAAGAGAAAATACCATAGCGGAGACAGGAGCTGGAAACTCAAAGCTATTGGGGAAAGCGAGAGACCTGGCTCGGAGCTTCTCTGTTTTCTGGCGTGCACGGAATAGAGACAGCGGGTCAGGGACGTAGAAAATATCGGAGCTGCAGAATACAACATCCGAGGCTGGGAAAGAAACAAGATTCGATACCAAACGAGCTAGCAGTTAGCAGGTCTTGGTCTTCATCCTTGAATATAACAAGGTGAAAAGAGAATTAAAGTTCGGTGTTGAGAAAGTCAAGTGCTTGTAGGGCAGACGCCGGTGCCGCGAGAAAAGTTAACTTTCAACTGGCACCCATTTCATGAGAGTAAAATTTATTACTTTACGGAACTGGCATATATTAGTAGCGCCATTGCGCTATTTATGCCATCCTTACTTGAGCCATGACATCAGGGAGTTGCATCTTAATCTCCTATCTCCTACGCTCTTCTTTTTTATCGGCGTGGATGAAAATGAGTATATAATTAGCGGCGAAAATCATGTCCGATACTATTTAACATCCTGTGATACTTTCCGATGAGCTCATCTTCTCGGGTAGGCCGAAACCAAAGCTGTATCCCCACTCCTAAGATACTCAAAGAAGTATCTAAGAGGAGGGAATACACATGCATCCAGCTAATCGATAATTGCAAGAAACCGGAGGAAGATATTTGTCACGCATGGGTTTCGTATATCATAGGTCGTTGTATGATGGGAAATGTGTTGTAAAACTTTAAGGATTGCCCAACAGCAATTCTTCTGCATTAAATCAATTACGAGAATACAATTCTCGTTCATAGAGAGGAAATTATGAGAATCGTATCATATTGGATTAAATCTGAATGTAGCCACAACTTTTGGAAATATCTTGAGGGTGTATGTTTCAAGTGCGAAAAAGGCAAATTGGTATTTTAAGATGCGATACAGAAGACGTGCTTGATAAAATTAAAGTAGTGCGGGCGATGGAAAGCAAAAGAGACAAAGAGCGATGATGAAGGAGTAGGCGTTAGGTTAAATATAAGTGTTCTTATAGGGAAGAGTTATTTATGGTTACTTGAATAAAGTTAAGCAACCAAGAAAAGGAATTATGATGAGGGATAAAGGTTGTCTCATCGTTCGTGAATCCATTTGTTTTATCACCTGGGTTAAAGATTAACTGGGGGAGACGAAGGCTGCTTTAGAAAAAAAATGCGAAAAAACTAGCTTTTTCAACAAAGGCGAATAAGTATTCCCGCACCTTCCAGAACCCAGGAAAAGAATAAAATTATGCTCTCTTTACAGCAAATATGCAATATTCTTGGAATTAATTTCCCACAATAAACGCAACAATTTATGCACTGAAAAAGCGGCAAGAACTGTAGAGTTTGGTGCTATGAAGTACGGGTTCTTGCCGCTTTTTCAGTGCATAAATTGTAGCGTTTATTGTGGGAAATTAATTGCAAGAATATTGCATATTTGCTGTAAAGAGAGCATAATTTTATTCTTTTCCTGGGTTCTGGAAGGTGCGGGAATACTTATTCGCCTTTGTTGAAAAAGCTAGTTTTTTCGCATTTTTTGCGGTAGTATTTTTATTTGTGAATTTTTCGGTAAGAATCCCTAATGTGGTGGGTAATTTCTAGGGGCATGCACAGGCCAACTAAACTTTTGACCAGGATTAACTAAACTGCGTGCATCCTTTTCACTGCAAGCCCTAATCCTGTACTATATACATCCTATCCTAAACTAATTAGCAGTTGTGATTAATCGTGGTCAAAAGTTTAGTTGACCTGTGCATGCCCCTAGAAATTACCCACCACATTAGGGATTCTTGTTTTAGAAGTGTTAGTACTTTTCTAAACTTTTTGTCGGACTCTTGTCCGGAATCCTTTTTCAACTCTCGGGTTTTTTTTCTCGGGTTTTATTATGTAATTTTTAGTGTCACGTACTAAAAACCATACCCAAAATACTATCTAGAATGTCCGGGAAACGTGATTAAAAGTGTGAAAAGGCTCCGGGTAGTAAAAGCTAGGGACCGCGCCCAACGTTTTGCCGGATAAAGAAAGTAAGAGCATGTAATAATAGAATGGGGACAAGATAAAAAGGGCCAAGAGAAGTTAGGAGTGGAACGATTCTGGAAGCTTGTCCATAAGAATTACATATGCGTACATAATAAAGTGAAAGGGAAGTGGGCACTTGCCCGCACTACGTGCGGATGCAGTGTTTGATACCATGCGCTCGCACCGCTACGCGACCGTGGGAACCACCACGAAATCGCCGTTCATCGAAGGGATTTTAATATTATATATATATTATATATAATATAATATATAATTTTAACATGGGCAAGATAGGAGCTGAAATAGTCTGAATATAAGAAAAAGCTAGTAACAAGGCTGCGAGGCGAGTGGGTGCTTAGTGCTTCTGTGCACCACGGTGTCCAGTCCACGGTGAGTACTGAGTACGCACCAGCATACTCGCAGTCTACCGTAATGTACATAAGCACCCACTCACCCACCCCAGCCTTGCTTTGGAGTGCCTTGATCGGGAGCACTTGAAATACTTTCTTGCACTTGGTTTTCTTTTTGTGAGTGGAGGAGATTGAGAAAGATTCCCTTGTTTCTCGGCTGCGGGTCTCATAACAAGTACAAAGTTTGGAAGAAAGAATACGATGATTGCTCAAGGTGAATGTTTGCTGCTTAGTGGGGGAAGATCAATAGTGAAGTGGGATATAAGACGAGGGTAAAGTAGAGAGGAGTGCAATTGAAATGTTGTATTTTGTTATCCTTGTTGTCCACGATTCGCTGGTTTCTTTTAACTTTTGTTTTTATTTTAGCGAGTGAGGCTGTTGCCCTGGAAAGCCAGAGAAAAATAATATTGGCTTTCAAGGAGAAAAGTCTGTAGCTGAGTAAGAAGAAGATTTGGGGGAGAAAGAAAAGAAAGTTAATGCTGGCTTTCTCCTTGTCCTTACTTACAAGATTTGGGCATGTAGGGATTTGGTAGAAAAGATTATTGTATGAACGTGGTCTGTGGTGGCGGTGAAAGTAGGCGTCGGATGGTAGTTAACTCGGTTGTGTTGTTAGGTAATGGAACGATTTTCGAATGGGTTCAGTTCAGTTGGTGTTTAAAAGCAAGGCAGTTACAGAATTGGAAGAATTGTGTGCTTATGTATTTTTCCCGTCCACGTAGCCGGTTCTGCTCTAGATTTGCCAATAAAACGAGTAAACTTTTTTCACAAGTGTCTGTCCTATTATAGTTTGTGTCAATTTCTTTTCCCATCTTTGATCTTACTTGGGCGGATCGGTTGGGTTTCTTTTTGTTTGTCTCACTTTCTGGCTTGAAAAGCCTTAGTGGTTTCCTGGTGATTAACAATGTACTTTTTCCCGGATTAGCTTTCATGTGTTAACTTGCTAATGCTATCTGCTATGCTATGCTACTTGTACAATCTATGCTGTCTTGTTGTAACAGAGTTCACAACTCTCCTGGTCCTGATTTACTCCCACTGGAGCTATAAAAGCTCCAGCATTTCTGTAAGCAAACTGATACTTTTGACTTTCACGGAATTACACATCAGCTCTCTCACGCAGTTTCTATCTTGCAGAAATTATCCAGTTATTCTCACCGACATACTTCATCAAACCAATTAGTTCTTTTTAAGAACTCGGAATCGGTCTAAGAGCATTTTATCTCTAGCTTCTCAAGTTGCGCATCTGCTCTAAGCTCAGCATTACAACCTGAGCTCATCTACATCGATGGTCGATGACCCCAACATCAGTTTCGAGCTGTACGTCGTGGTAATCTGCCGTTTTCAGAGATAATGTACCTCTGACACCTCTTTTTATTGTACAATGCATTTTTCCTTTCCTCCAGTGAATATGAGCGAGAGTCTAAGCGAAAGAAAACTAACTTGGTGATTCCAAGTTGTTAAATTTTTACGAAAAAATGTTAGTACAAGTCGTTTCAAATATTATACAACAGGCTGTTTCTGTGGTGCACTTCGAGATGATGAGGGTTGGATGAAAGTTACATGCAATAGAATATGAGGAAACAGCAGGAAGGCTTCCTCGTTGGTGTCTATTTGTTGAGTTTGCCGCAAACGCCCGCATTTATTTTTTTAATCTCTTAATCTAACCATATGAACGTGTAATGGTGTGCAGGGAGAGAGGCCAAATCTCATTTCCTTCCTAAAGCCACCACACTAACGACTAAATTTAAATTTCCTAACTTTGAAACGATGAGAAACTTTGGTAAAAATCAATCTTTTGTTGGAACCCAGTCCATTTTCAAATTGGGTTTTAAATTCAAGAAATAGGTTAGGTGCGACCTCGAGGAATTATGTAAAAGTTGATGATTGCTTGCCTCTACTTGTTTTGTGCATATCTGCTATGGCTCTAGGTCCAGGGACTTGCAAGTCAAGTTGCAGTTTGCATTGGTGGCTTTAATTTTCAGTATTTTGCATCCGGACTCTGCCTATACCAATTCTTCAATAATATTGAATATATGCGGCAGTTAGGGCAATTGAAGCAGCTCAAGATTGAAGGGGATATCAAGAATGGCGCTTCCGTGAAATCATTATCTGCATTATCATGTACATCATGTGATCACTTTGCAGGTCTTGAATCTCCTACGTACTGAATTTAATTACGGCATTTCTTAATTCAGAGTTTACGGAATATGATAAGCTGTCAGGGCGAAAAAGCATCTCCATAAATTTCCTACTTCGTCATTCTCTGCTCTCTTTAACGTTCCCCAGTATGCAAAGCTGAAGGGGTAACGTCTAAAGCTTGTCTTACGCATATCCTTCACGCATATGCTAGAAGACACTATTAAATAGGGATTTTACTCAACTATCAGATCAATCGATCAAAGAAGAAAAATTTCATAAAATGAGAGACAAAATCAGATGCATTCGACTTTGTGATGTATTGCCGAGAAAGGTAGTATATGGCGCTGATTCCATCCGATTGGAAATTTTAAACTTGATTCTAAACTCAAGTTGATTTGTTGGTGACTTGAAAGAAGAACATAGAGAAAGTTGTTGCAAAACTCGAGGATAGCTCGGAGGAGTGTATGTGTAATATCTTTGGAGATGAAGGGAAGTGTGTATTATTGTGGTATGAGTGTGAGAATGTTATCAATTGGCTAAAAAGATTTAAGGCCAAAAAAGTATTTGTTACTCACTTTAATTTCAAGGAAGGCAGAATCCTGAGGAAGCGAAGACGAAAGTTGAACATTGAACGATTGGGCTTTTTTTGAGGATAGGAAGTTTTCACGCTGATGAGTGAAGTGATAACGTGGGAGAGGTTGTTGTTTCGTTTCCTCATCAATAATTGCTTTATCATCAATAGTTTTCCGGGTAGTTGGGGCCAATTGTAGGGGAAGCTTGTTTCCGTGTTTGCTGTTGCTGCTAGTCGTTGTTTCAGAGGATTCGGAGAAAAGTTGGGTCTCGGTTTGATTATTCTTCCCTCCTTGTAGACCTGTAAAAAACTCCGCCACTTCTACTTTAAGCCCATAATGTGCTACGGGAAGAGTCGGTGATCCTTTCTTTTTTTCCTTTAAACGCGAAAAAGTTCGTGAAGCAGTTTCATCCTTGAAGTAAGAGAGGGTGGGAAGTTTTGTAGCTATGACTATGACGGGGAGTGGAGTGGTGAAGGGCGGAAGGGCTTCTTTAGTGGCTGGAGTTGTTTTTGTTGTTGTACCAAGTGCGGAAGGGTTTGAAATTGTTGAGACTTTTCCCCCTGCGAATAATTGAGACAAGGGAATAAAAAAACTAGATTAAGATGATGGAAAATTAAAAAAGTCAGTACAGACATAAATACGTAAAGGGGAAGGACAGTGTAAGGCTCCAGCTTCCCTATAATTATGAGCGGGTTTTGTAGACAGAGATAAACGTGTATTTCTGTAGAATGCGTTTATTTTACCGTACTGGTTTTGTCATAGCGATAGATAGAATACGCGGGCTTTATACAAAGTACATTCTATCTATCGCCATGACAAAACCAGTACGGTAGAATGAACGCATTCTGCATGAAAATACGCCTTAAACTCTTGCGGACAATAGGTACTGTGTTGAACAGTTTAAAAATTGTTAGCATAGCGTTTTCGCTTCAGTGTTGCATAGTAAAATAAACATCGCCTCAGCCTTTAAGTTCACAGTTGCATAGTTGTTGATTTTTCAAATATTTTTCACACTTACACCGATGACATTTTCTGATAACCAAACCCCGTATTTTCTATTTTGCAAGTATTCCAGTACCCAGAACTTCTGAATTAAAAATTACAATTAGGTATTTAAGGGGGATGCAATATTACCCCGTCTAGCTGTGGCCCTATCTTAATGAAAACGCAATGGCGACCCTCGCCCTCCCACATGATCTGGATTCACGTAGCTGGTGCGGAAGAGCTTTAACGCCTGTTTCCATGGAGTCCGGTTCGGGACCGAAGTATGATTTTGCGGGAAAACTCGGTTACCCATATTCAACGGAGAGGAGACTTTTGAAGTCCTTACAACCAGCATACAGAATGCCTAATAGGCAAATAGTAACCATAAGAAGCAAATGCGAGACTTGTCCGTTCTTGTTGCTCCTGATGAAACCCAAAATACAGATAAGGGAAAGATTTTTTTCGCAGATCCTGGTGTGAGTATGCACAAGGATTTAATTAGCATTAAGTTTATATCACCTGACATAGAACTCCGTGATTCTGTTATACACAGCTATACACAGACATCCATGAACCGCTTCATCCGCGTTCAAGTATTAATAATACAACGTACTTTCACATCATGATTGAATGCCCACAATATGTATGTAATAGAATTCAACTTAAGAGACAATTACAGAACGACAACCTAAACAGAGATAATTTTTTGCAAGAAATTCTCGCGACAGAAGAAGAGGCTACGACACTTGAAAGTTTCTGGAAATATGCCATGATTAGGAGGAGCTTCTTTCTAGAAGAATGATAAATAACTTTGTTAAAGAGATCTCGAATCGTACAACTCGTTGTACGAATCGTAATGTTATTTTCAATTGCAATATGAATCAGGGAATGTAATACTGAGGTATTGTAGGGGCTGTGCTAATAATTCTAACGGCCAAATCAATGGAATAAATTTATCTATCTATCATCTATACAACGTACTACAACCGCCTTTTTCAGTATCTGGGCTTTACAAACTCGGTTATCACTTACTCGGTTTATTATTTAAGAAACACTCAAAACTGGAATGAAACGGATCAAGGTCTGGAAGAACAAAGAAAGCATGCGATTCTCCGTTTAAAAATTTAAAATCGCGATCATTCCGTAAAATAAAAAGGCTGAGACTAGATAGGTTTGAACTAATTCACTACGACTCAAGGCCCGGAGTTCACGCTATATTTCATAGTCCACCGAAACTTATAGTACGTCCACACTATGAGCGCGTATTAGTGTTACGCCATTCTATGAACGCAGTTCACAACAAACTATAAGTTGGAATCCATTTTAGGATTACTAGTGAGAAATTCTAAAATATACACTTGATATTGGAATAGAACCCAACGCATTGTAACATTAACATATTTATACGAGAGCTATCAATTTCATTTATATACTAAATATATTTACGCGCGAGCAGGTAACAAACAAATCATTTGCCGTTGTAAGGGCCCAGGCCACATATCGACGAATAAATCCATTAAATTACATTATTGGAATAGAGGTTGTGTTACCGACCAACCGTTGAATCGTACACACTACAAGCGAACGTAAGGCTTTAATAGTGTGGACGAGAAAATATAAATTTTGCAAGTTTGTTGCTACAAAACCAGCCCGTAACCATTGTGGAGTTGGCCTCTAAATAGTATCAAGAGTGAGCGCACGCTGCACGATCAGCAGCAAACAGCGGCTGGGATCTGCATCTGCAGAAAGTGGAGAAAGTCCGTGCAGGCTAACATACCAGGAAGTTGGAGTATCTTTGATAACGCTAAAATAGTAGATAGATGAGTGAGCTACACATAACGGGAGTTGAGTGATGAACTATGGAGAATAGAAAGATGGTACTAGTAGTATAATGCATGTATGTATGATCCCATGTTTGTTGTAGTAAGTAGCCAAGGAAGTTTTACTTGACGGGAATAGGATGAGATCCATTCCAAAGGCGGAAGAAGATATATTTTCAAGTTTTTATCATAGAGAGAGAAAGAGATGGGAGCATTTAGGAGTTTGAAGTAAATGCTCTATTTCCCATGTCAACTTAATTTGATGTATTTAATTGGACGTTTGACGAAGTATTACAGCTTCATAGTTTGGATGGAGGCTAATGGGAAGTTTGGACATGGGAAAAGTTGTTGGTAATTAATCTTAATCTTCTCCTTCTTTCTTCCTCTTGTTCCAAGAAAATCCCTCTTTTCTTCTCGCCCATCTGGGGATATGGAGCACATTCCGGTAGAATGTGATCGGAAGAGAAGTAACTTCCAGCCTGACATGAGATTAGGTGGCGAAAGGAGACCGGGAATGGTGGAGTAAGTCTACACAATGCTCATATGTGTCTTATTCTCTTAATAGGAACAACTTTTCTGGGTGCCTCGTTTCTCCTATTTTTATCTCCTCCGTTTTACGTACACACGCTCTGATTTTCCTGAGGCTCGAACAGTGAACAGCTTCAAGGTAGCCTTTAAGTCACAGCGAGCAGAAGGAACGGGAAAAACCTTAATCTTTTGTAATTTTAGGGATAGGATATCAAGAAACGTACGTACATGTTTGCTTACCTGGTGCAAGATTTTGTCGGATTTTTTGTGGAGATAGAAGCGATTTAGTTGTCGAACGAAGACTTGTCGGCGTTGATTTTTCTAAGAGAGAAGCTTGGGATAAGATTTGGTGAGCCGATGGCACGGGATGATCTGGGCCGGAGTTGGATTGTGTTATTGCAGAGTTAGACGTTAAAGTTTTGGTCTTAGTTAGCGGCGATGGTGATGTTGTAGTCCTGTTAGTAGTACTGCTACTAGAAGATGCTTTAATGGCAACGCTCATCACTTTTATCCCTTTGGGATTGTCACATATCATTTGATCAACGTCAAGAATGACTTGTCTTTTCTGGAGTTGCAAGAAACTTTTATATGTATCCGATGACGAGGATTGAGGACATTTCCATGGATTCCCTCCAAGTTTGATGGTTTGAAGTGTTGAGAAGAATGGAGCTTCTAATATGGAGGTTGCTACAAGCTGTAAATTCTCCAGGTTGGAGCGTTGGAGATTTAGCTCAGTGAGTGAAAGGAAATTGGTAAAGAGATAGTCACGCACTAGGCTTGCTACTAAAGTCGGGGAGTCATCTAGTTCCAAGATTTTAAGATTCGCGATAGGACGAAAAGATGTAGAGTCGTACTCTATGCTCTTCTCTTGAAGGCGTGACATTAAGAGGAGAGACAAGTTGCGAAGATCTGAGAACGCACCGTTTATTATAACTTTAAGAGGGTTCTGGGATATTTCCAGAGCTTCCAGTTTCACCAAATTAGCGAATGTCTTTTGATGAATCGTGTCTACTTGATTGGATCGAAGGTCTAAACTTCGCAAACTAACCAAACCGTTGAAAATAAAATCTGGTATGGACGAAATTTGATTGCCATGCAAATTCAACTCCTCCAGATTACTAAGGTTGAGAAAATCTGTCGTTGATAAGGAAGAAATCCTATTGTCCTCCAATTGAAGGGAACGTAAGGATGGTGGGAGATTTTGAGGTACCTTGGTTAATCTGTAAAAATCAAAATTCAAAAGTGCTAGTTAGTTTTTCTTGCGGACATACGGATCAAGTTTGTGTATTGAGTGTTACGGAAAGTCAGGAGTAAAACATTAAGAGAGTAAAAACGGAAGTTTGAGTTTTAGCTTTGACGCGGATGTACGAAACAGAGAAATACGATTGTGAATAAAGCGGCTGAAAATAAAAGCTGAGCCTTGCCTAAGATTTGACGCAGTATTATATCGGGAAAGTGTCGTGCGGGACTTGGATTTCGTATTGTTGTAAGGCAAAAGAAAAAGCCAAGCAAAACAGGCGAATAGAAAGTCTAGAAGAAAAGAGAAAGTTAGGAGAAAATACAACTCAAAGGGGGAATTGGAGGGCTGTAGTGAGCTGCTTGAAAATTAGAGTCAGATCGTGACAGAAGACGGGAGGATAAACGTAGAAGGGATAAACGGTTCCAATTTTCGGCGCCAAGGAATGAAAAAGCATAATAATGCACTCTCATTAAGAGTTCTATTTATTTCTTCGACATGGAAAAGTTTTTAGCGTCAGGAAGGAGAATAAGATGCGGTAGTAAAAGTAGAGCATCAGAGACTTCTAGGGATTTCAAGAGAGCTTTGAATGAAATGCCTTAATCTGAGCGTATTATTTGCAAATAATTTGTTAAAAGTATTTGGTAGGCAAAGAGGGAATGAGAATAAAAACTCGAGGGGAGAAATGAAAGCCTAAGAGACTGGATGGCGGTGAATTTTCGGTAATTTTTTCCTACTTCTTGATTTTTTTGAGGGAGTGCCACTGAGATTTGAATCCATAAAATTTTAATTTATGGATAAAAGGAATCCTCACATCTGGCATTGCTTCTTCAAGGCTATATTAAAGAATATGTTAAAGACGGCGGTGGTGATCGTGGAGCTCTGGGTGGGTCGAGGATAGTGCATGTATATTTTTACTAAGGTAAGTACTTATTCAGCTCTACATAATAGATGTAGACGTTCAGAAATAAAACAGAGGCAAGTTGGAAAATTACCAGAGGCCACATTTGTGTCAATTAATAATAATGCAGCGACGGGGTTTGTAACTTTTTTCCGAAGAGGAAGAGGACGCATTCAAGGGATACGGCACGAGGACATGGGATTCAGATTCACCCTGCCAGGATCAGCTCAAGGAGGGAGAAAGTCGGAGGAAAGATTTTCTTTGTTCAGAGGTAAAGTTTGTACGGCAGGAAGCACTATTAACAGGGCCAAGAGAGGACTACGCCGTAGCGTAGCATGATCATTTAAGAACAAGAAAAAAGTTTTTGCTAGCGGTTAGTCTCAGTGGTGGTGGTGGCGGCAGCGTTGGGGTTTACGTATTTTTTTCCTTTTTCCGCATTAGGATTTGCTCGAGTGGGTGTGGGTAAGGGTAAGATTGACTAGCTTGTCTTCTCTCCAGTTTAAAAGGAAGTGTTTGGGTGGAGAGAATAGTGTTTTACTTATGTTGCTATGCTATGTGAACGTAACTGTGTATATTCTTTACTAAATAACTTTAGAATGCCCGCGCTACATTTAATACGCTCCCATACGCTGTATAACACACACGTATGCCACTGAACTAATGCTGAAACAAACCTCAATTACTTAATTGCTCCAGTACATTTACAAATGCTCTCTACGTCTCTACGTGGGGAATGTGGAGTTCGTGAAAGCTAAATCTCATCCTAAGCTTTCCCTCAACTTAAAAGAGATTAGAGGTTGAGACTAGTAATATTATAGTAGTGAGTGACTACGGATTAACAACATAGTGTCGACGAGGATTGAGACGGATTATTGGAGAAATCTGACTGTGTCAAGTGGATGAGGAGGGAGCTCCGGGTTATGGAAGCAAGAAATATACGAGCAAAAAGAGGATAGAAAATGGTTCAGGCCAGAACATATGCGGGAACGGCGAGGACTTACGGAGAGAAACTTAGCAAGTTTTCCAATGATATTGCTTCTTGCGTAGTAATGTGCATTAGCGTATTCATAGACAGAAGGACGAGGAAGGGGAAGGAAAGCGAGACAGGGAAAGTGGGAAGCGAGATAGAGAGGAAAGTAAAGAAGAAGAGATTGAGAAGAGAGTTTACCTTGGGTAAAATGCCCCGGAGGAATTGTGACTTGTGGTTAGGAAGGATGATGCGGATTCTAAATGAGGGAAGATATGTGAGAGCATTTCTTATTTTCTTATGCATCAAATAAAGAGGAGAGTATTAGGAGCACGGAATTAATGATGGAAGCGTATTAAGTGAGATAGCCCTAAAGACGTGTGAGTCAAGCAAGCTCGCATTCTCTTTAGAGAAAATGGCTGGCGGAAGGCGGGAGATAGAATTCTAACGGCAGGAATCTTACAGTTTCGGGATAGGAGATCACTGCCGGACAGCATGGAAGAAGTGCTATAAGTGCGGTGGGGAGTAAAACTTTTTAACAAACTAAACCATATTATAATCCTCTCAGGGGTCATTACCATGAGTAGAAGTAGAAATCTGGCTTGTTTCGGTATGGAAAAAAGTGAAGTGTCGTCTTCTTATTTCTCTTCGTCTCTCCTCTTCTTCTTCGATAGGAGAAAGTTGGAGAAGGGCGGACATAAGACACGAATATGGGGCTTGTGTCGCAAAGATTAGAACATGCATGAGAACTCAGTTTTCCTCAACGCCAACATTGTTCTTTTGCTTGCTGGCTGCTCCTGCTTTGCTGACTCTGGAGTTGCTTTGAAAAGGGCGTAACCAAGTTCTGGTATTGATAGCGGCAAGAGAGATGCGGAATGGGGAGGGGAGAGGAAGCAGCTAGTTTTTTGGACGTCTTTAAAGAACCAAGCTTAAAGCGGGTTAGGGTAGATATTTTGGGGGACGGGATAAGGGTGTAGGAGTGGAAGGGTCTGTAATGGGGAGAAGAATAAATGCTAAGCTTCTTGTAAGGGACGAGTTAAAGTTAGAATGAATGACAGCACGTGTTTAATAGAGAATAAATGGGGAAGCATTGTGTGATTCTCTCTGTAATTCCGTAATTCCGTCTTGTTAACTCTGGTAGTAAGTGAATGGATATGTTGGTGTTGTTATGGGAGGCGGGAGGTGGTTGGCTATTTTGTTGCACTCTCATTGGGACAAGATGCTAGGTGTGGGGGCGGGTAGACTGACAACCGGGAGGAGAAACCATTGATTTCCCTCCTATAGTCAGCCTCTGGTGGCGTAGTCTTGGTGCGGAATGAGTGGAGAAAGTTGTTCTCCGGCTGTGATGCTTTCATCAGTCACGAGGAGAAATGGGTTTCCGAGAAACACTCCTCCATGCATCTCTAGCATTGAAAATAGTGCCTGAAGTTTACTAGATTCAAGAAATGTCCTGTTTGTGCTTTGTGCTACGGCGCTGAGTCTACGAGACTCTTTCTTATTGTTTGTTTGAGGACATAAATCGAAGAGAGATAGAGGAGGAGAAAGAGAAAGGAAATGATAGTGATAGCGTAGACATTGCCGGCGGAAAATTGCTAGGGGTGGTGGTAGTGGAGGAGAATAGACAGAAGTAGGGGAATACTGGAAAAAGAGGAGTGTATTTGTTGGTTTATGTCAATTTTATTTGTATTGATTTCATAGAATTTATCCTCCACCCTGACTTGCGGCAATATAGTTGAGGCTGATTCCCAACAAATAGATTCATTCAAAGCAAGAGGTGGAGGAAACCCAAAAACTTGTCAGCAGTTCTGTAGAATTTTTTGAAAAATTTCATTCAAAATGACCAAGAAGAGTACGGTAACGGGAAATACCTCTGCTCTCCTTTCTCCGCTAATAGCCAAACCCATAGCCTCCTGCTTGAGTACACGTGGACAAAGAGGGAAACGAGAATGGCGGGGGAAAGTATCTCCTGTGAAGGGCAAAAAGGGTGGGTGGGTGGGCAGAGGAATTCGGAGTGTTATTGTTCATTATGGTGGAATTGTTGTCGAAATGCTTTGCTCCGGAAGCCCGAGCTAAGCCTCAGTAGCAATTACGATGGAGTTAATATTATTTTATGGTCCAGATTTACGCTTAGGTGTGTGCACTAGTGAAGATATAGGTATGGAGTTAGTTGTGTAAATATGGAGCCCCATTTCTTCTCTCTTTCTCTCTCTCTCTCTCTCTCTCTCTCTCTCTCTCTCCGTCGCATCAACCAAGCCTCTACTCGTAAAATTGCGATAAAACTGAGGAACACAATGGAGCAAACTAGCTCTAGAAAGCGCGGAAGCGTAACCTAAATTCTGCAAGCAAAGTCTTGGAATTCAAGAGCGTCGCAGCATCAGCTTGTGTATGACAATTAAGTAGAGGTAGCAAGAAGTAATGGGGGAGCTCATCTTGTTTCTTACCACAGTTGAAGACAAAAAAGAGAAGATTAAGAGAAGAGTAATGTCGATAATTGTGTAACCCACACAGCCTAGGAGTTTTGCTTAAACAGTTTCAACGAATAAGTTGGAGAATGGTTGAGGAAAAAGAGAAAAAGAAACTTCCGAGTGAAAGGCCAAGTAAAGCTGACTGAGCCTTGAAGCAGAGGAAAGCGAATGGCCAGTGGTGATAGGAGTGAGACGAGGGGAGACTTTGGTCGCGTGGAAACTGAGCGAGTGAATTAATGACGAATCTTATACTAGGAGTTGCTTTGTGTAGCTTGGATCGTCCAAAGAGAAAATTATTCCATTTGAATATTCAATTAGACTGACGGGCGGTTTGGTGTGTGAGAGGCGAAATAATCCTCTCTTCCACTCTTGTCGACAGCTTATGAAGCAGGGATGCAACGTTTCAATGGTGGTGAAGAACTTTGAGAAGAATATGGCAAGGGAGTATATATGGAGGTGGATGAGAAGAGATGTGTACACAAGGAATGGATGGAGGTGTTTGCAGTTTTACTGAGACTTGGACATGCGAAGGATTTAGCAAAGTTGAGATAAGGAAGTGAAGTGGCTGGTTAGTGTCAAGGAGGACTGGGGGGTTTTCATTGGGCAAAGATCTGCAAGGAGGAGGTTGAGAGGAGTGTGTTGACATGTGTAGGGCTCGATTGAAGTGGAAGGAAAGTGTGTGAGAGAGTTTTGTCATGTGATTATTATATTTCGGATGGGAAGTTTTAAATAGCGTTCTGAGTTCTGAGATTCTGCAAAATAGGCATCCACTGGCTGGCGGCTGGCAATTCAACTTGTTACAAGCCGTAGAGGGTATAAAGAAAACCAGCTCGCGGATCCACTCCACTCTCCACAGCATAGTGAACCCCGATAAAGGGAACCCCGGATAACTGATCTACCTCTCGACTGGTCCCCCGAAAAACTGATGTACCTGAATACTGATATCATAGGAAAACTGAGCTACTAGGATCGCTGGTACTTAATAGCCTGTTTTAATCGCTGTTCGCTGCTTTAGTTTTGTTTCAAGTAAGTATCCAACCTAATCAATTGCGCATCTATAAGAGATAAATAAAGCATTGACTACATTTTAGCCTCTTCAAGGGGGCAGTACAGTAAAGACTAAACATGGAAACAATATAATAGACATAGACACGCCTAGACAACCGTGAAATATAATAATAATCCAAGGCTTCTCGAATCTTCCTATTATTCAAGCTTCGCTCACTCTCTTCATTCGGGTAACACGGAGAAAGAGAAGTTAATGTAATTGCTAGATTGAAATGTTCTTATGTTGCTGCCTCGTTGGACCAAGGCCCAGATTCAGCCGCTGGCAGACGGTTAAATCAAAGTGGCTATTAATTAAATACATTGGTGTGGCAAAAGGAGCGATATGGCGCAGCGCAGCTCTTAAACAACATCATAAGAAGCTTCTATAATTCTGTTTGCCTGAGTTTTGGTTCCATATGATATGATTCCTTCCAGAATATTTGTGCTAAAATGAATGGAGGAGAACTAAGTTTGTGATGAGCTTTGAACTTACAGCCTAGTGTTGTATGAATGTCCATGTCTTGGACTGCATTATGTGAAGCAGTAAGATAAGTGAAAGTCGGTTCATGCAAGAGTTAGCTCCGGCGGTCGCACTATTTAGGTAGGTACAGCAGAAAAAATTGGAGATTGTAAATTGGTTGGTAATAAATACGGAGAATATAGAAAAATTTGGAGATTAGTTCAAGTTGTAAATTTTTGCCAGTCTGTTCTGCACCGTGATGCTATTATGGGATTTGCATTGAATGGTTTTGGAAAGATTTTCTGAGCTATGAGGTAGCTCCTTTTGCAGTTAATGGTGGCGGCGGGGTATACATTGTATGTATTCTTGGATTTTGGCACGGGAACTTTCACCCTAGGAAATTTCTTTGCGGGTTAGCACAATACGCTAGTACGTTATTTGGGCATTATGAAAAATTATTATTACCTAGTTTCGGATTTGAGTAAGATAGTATATGATGAGAAAGAACATGTAAAGTCGTATGTAGGCTTGAGCGGGTGATGGGGAAAGGGTGGAGTAGTTTGGGAAAGTGAGAGAAAGGCTGATGTGGTGTTTAGCAATGTAGAGAGAACGTAGATTGAAGATAACATGTATTTGAGAGAAAAGCCATAATAGAAGCAGTGGGTGTCTGTGGATGTAATGCGGTGAAGGTTGGTGATTGTGATGTGGGGATAGTAAAATCTGGCAAAGTCCTACTCATACTCCCTTCTCATAAAGGGAGATAGAGGAAGGAGAGAGGAAGGATAGAATGTGTGTGTAACGTGTGTTGCAATGAAAATGTCATCAACTCGAAGATTAATTGTGCCATTGACTCGACACTTTCCGTTAAAGCTGACGGTTCTATTTGGAGTGCCACTCAAAGGCATAAATCCATTTATTACGGAGGGCTTGAGGTCGTCGTTTACTTTATAAGTAAGAAGTAATAAGCTGACTGAGATAGAGAGTAGCGAAGAGAAAGAGAATGGTGGAGTGATTTTTAGATGCAGGGGAAAGCCGAATAAGTCTTCAGATTTTTCAACTTGGTTTCCGAGCTTTCTTCTTCCTTATATATTTGCGTGTGTATCGAGGAACGTGTGGTGATGGTTGTGGACATGCAAGCAGATCCAGGGGTTGATACAGCAAAGCAAAGAAGAGGCAGCAGACAAATATATATTTTAGGTCGAATGGCAAATAGGAAGTGCGTATGTGTTTGTTAAGCGCTCTACGGGTTTTTGATACGGATCATGATCTAGGGAAGGATGTGCTACATAACACGCATGGAATGATGGGATGGGAGGAAGGAAATCCGAGGAAGAAGCAATAAGGTTGAGTGTGTATAAATATGTTATACCTATAACATCTTATACCTGTTTCTGTTGATCCAGAGGCGAGCTAAGAAATCAAGTCGCCCGAAAGCATCATCCTCGATGGTCTCGATTGAATTCTCGTCGAGAACAAGAAGGCCGACGTTGAGGTAGCTTTCGAAGTCACTATTGCGGATGTTGGTGAGATTGTTGTGGGCACAGCGGAAATCCCGGACGCTGTTTGTGAGACTAGTGGGGATTCGGGTAAGACCGCAGCCTGAAACGTCGACGAACTGGACGCGTGAGTTCCAAAAAAAGCTCGGTAGTAGATTCTCGGTTGGATTTGAAGAGAGAATGAGATAAGCCAGAGACGGAAGATTGGAAAAAATAGTAGGGTCGAGACGAGCAATTTTGTTAGAGTCCAAATTGATGTATTGAAGGTTCCGCATATTCTATTGAAGATTAGAATAGTGGAAGAATGAGAACAAGTTGTAAATAAATGAGATAAAAAAAGTACTCTACCTTGAGGCAGATTAGATTGGAGATCAGATAGGAATTGCATTACCCACCAAAGCGAAGAAGGAAATAAGGAGGGAGAGTGGGAACGGAGGGAGAAAGCGAAGCGAAATATCCATTCTTTTTCTGTTCACGCAATATTCCTACTATCCGTCCTCGTTTTCTTCGCTTTGTATATGATAAAGGTTTTGGAATAAACTGGTTCCTTTTCGGATGTGATCGAATCTGAAGGGAAGATTTTTTCTTCGCTGCTTTTTACACAGGTACAGGTAGGAAGGAACTAGAGCAAATACGGTGTCTACATGGCCGGCCATAGGATTTATTTGCTTTAAAGGTTAACATTATGGGTTGTGAAGATATCCAAGGAATTATTGAATTTGATTTTTGTTTAGCGGTGAAAGAGAATAATTTCATGAGTACTTTTGTGGTAGAAAAGTAGAGATTCTCCTTCCAGCCTACATGACTGGACTTGGAGGGTGGTATAGAAGGAATAAATTGATTTGGGAATGACAGGGAGGAATGTGTGGTGTAATAGAGGATGGTGGTGGGATTGGCGATAGTGAAATAAAAAGTTTCGAAAGGCTGCTTTGTGTATGAACATATTTGTAACCCCGTTTCTCAGGAAAAATATGGGGAATAAGTACCTAGCTTAGCTTTTAGGAAAAAGGAGGAGAGAGGATGGAAGGAAGGTAGCGGAGAGGAAGAGAGAGAAAGAGAGACAGAGAGAGAGAGAGAGAGAGAGAGAGAGAGAGAGAGAGAGAGAGAGAGAGAGAGAGAGAGAGAGAGAGAGAGCGAGAGAGAAAGTTAAGAAATGAAAGGAAATGCGGATACTTTATAGGAACTATAGATTGAAATTGATGAGAGGCAAGACTAGGTTGAATGGAGAAAGCTGGGCGAAAGAAAGGAGCGGGCGAGTGAAGTTTGCATATTCAGGCCCTTCTTTTGAGGAGGTGAAGATGAAGACGGTAAAAAAATTTCATGCCATCAAATTGAGAGGCTGGAATGGACAATAAATATTGTGTAGGATGGGAAAGTAATAGTAGCATAGTTCAGGAAGAGGGATTTCATGGATAATCCGCAGGAATGTATCCTGCCTGTAGTTAATGGGAGTTGTTGAAGTGGTAAGCGTGTGGATGCGGAAGGGGGCAATTTTGTTGAGGAGGTCGGGCGTCGTAAAGATTGAGTATTGTAATGCATGATTTCCTCCTCGGCCGTCTGATTGAATATAAATGTAAAAGTTATGGTTGCTGTGGAGCAAGTGTAGAAAGTATGGATTGTGTAGAGGAGAAAGTTTCGGGTGGGAGAGAAAGCAATAATTCTTTCCTTATGGCCAGTCATGCGAGAAGGATTGGATACTCATAACATATTTCAAGTAGGGAAACTATATGGAACCTTCAGCGTGAACAGGTCCGCCGGGCTCCGGGGTCTCGTTTAAGCCAGTAAAAGTATTGGCAATTACTTCTCGGGTTTCTTTGGCAAAGGAGTGATTCAGTAATGAAAGTAATTGGGGATGAGGATGGAGGACGATGGAGGGACGTTAAATGGGCTCTAAATGGGAGTTAGTCAAGTGAAGCGCTTTCATGGTTAGCAAAATTGAGGTAGAAGAAAGTGTACATTAATTCATTAAGAAAATTTATCAACCTGAAATAGTGTCCCTGGGAGGAAGGAAATTAGATTATCTCGTAGATTAACACTTTCGAGGTCGTACAGTGTCTCAAGTCCGTAAACCTGTTGTAATCTATTTGAAGATACGTCCAGCAAACGAAGTCTTCTTAACTTCTCACCCGCAATAAAGTATTGCAAACTGTTCCTGCTGCAGTCCAGCGATCTCAAGTTGAAGATACTGGAATCCATGACAGAAAGTTGGGGACTGAAAGGATCATCCGAGGGATTATCTCTATCGCCAGAGACATTTCCCCAGCGTTTTGGGGTGACAATTGTAAAAGTATCAGCCCCGACCTCTGAGGATGATGAACTGTCCGAGAATGTGTCATTTTCGAACGATAACAAGTGTGGATTGTTTGTTATACGTATCTCTGTCAAATTGGCAACTAGTGTTTGAAAAACGGATTTTTCCACTTTCTCTACAAGGAACTCGTGGAGCTCCAAACGATTTACTCCAAGTAAATCCAGGGCTTCCAAGTACGGGAAGCTTTTCAAATGTTTGTCACCAGAACAAATCGTTGTCACATCACAGTAGCATTCTGTAGGACACTCTCCTTGACATAGCGCTGCGGCGACAATCAAAATAATTGTCACTTTCCCCGACATTTTCAGTACATTAGGCGTGACAACCTTACGCCCTCACAAAGTCAGATGTACATCCAAAGGTTCTCCTAATCCACGGGGTAATTGAGCGTCCTCCATCGTATGCATATTCTTTGCTCATAAGGATCTGCCTACAAACATATCCCTTTCACCTTGCTTAACTCTGCAGGAATCTTCCAAATTCTTTCCCGCATGTAGTTTCCAATTCTAATTCCGGTTAACCACAAAACATTGATAACACCGTTGCAAATCCTACTTTGCACTAATTTACCCGTTGAATTGATTCCAGTATTCCGTACCTGCTACACATACACAGTTGCCATTAAAGCAAGAAAAAGGGTCAACGAAGCACTGGATACTTTCGCAGTACAAAACTTCTCCCGGTCCTCTCACTTAGTTCATAAAGGATGTGTTAAGTGAGCAGGAGTATCAGTAATCTGTCATGTTACTGGCTGGAAATTGATATTAAACTGCCATTGATGATAATAGAATTTACAGAGCACAATAGTTAATGAGTAGAGTGGTTGAATGATGTAATTGTGAATGGCATGGAATAAGGATAATTAGTCATGGTGAAGCCGCTTTTGATTATTATTAATGTGGAATACGGGAATATAAGTTTATGGATGAGAGAAATTGGAGCAAAAAGTGGGCGTTGGGATGTTTTGGAAAGATAGAACGGGAAAGGACCTTGCTTAGACAGCCAGAGCTGATCATGTTATGTTTACAAATATGCAAGTTGAAAGGGAGAAAGTTGAATTTGTCAACTTTTACTCCTGGTATACTCATCAGGGGCGGAGCAAGAGGAAAGTTTTATGTTTCAATGGCGTAAATGGTTTTAGAATGAAGAATTGCGAGATGGATAGTCATGTAGGCCAGCAATAAGAAATGTTGGCGCTTACAAATGACATTGGCTTTGAACTTGACAGTATTTAGCTTGTGCAGCGGCTCTTTGGCTCCGGCCAACTGAAAACGGCCGGGTAGTTAATTTATTCAGGAGTAAAACTTTTTGACACGTACAAAGGACAGCGTGGTTTTTCTCATGAAGCCTGTCCAGCTCAAACCGGTTAAAGTAGAAAGGGTGGCCGTCGCGGCGTAGAAGAGAGGAGAAAAAGTTGGAAGATGTATTGGAATGAAATGAGATAAACGTTACTCTCTGTGACGTCTTCTGTAACCACGTAAAAGAAAGAAGAAAATAAAGTGTGGAGCAAAGCACAAGTATCACGTATATTTTTGAGTTTGACACTTTTGATGACATTTGCAAAATTAAATGATGAAGAGTTGAATTTCGATAGGATTTCGTGCAGTTCAGCCTTTAAAATTGATCCGAAGAACAGATTGACGAGATGCGTATACCGGGGATTACTGATTACTTCTTGACTATTCAACACGGAGCGAAGGAATAGAGAAAAGGGATTCCGTGGTATGGTGCTGTAGAGTGGAATACTCTGACTGCCTCTCCAATTTCTTCCCAGCTCTGTTTTACTCATGTACTCGGAGATGAGATAGAGACTGAGGGAGAAAGTTGTGAGAACTCCTCGCTATTTTACACGTCTCCTACTTTTCTCTGACTGAGTGAGCCTACATTCAGATAAAGTTTGAGCAAGATGTTGGGAGAGGAAGAGAGGAAAAGCTTTGAGTCCACTATGCTGCTTTTACGTTCCAGCCAGATCCCAGATCCTACTGTTAGAGAGAAAGAGAGAGAGAGAGAGCAGATGGAACGCCGGCGCTTTTAATGTCGATTTGACTCTGTTGCAGAGATCGAAGGGCTGACGGATGCTCCTGGCTCTTCTGCTCAATCCCTTCCTGTAGGTAGCTCAAGTTGAGAGTGAGAAAGATCAGCATGGAGTATAGTATATGCGGCACATCCGATATATGGATAATTTTTTCCCTCTCTTTCCCTCATTCGATTACAACAACAAGGAGCTGAATTTGAAGTACGTTGGAGATTGGTTTTGAATACGTGCAACAAAGTAAAGCAGCCTTTCAGTTCTTCTCGTGGTCCATCCTTTCGGGACAAGAGAGAGATAGAAAGCAATGGAAATGCGTATAGTATACAGTAGTCTGGCAAAGTAGAGAATACCTTTGAACAGTTTCAAGTGCTTGTAGTGTAATTAATTAACTGCGATGGTGAAAGTTTAACTTTCGAGCATAGGCTTGTGATCTCTACATATTCCAATGAGATAATTTAGCCCTTTTGAGGCTAAAATAAATATACGGTTTTAGACTTTTATGACGGCGGATAGTTGTAATTTTAGAAGTAAAAATCTACGATTACCATTGATCGAACTCAAGCCAAAGTACATTTCATGTCGGTTTGCGCTTACCTACGTTGTGTTTCATTGTTTACATCCCTGCTATTCTGGTGTGGTTAAAATTTTATCCCGATTTTAAGTTTATTCACAGAAGTCAGCTTATAGTGGGACTAGCAAGAAGGTGTAGAAGCAAGGCTACCCTTTGTCATAATAGCAGTTCAAACAGTTATAGCCAAATCATGCGATTCAGTACTCAATCCTCCCAGAGAAATACACATTCAGATCACAAATTTACACCCCTCCAAAATGTTATAAAGTCAACCGAAGGCATTATTATACTGGCCGGATTATCCAAAAAGGGTGATAAACATCAAAATAAGTACAACAAAACAAAACGCTATCAGTCGCAGCGGGGAAAAAGGCAGACATTGCAAATAAAAGAGCGGAAAGAATAGCGGATATAATTTAAAAAATCGATTGCTGCAAAGTCCACATACGTTATCGCAACTGATGCTGCTGTGAAGTTAGGACGGAGAACAGGCTGCTGATGTAAATAAGCCTGAGTTTCAATCTGGATTTGAAGGAATAATATATTTTGCAAATGGCTCTAGGACCACGGGGGTAGAATACCGCAATGTGAAAGTGTAAGACACAAGCTGCGTCATGCCATGATTTTAGGTAAAAAATGCAAAGTAGCTGAGCATTAAAATGGAGTGGGTCCTCAATTTATCCACGTGAGTGAATAGAAATTCTGATACGCAAACCTCTGGAATTAAAGAAGAATTTTGAAAAGGAGCACCGCCGAAAGTGCATTAGATGTGTGCCTTTGGTGGGAAGTGTAGGTCTAAAGGCGAAATAATGAGGAAGTACTAGCAAGGCCATACAACTAAATAATTCTAATGCCACACACATAGCCGCCCCCGCTCCCTTCTCCATCCAATCCTTCATGATGAAGAAATACTAGGAGGGATGAAGATGATAAATTTAAAATAAGGAAGTTGATAGAATTGGCTTAAATTAAATAACGTTGTGCGGGCAGGGAAAAAACATGATTCTTTTAGCACTGCTTGCGTTTGATACTTTCTTGAAGTGCTCTTTGGAAGACATTCACTATGGAGTGTGCAGTGCATTGCATCTACATGTACGCTTCCTAAGTGGGTTTGGGATAGAAGCTGGAAAAGGGTGGTTGGCATGCGGTTATGAGCAAGGACTGGAAGACAACCAAGTAGGGAGTAGGAAAATGAACCGGGTTTCCTCTCCTCTAAAATACGAAGGGAAGGGCGACACCGAGTAGCAGAAGACTAACAAGGTTCTCTCAGTCTTTGGTCTGCACCTTTAATTGAAACAGGGTAGTGTTTCTCGCTACTCTTTACCACAGCCTTCTGATTTCATCAGCGTATGCGAAACTAATTAAACCTGATTATTAGATTGTGAACGTGAGAGAAAGAAAGAGTGGAGAAAGTCTTTTCTTTCTCTCCTAGGGCGAGATAGAAGCTTCCGTTGGAGCTCGGGTGAAAATAAAATACGGTTGTGTACGACTGGGGAGCATCATGTTTTCGTTGTAACAAGAGGCTTTGTTGGAAGGGCGGTGGAACCGGGGACAATTTATATACCATCTCTTTTAAGTTTTTTCAAAGCTTTATATATGTTGGAAGAAATTGGGAGCAAAGATCACATCCGCGATGCTGAAAATAGATTATTCAGTGGTTCTGATTCTTCTGATATCAACTTCAGCTGTTTAAAGTACTGTAGTATGGAGTGTAGAAGTCATTAGGGTGAGGTCCAAGATATATTGGATTGAGAGTATAATGGATTGGGATTAGCAATCCAGTAAACAGTAAAGTTAGGGAGTTTATACTCTATTTAATGCTCGTAGGAGTGCAACTAAGTCCGCCGTTATCCGCTTTATTTTGATATCTATCCTAGTTTCAAGGGCTAGCAATCTAAGATCCATTTTAGTGTAATAAATTGTATTTTTTTATAAAAGTCATAGCGGAAAACCTTCCCTTATAACGAGAAGAGACAAAAAGTTTAAAGTTTAAGTGAAATATTGAAGGAGCGGGATGTTGTAAGTAGAGGTAATACGTCGAAGATTTGATTTTTGTAGTACATTCCAACCTCTCTGTAAGAGTTTCGTATAATTCTGATCTCTCTATAGGAGTCTCCCCCATATAAGAGTTTCCTCTCTGTGAGAGCGGAGCTCGACAGCCTGTGCAATACTCCCTAAATTACTTATGCTAAATTTTCTCCATATAAGAGTTTTTTTAAGAGTTTCCTCCCTATAAGAGCCCAAAAGTTTTTCGTTTGCAATTCAAACGCTTGGATTTAGCTCTACATATAAGAGCTTGCTTTGTAGCAAATCAAATTTGACGTAAGTAGGTATGGTTCTTGTCTGATAAGCCACCGTACATGCGTAATTTAGTGTCACTTCCTCGCTTGAATTTTCTGGTGAATATAAACTTCAGTGACTACCAATTCCAGCAACAAAATTTCGAATTCTCTATTTAAGAGTCGTCTCTCTATAAGAGCTTTTTTCTCAGAATTGTACGAAACTCTTACAGAGAGGTCGGACTGTATAGGGAGTATGCTGGAGGAATATGCTGACTTTACTCCAAACTAACTTGACGTGTTACTGAAATAGGAAGAAACGAGAAACGTCGGTTTGTTGATAGGCTTTTTATTGTAATTTTATTAGCGGATCTTGCAAATGTTTCGCCCTCCCTTAACTCTTGTGAGTTATTGTTGAGAAAGTTATGCCTCAAAATTGTGTCGAGGAGGGAATCTCAAACTGCAAGCTTGAATTTGGTTGTATACTGTATGCTAACGTGAATTAAAGTCAGTCAGTGGGAACGGGAACATCCTTCACATCTTATGTTCGCCCTAGGCAAGGAGAACGCATTTAATGTGTGGAGAACATTAAGTTAACTAATTGGATGCCAAGATCTACCTGAGCCAACGGACATACCGTAACTTGTCTTTCATTTGGAGAACAAGATAAAAACCAACTGCGTTCCAGACCAGAGACATTTGCTTCCATGGAATGATTCATTCAAAATCTGAAGAATTAGGCCACGTGGGGCTTGTAATGCGTATACAGTAGATATGGTTTATAACGGCCACGTAGGGGGACGCCGAATGACACCGTTATAACGAATAAACTGTTATTCAGATACGCTATTTAGTGTTACTTGTCTGCAGGGACTTTAGATCTACCCAGTTATAACCGATAAACCGTTATGCTCTATACAGATACTAACCATTTCATTTCTACTGTATTGATAGGCGCGGTGAAAGGAGTAATGTAAGTTACTTATTTTCAGATAAAGCATGTAATTGGGCTTGTATGTTTTTATAGAAAAAGGACCGTAATGGTTAAGGTATAAGCCTCGAACCAAATGGTCTCGATCCATTGCCTCGTCATTACTGGAAACTTCCTCCAATATAGGTTTTGCCGCTTTCGGCGGAGATGTTAGGGCTACGAGTTTACCAGTTACCAAAGTTACCGCGTCCTAACATCTTCTTTGTATACATGAACCTTCGACTTCGATGTGAGAGCGGGGCAAATATCGGTATCTTACATTGTACCGAAGAACCGTTATTTAGGAAATATAATTAATTTCATTTGGCTAATTCAGTAAGGTCTCGTATGAGTGGAAGTGGGAATGGGAATAATGTGACAGAAGTTGTTGCTGGTAATTCCCAGGAGAATGATAAGAAAAAATGAGATGAATCGCTCGAGTGAGAAACAAAAGTAAGTGGTTTAAAAATAGGCATACAAAACGATAATACAATAGTAACGCATTCCCTTGTCAATTCCAGCCCGATGCACCTTCCAGAATTCTTCATGCATAAACAATGGAACATGTGTGCAAACGTAACGATAATTCACTCCAAGAAATATATAAAAAGGAGGGAGAACGTTTTGGAAACAATGAACTTGTAAACCATGTGTACGAACTGTATAGAGTTGAGTTATGTTGAAAAAAGTTCAAAGTTAAAAAATACTCTTGCAGTAGCTACAGAATTAAAAAGATTCCAACGTTGAGTTAAGAATTCTTGGGAAGTTATAATTATTCTCGTAAATCTTATAGGAGAGTGATGAATAAGAAATCTAAAAGGAATTTCAATTTTAATAAATAGAAGTTTGCGGATGGTCCTTCCTGGTGCATACATACATACATGAAGCATAAGGGCGGGCAGCGCACAGATTCTGAGAAGAGAAAGCGTGGTGAAAGTTGACTGCTCCAAGGATGTTTAACACGAAGTACACAGATCAGTCCATGAGACTTTGGAGATGGCGATAAATTAGTTTATAGAAGTGTGATTGGGGAGTTGACTGCAAAGTAAGGGTCATCTAGAGCAAAGTTAAAAAACAATGCTACTCTGCTTATTGCAGTAATCAAGCGTGAGAGATATGAAGAGGCGGATGCATATAGAAGAGACTCTAGAGAGAATAACCTCTGTTTCGACTTATCGAAATTAGTAGATGGCATATCACTTGCTACGGGGGAAGCACTGTTTTAAATGCAAAATGCAGTGAAGAGAAAGCTAAAGGAGAGAGCATTATTTATCAACCAAAGAGAATTTATATTTGATTGTGAAGTTTGGAAGTATTTTAAGGGTTGTACACAGATGCTTGCAGAGATTTGGGGTAAGAAAGGCTGTTTGCTCATCTGTTTGGGAATTTAGTGCATGAATGGATCGAGGTCGTCGTAGGGGATAGAAGCAGGCACTAACATTATAGATTTGATTGAGGGAGAGAAATTAGATTACGGTGGATGTATAAGCGTGTAAATATGTACAGTTGATAATTATTAGTAGTGCCGAAGTAAAAGGGAATGCAGGCAGAGAGAGCTTGTGATGGAAGCTTGGGATCCGTAAATTATTGATGATGAGCAGTATGCCTGTGAGGTGAATTAAGCGGCTTGCTTCTTGTGAAAGCTGTAATGTTAGTGGATACGTTAGGAATGGAACAAGGAGTATGCGGAGGGATGGGGTTGGGTGGTATTTACTCCTTGATGTGATTGTGTATGCTCCCTCAATGATCATTCCATCCTAAATTCCCTCTCAGCAAGGGTTGTTTGGTGAACAGCGAAGGGAAAGCAAAATGAAGAAGAGAAAGAGGTTCTTGTGGAGGAAGGGTTGCACTTGACATTGTTGTATGGCGAATTTCGAATGCACTTAAATTGAGGAAAAGCGGGAGGGGATGAGTTAGTGGGCTTTGTTGGGATGAATATTCAGGAGATGAATTTCGGTATGGGATGAATATTGTATAGAAGGGGAAGAGGAAAGTAGTAGGATTCGGTGGAGCGGTGTTGTTTGGTGAGTTGTGATGGAGGAAGCATGCAATGTCGTATCAAACTGCTAGGGCTGCCCCTATTCCATGTGTGAAGGGAGTTACGATGAAGGTGTATGATACCCAAAGCGGGTATGAATTTAAAGTCTTATAAAATTTAGTTCGGTGGAGATCCTCATTTATTAATAGAAAGTTTTTCTACTATTTTTGTTTTCTTGTACATCTCTCAGCAAAAGTTTGGGTAAGGTCTAAGGGATGCTGTAATTTGTGGCAAGTGAAAAGGAAATGTCCAGTTGTGATTGTGATTCGTGAAATCCTGGCGAATAATCGCAGTTATCTGGAGCAAAGGTGCAGACGTGTCTGACTAGGGTGCTCTGATTCTGAGGGGAAATCTATGAGTTTGTATTTGAGGAGAGCATTGAATTGTTCAAGGCGGAGCGATTGAAAAGAGGTTGCTGAAGGGCGGATTTGGGAATCAATATTTGCCAGATTTTTTTTGAATCCGCTGTGCGCACTGCAGAGTTGTGAAATGATGAGTGAATATTTCTCCAGCTGTAACCCCGGAGACATGGAAGCAGACGGAGGAAGAAGACGAGACGATATATAACTACACTGCAAAACTAGTTAAGGAGATAGAGGAACTGAAATTTATTTATTCAATAGGATTTCTTAAGGAATGAAAGCCGGAAAGGAGTAGGATTGTGTCTGTATACATGGATAGAAAGAAGAATAAAACAGAAGAATTGATAATATTATCAAAGAATCTTGGGAATTTTATGGAATAAAAAAAAATTTGGTAAAAAACGATGATAAAACAAAATGAGCAGTGGCTGCAACGCATAGATATTAGACATTGTGGAGAAAGTAAGTTATGGAAGATGGTTGAAATTGCTCCTGCATTTAACGGTTGTTTACACCATTCTTATGCAGTGCCGGAACTCGCAGGAAGGGCTAACACTGATACAAGTAGGTAGCCTATGATGGCTATGTGATTTTGCTTACAGAAAGAACTTGTAATGCGTCATGCGTATGCGTGAAGAGCTTGAAGAAAGTTGAGCGTACGCTGAGGAAGCGTGAAATTGAATTAATAAATCCAAGTATGTTATTTCTATTATCAAAAGTTGGAGAGATGATGTTACCGAACGAGGATGGTACACTTATATTGGACCCTTCTGCTATATGCAATGTGAATTCCCTTGCTCTAGTGACTGTATACTCGACCTTGGTTGAAAGCGTCACTAATGCAGAGACTTTGAGAGTCACCTTGGAGGTTTATTTGCTGCGGAAGTGTCAACATCAGCAGCTCTATTCTTCGTGTCATTTTGAGCAAGTGTAGAAGAATAAAAAAGAAATAGTATTGCATTATCTTAGATTCGAAAGAGGGCGACTCGTACGAAAAGTAAGCTTTCGCCTCCAAGGAAAACGGAGTTGCATTGGCTTTAAGGAAAAGAGGATGAGACGGAGAATGCTGAATGTCATTTTTCTACAAAAATTGGTTTCGTGTGTTCAGCAGGGCCAGTATCGCATATTTTTTCCGCTTTTACTAGGGTAGAAATGCAGGGAAGCGATGGATGGGAAGTTGGAGGGATAAAATGTGCGTAGTTATCGGATCGGAAAGTGGCTCCGGGAAAGCGCGAGACGCCCAACGCCTTCTCTTGTCCTGGGAATAATTTCTTGAGTAGAAAGAAAGTCCGATGAACAAGGTGCATGCGATTATAACGGTAATGGGGATTGATATGTGACAGTGAAACAGGGAAGTGAGTTTGAGTGGTTCCAGTGTCGTCGGTTGCCGTTGATGATAGTGGGATCACGTTTTTGTTACCAACCGAACGCTAGTTACTGCATTTGAGAAATGTGGAGTGTAAAATTGGCTAGAGTTTCTCTGCTCTGGATCATCTTTCCTTCCGGAATGTGTGTATTCCTGGTGGTAAACACAGAGTAATTTCTTTTAGCTTTCTAAATGATAGAATAGAAATATTTTGATGCTTGTGGCCTGTTTTTCCGTGGTAATGTGGCAGTGGCAGGTGTGGCTACAAAAGTTGACCGGTAGAGGAGTGAGTGTTTACATACTAGTAGAGCATAGACATAGTCAGGAGGAGACAAGTGATAACTGGTTACGGGTTACGGAATGCGCTGACTCCAGGGCTGATCATGATAATAAAAATAAAAACAGCCATGTAAATGTATGCTCATTCCGTGCTGGTGACAGTTAAAATGTAATGATAGGAAGCGATTATGCTCGAAAATATTAAGATAATAAAAGCCGCCGAACGAACCTAATCCAAGGATTTTAATTTCAATGTTTTGAATTTTAAATGCAAAGGATGCAATTGAAGCTTTTAGATGCGAATGACCGGGAAATTTGTAGGGGTTGCTATTGTCCGGGGGGCATTGTTTCTCAGTAGGTATAATCGATGTATTTGTTGTAAATGGCTGGATGTAAGCTGAAAAATCGCATTAAAAGTATGGGAAAACTTTGTGTAGTAGATTGAAAGATCAAGAATATCTAAGGAGCGAAGTGGGAGTCTGAGTAAGCCAAGGTAATACGAGGAGAAAGCGTATATGGGGATGATGGAACCGTGGATGAACGTTCTTCCTTGCCCCGTGTAAGTGTGAGCAGAATATGCTGGGAAAATTGGACGCGATATCAAGATTACGTGAGGGATATGATGAAGTGACGCTGGATGGGTGATGGCTGGTGTGTTGACGATTATGGGAGAAACTCCGTGGTGGTGAGACGACAGTACGGAGAGAGTCTCAAGTTTGGCATGTTTGGAGGAGTTTAGGTGACGTTTGTGTAAGTAAGAAACTAAGAAAAGAAGAGGGTGCGACTTGATACTCGCATCAGAGGCTTAGAGGAGAGAACTCGGCATCGATTCGAGAGGTAAGTAGACGAAATGCTGAATTTTTCGGCAGAAATAAGAGCCTTGAGAACATGGTTGGAGAGAAGGTGATACTGTATGCATATGTATATCTATATATTTATGATTGTATTTTTTTCTACATCCCATCGTTGACAATAAACGGAGCAGAAAGTAAGAGGGTGAAGGAGGATGTAGAGGAAATACGTTCCTCTCCTAGCATAATCTAATACGTAATAACAATAATGATAATATCATAGATTTATTGCCCAGAATTCGGGGGAAAGGAAATGGCATTAGGAACTTGCTCCGTAGCGGCGGAGAAAGAATGTATTTTGTGTTTCGTGGGCTACGGAAAGTTTCAGTGGGTAAAGTTGGAGAAAAAAGCTGGGCTGCTTCTCCAAAGTACTAAGGACGTCCATGAAAAGAGGGAAACAGAAGGATGAAACAGGAAATGTATGGCGTTTGCGAAAATTAATTTTGCGTTGTACTTGCAGTATCGTTGCTGAGTTAATCGTGTTTTTCGTTGGAAAACCATAGAGCTCCTCGGATACGTTTAAATACGTAATCTTGTTTTGGATACAGAACAGAGACTCTTCTGGAATTAATTTGTTGTTCGAAGTTTCTGTGGGTTGGCTGCAAGAATTTGGATAAGAGGACATGGAAAGAAAGATTAAAAGTATATACTTAAGAGCGGTGGGACGATGGCTGGTTCGAGTGGATGCTGTGTCCACTGATGTTTGTATTGCATAGACTTTCCGTTCTTCGTATGCGCTTCATTCGTGATTTTGAAACGAATTTCGACCACTGTTGACATTGCAAAATGAAAGGGTGGAAGACAGGCGAGACGTAATGAGGTAGAGCTTTCTGAGTGTGTTTTCAAAAGGTTCACGGTAGTGATCAAATTACCTATTTGGTTGAATACCTAAGTAAAGTTTAGATGATTGGGTTCTGTATCGAAGTCCTTCCTAATGACGATGTACAATTTGATGAAAAAGGCTAATCACCCCATGTCCCTCCCACCCATTGACGATCCTTCTCGTCAGCTTCCTTTTCAAGAGGATTAATCAATCAAAATGAAGTTTTAATCAAGTACCAGCTATCTCCTACATTATGTATTTCTTCGCTCTGCACGTTATCTTAACACTAAATTCCATATTCTAACACTCGGGCAGGATGATGCTCGAATGCTGAGCCTGCTCAGTGCATGGACTGTATTATATCTTCGGACGTCAAGCTTTAGCTTGTTTAATCATTATATTGAATATAGGAGAAGCAGACTTGTGCTGTAGTAAATACAAAATAGAAACGAAAAATGAAACTTTTATGAGCAGCTCACTCTCTTATAAATTTGAAACACAATAAATCTCTACGTGATTCCAAGTTCCGAGTCATGTTTCACAGTACTCACGTGGAACACAATTGTGTTCAGATACTCAAGCTCGTATTGATATACACATATGTCACTCGTGAAGAAAAGAATGAGGATCTTTTAGAATTCGGACAATTCTCATTATTTCCTACTCTAAATACTGGAATTAATAACATCTGGTATTCCATGTACACATATTACTATGATCTCGGGAATAGTCCTTTGCACTTTGTGCTTAGCTGTGTCAATCTCGTTCGTAGACTGGAACGTGTAATGCTTCTAGTAAATGAGGGAAGGCAGCGCTGGAAAGTAATGAAACGAAATTTAATCAAGCTGAATAGATGAAATCCAATTGATAGAGTTGTTGGCTTTCCGGAGTTATACCTTAAACCGACAATGCTAAATGGAGTTGTGGGGGAAGAGCAGAATTGGAGATGGAGGAAACAGATGAATATGCTATACAAGTAACTAGGAATGAAAGTTGAGAGAGACACACCGGAAAGGAAAGTAGACGAAGAACGGGTACATACGAAGAGAAGGGACCGATACGGGTAGAGAAAACTAAGGTGCGAGGATTTATTTAGAATAGAAGTGTGTGTAATATGTGAAGATTCTAGTAAAAGGAAGAGAAACCATACCAGGTCTGGGAGAGTGTATGAAAGTGTCGCAATTTAGAAAACGGGAATCACATGTGGACCCACAATTAATTAGTGGGAACATGTGGAGAATCCAGTGGCGTAAAATCAGGGATGGTATAGGGAGAATTAATTTATTTACAAACTTTATTCAAGCCTAATGAATTTAGTGAGAGGTTGAGTTGATAAACGCTGAGTGTGGCTGCCATACCGCTGGCTTACTAAATACGACAGCCATTCAATACCTTTAGCTTTCTCCATACTCTTTGCTTGCATTGGACGAAGCGTTGGAATCAGGGACAAGCAGGAATTTTCGTGACTTTCACAGAACGTAGAACGCATGGATTGTGATGCAAACACAGAGAAACTGCACTTGTTCGTTTCACATAGGATAGGTCAAGAATTGAAAATCAGGTCGGAAAGAGGCAAAGGCGCATTCCATTCCTTTGACTTGATATAGAAATCAGAGCTTATTGCCTATTTAAGGTTTCCTCCATCCTTACAGTTCAGCACGGATTCAAAGGGGGACTCTTTTGGCAGGTACTGAAGTGACAAGAATGATGTTGGAATATATTATTGAAATAGCTCCATTCCTGGAAGCTGACAAAACTTCAACGTTTGCAATTAGTTCGTCAGTACTCAGCTCTAACTTTTGCATTCCCAAGATCATTCCCGATAGAATTTTGTCTATTATCAAAATGTCGAGAATTCACGGTGACGTGAAGGGAGGGAGTAAAAGAAACAAAAAGAAAAAAGAAACTCTGTTGCTTCGTCGTAAAATCGTTAAGAAAGGCGAGGATTAAGGATGAACGAACTTTATGGATACATGTGTATATCCTATTTCCTATGCTGGTGGTGGTGGTAACGGTAGCTAGTATCTACAAAGCCTAGGGAGCGGTTTGTTGAATTTATATTAATCTTTTGTGTAGAGAAGGTCACTAATTGAGAATGGAAATCAGTATTTTAGTATTCATGGATATCGTGATGTGAAAAAATCCACTTTTTTTCGATGCCTCGTTCAATCATCAGTGAGACCACACGGAATTGCATTTGCGTGGTGACGTAATAAAATATGTGTGAATGGATGGCCGCAAATGTTTCGGCAGGAACGTTGGAACTGAAAATGTACTCTTCGTTATGTCATATCGGAAATAATGGTTTTACATCGGATATGATTTTTAATCGGCGTTCTATAATAGAGAATTACCGTTGGTTCATTCCCATCTCTCGCCCATTGTGGTCTAGAAATTAAAGCTACAAGTACCTGTTCAACTCGAGAGCAACTACTAACAAGGGGTCTTTGCTTCAGGCAACACTGATTCCAGAAAGATAGTGATTTGAACGACAACAAGGGATCATGGACTCAAATCTCCCATGACCCTTTCATCATCTCTCTTCCTAGCAACAGAAGGAAATTGAAATGAGAGGGAGTCTGATGACTTTAAAAAAGATTAGGGGATGGAGAAGAAGCCCGTGTACTGTGTTGTTACGATTAAGGGGGCAATAGTAATGATAGAAAGACGATTTCTTGATTTCTGCATAGTTAATACAACTCCTTCGATATTTTCTTGGCAGTTTATGTTCTAGGTTCTAGCACATTAATACAACCGCTGTATAAAAATTGTATGTGTTGATGTGTGAATTCTTGTCGCTCGAGTTGAAAGTTTCATGCCACCCTTTTTAAGCAATTTCCTCAGCGTAAACGCTGTATTATTGATTAACTGAGGATTTCTGTCTTATCACATTTTACCATTACAAGCGTACACTGTCCCAAAATAATACCGGAAAAACCCTGGTAAAAACTTTGCGCTCTCACAGTAGCAGATGTCTTCAGCGCAAAAATGTGAGTTATGGCTGAGTTTGTAGCCTTTTGTTTCATTAGTGGCTGTGCAAAATTTAGAGTTCGTAAGTTTACTAGATTTCTCGCTAGGTTTGGCAAACATGGAAGACGTCAGATCACTAGCCAAAATTAATATCCGGACAAAATGCATACTTGGTGCTAAAAAGCAATTAGAAATTAAAATTTTCTGAATTTTTTCAGAAATAATCGCCAAACATAGCCAAAACGGATAATATTTAGTTCTGGAATTTTTCGTTTCGCCTGAATCGATAAAAAGTAACGTTCGATTTCAATGCTTTGTATACCGGGTTCTACTGGACCATAGACAAATAGATGAAGTGTGGGCACATGTAAAGATAGTTTTAAAACTGCTTGAGGTTTTGGAGAAATTAATTTAATTAATATGCTTTCTCCTTTCAGCAATGATTTAAATGAGCGTACATACGGCAAATATCCTTGTCGACAGATTTCATCGCCGGGGTGATTGTGGAAATTTGCAACTCTTTCGGAAATAAAATGTAGTTACCTTCAAAATTAAAACAAAAATGAGCGAAATCTTTGCATGTGCCCACACTTCATCTATTTGTCTACCATATAAAAAATATTTGAAGCTCGTAGGTCCATCCGTCAGGGAGATTTAACTACCAGGAACTTGAGCATCAAAATCTGCTAAATCGTTTCCTTCAAAGGTGAGTGGGAACAAAAGGGGCGGTGCTAAAAATCTAAAAAATTTTGAGCGGGGTCATTTTGAGTTCCTTATCCACGTCTAACAAAATCTCGAAATGATGACCTAGGACTTTTTCTTATTTGCAATATCTTTATTCCTACTCTTATACTCTTTAGCAGTTTCTTTGAGTTCTTGTTCTATTCGAATACATCTTCCTTGAGCAGTTTATGCCCTCTTTTACAATCATCACCTTGAGATTTAAATTCAGATTATTATCTATAAAATGTTGGAATAACTTGTTTTCTTTGCAAGTAAAACTTATCATTCCCAATTAATATTATGTCATCAGCATATAATAACAAGTGTATCTTTTCCTGTTTTTTTAAAAAAGCTACTCTGCTTTCTTCAACAAATTTGAATATGGGTTTAATTTTTGCCGGTTTGAAAAATAGGCTGAAATAGGGTGAAAGCCGTCCACAATTTTACATTGTAGATATATACTATTAGATTTACATGAGATGTATAGAATATATTGAATAGAATCAATTTAAATCTACTAATATCCGAAATGTAGGTAATAATATATAGTATGGGACGAAATCCCTATTGCGATCGGTGAAAGCCGTCCACAATTTGATATTTTAGATATAAACTAGTAGATTTACATGATATATATATATATATATCATGTATATATATTATATATACATGACGAGCTTTGCTACCCGGCTTCGCCCGGGGGTTGTGTGGCAGGAAATTTATAAAAATATTAGAAACTCTCGCGTAGAATCATTGGCTCTCCATTTATTTCGGTAAACCTTCAAACCACTCTTAGATAGCTCGGATTGGAACCTTCAATTATACTTTCAGGCACAGGTATGTAGCGCTCCCCTCGATATTCTTGCCAGAATCTTATAGCTCTCCTTTCAAAAGTATAGTTCCTACTGTCACCTCCTTATAACTCGCATAGAACAAAAAACTCTCCTGTCAGACCTATTGTTCTTCCGCTGAATCAATAGTTCGCCAGTTAACCGTGTCGGTCTACTGCCGAAGCATCAGCTCTCCTTGTGATGATATACTCTGCCGTCAACCTGTAGATCTCCCATGAAAATTAAAGCTCTCCTGTCCTACTTTTGTTTTTTCACCATTTTTAACAGTTAAATCAACCGTGCAACAGTCTACCGTATATCTCCCACATTAAGCGTATTGCTCTCCCGTTAAGCGTATAGCTCTCCCGTTAAGCGTATTGCTCTCCCGTTAAGCGTATTGCTCTCCCGCTAAACGTATAGCTCTTACGCTAAACGTATAGATCTCCCGCTAAAGGTATAGATCTCCCGCTAAACGTATATCTCTCTCGTTAAGTGTATAGCTCTCCCGTTAAGCTTTTAGCTTTCCGTTAAGCGTATAGCTCTCCCGCTAAACGTATAGCTCTCTCGTTAAGCGTAGATTTCTCCCGTTAAGCGTAGATCTCTCCCGTTAAGCGTAGATCTCTCCCGTTAAGCGTAGATCTCTCCCGTTAAGCGTAGAGCTCTCCCGTTAAGCGTATGGCTCTCCCGTGAAGCGTATAACTCTCCCGTGAAGCGTATAGCTCTCCCGTTAAGCGTATAGCTCTACGGTACAATTTATAGATCTTATGTCTAAATAATATCTGGCCTGTCAAAATGTGTAGCCTGCCATTATACCTGGCCTGCCATTATACCAAAAGCTCTCCCGTCAAACTTATGATCTTAATAATCGTTTGCAAAACTTAATCACTTTTTATGATTTAAATTGGGAGATTGTGCAACATAAGACAGCATTCTCTTCGCTTAACAATGAGCGATTTTGGCATAAGCTAACATTAAAAGCTTCGGAAACTATCTTGAATTTTCGAAACACTGATGAAAGTGATGAGACATGAGACTAAAATGTTTGAAGAAGATCAGAGGATTTTTAAAACTTTTTAATACTTTTTGCCTTTTTAGTATTTTTTGATAATTTTTTGGACATTTTGATCATTTTTTGGACATTTGGATCATTTTTTGGACATTTGGATCATTTTTTGGACTTTTAGATCAGTTTTTGGGCTTTTTGATCATTTTTCAGACGTTTTGAGAATTTTTTGGACTTTTCGATTATTTTTTGGACTTTTTGATTATTTTTTGGACTTTTTGATTATTTTTTGGACTTTTTGATTATTTTTTGGACTTTTTGATCATTGTCTGGACTTTTTGATCATTGTCTGGACTTTTGATCATTTTTACACTTTTTGATCATTTTTTTAGACTTTTTGATCATTTTTGGACTTTTTAGTCATTTTTGGACTTCTTGATCATTTTTGAACTTTAAGATTTTAAAACATGCCCGATGCTATTCCAAAACTCCAAAGTAGTCGGTGGCACAGACAAACACTGATTTATAGTATAAGAAGATATAAGATATATATAGTATATATACATGATATATAGTATATATACATTACTAGCTTGGCTACCCGGCTTCGCCCGGGGGTTATGGGGCAGCAAACTAATAATAAATATTAGAATTATCTCTCGTGGAATCTTCGGCTCCCGTTTGTACTTTTTTTAAATTTTAACTCTCCCTTAGATACTTCAGATCTCATTAGAAGCCTCAGCTATCCTGTCAGGCATTTACCATTCCCGTTTAACCTGTAGCTCTTGCATGAAGCTTATAGCTCTCCCGTCAGACTATAGTTCCTATGTCTAACCCTTATACCTCTCGTGGAACAAATATCTCGTCAACCGATGGCTCTGCTGTCAAACCCATTGTTCTCCCGCTGGATCAATAGTTCTTCAGTTGTACTTCTACTGTCGAAGTATGCGCTCTCATGTTGGATCATTTCCTCTGGCGACAAAACTGTAGGTCTCCCATGAAACTTAAAGCTCTCTTGTGCTCCTCTCACATAAAGCGCATAGCTCTCCAGCTAAGCGTATGGCTCCCCTGTTGAGCATTTAGCTCCCGTTAGTAGTAGTAGTAGTTTTATTGATATAAGCTATCCAAGCTCCTTCAATATACGTATTACAGGTTTAATTGTGTGCACACTTTTGCAAAAATACTAGGCTATAGCTCCTTACTTCATCACCATTACAATTGTTACTAAGTTTCCATTTTAAAGAAGTAACAAAGCAATTCACTATTCTAGATTTTCTACATTCAATAATACCTGAGATACATGTTAGTTGTCTGCGCTAAAGTTACAATACACACTGTACTAGCTACATATAAGTCGAAACATTGCATTTCATTCATTTTTACGCTATCAGTACAATTGTATGAACTGCAGTTACAATACATGGTGTATTACATATATAAGTTCGATGTTACATTTCATTCATTTTTACCCTTTGCATTCAAGTTCCAGTTATTTCCGTTTGAGACAAGTCGTTTAGTTACAGCTGTTTAGTTACCGTATTTGACAATTGTAGTTGCTTTAGTTTATCTTAAATTTCACATTTCTAAGTTTACACAAATAGAACAGATTAAACTGCTTTCCCCTTCCTATACTGCGATTATCCCATTCCCTGCGCTCTTCTGCCTGATGGAACATTTTTCTTACAGCTGTGTATGTACTATAAGAGCAGTCTGATTTCTTCGAATCAACAAAGTATACGCTACTGCGAGCACAGATATAGTTATTCACTTTTGCCACTTTCTTAATCACCCTTGGTTGCTTCACTTTTGCCGACTTCTTGATACGCTGCTTTGTTCCTTGGTTGACTCTCTCCTCAGCCGGTAACAGTTCCTTCTTTGCGCTGCTCCTTCGCTTGGCTTCCCCGTTTTTGGTTGAGTCGGTTGTACCCTCGTTTGACAGTTTTGAATAAATAGCTGTAGATTTATCCATGTTAACTATCATCTGATCCATGCTAGCAATGAGTCCTTCTACAGTCTTCAGAATCCTTTGTAGCATACGGTCCTGCTCCTCCTGCTTGTTTGAAGGTGTCCTTGACAATCCATTCCTCTCATCTCTCCGCTGTAGTCTTCTCAGTAGGAAGTAGGTAATTTTCTTCATTCTGGCCATGTCGTCCCAGAAAGATCTACATATAGAATGCAAATTCCTGTGCCAGTATCTTTTGAGTCTTACTAGATACGGATATAGGCTGATCCCTGGTACCACATATACTGAATAAAAATTTACTTATCTCAAGGTATTCAGATTTCCTTGATGTTCGGTCCGGTCTTTGTAGCTGCTTCTTTCTATCTCGTTTTTTCGTTTTTCAATTTTTTCGCACTGTTTTCTAAAAATTCACTCCCTAGCTTTGTTACCTACGGTTGCACTGAATTTTGGTCTACCGACCGGTACAATTTTAACTGAAATTACTTGATTTATTCAGCGCTTCCGAGGCTTAAACCCAAGAGCTCAATTCCAGGCGTGTGCACACTTTGATTTTTAACCGTCGACTCGGGCCTTTCAAAATCTGTAGATCCGCCATCATACCAATAGTCATACAAATAGCTCTCCCATGAAACTTTTAATCTTCATAATCATAGTTTGCACTTTTTGATCTTTTTTTGAACTTTTTTAACATTGGTTGAAAATTTTTAGAATTTTTTAATATATTTTGAGCTTTTTGATCAATTTTCGCCGGTTTGAAAAATAAGCTAATGCGATCGGTGAAAGCCGTCCACAATTCGACATATTGGTTATATACTAGTAGATTTACATGAGATATCTTATACTATAAATCTCAATGTCTGTTTGTGACATTCCCTATTTTTCACATTTAGAATATTAGTAGTTTTCAATTGATTCTGTTCAATATATACTGTATATCTCATGTAAAACTGCTAGTAAATAACTAAAATGTCAAATTGTTCAAATTCACCGATCGCAACAGGGGTTTCGCCCCATAGTATATAGTATATACATAATTTTGGATATTAGTAGATGGGACAAAATCCCCATTGCGATCGGTCAAAGCCGTCCACAATAATATACTAGTAGATATGCATTAGATTTATATAGGATATCCATTTGTAATCTATGTAAATCTACTGTATATCCAAACAATATAATGTAGTGTATACTATGGGACAAAATCGCTTTTGCGATCGGTGAAAGCCGTCCACATTTGAGACTATATATACCAATGGATTTACATAAGAACATATTCATTCATTACGATCTACATAAAATCTACTATATAGAAACAATAGAAATATGGTATATATTCGGAGCTATTGCGGTCGTGGATTTGCCTTCTACGGTCTGATTTCTGTGGTAGCTGCACTCAAAAAAGGCATCCGTTAGTAGTGATAAGCTTATCGGGAAATATTTGCAAAGAACTGTCTTACATTTGTGCAGAAAATCTAAATCCAATATTGTAATATACAGTATACAGCGCCTGCTCTCCTTGTAGTTTCGTTTATTCCTACTAGTTACCGCAGTAACACTGCGTAGGACAGGGGAAAATCAGAAGGATAGATAAATATATATATTTACAAAATGCAATTTTATAGTTCTAACGCACTTACATACCATTACCGCTCACCCAATTATCCGTTGTAGCGTCGTCGTTACATGAAGTTCGAAAAGGTATAACATTGATTCTATAATTCTTGAATTAGACATTTTGCCCTACGTCAGAACGAGAAGAAAGTTAACGAGAATGATAAGTATAGACAGGCAAATCTGCGCGCCATTTCAGCACATAGAAGTTACGAACTAATGCCATAGTGATATGAAAGACTTGATCCACCCACTGAGATTTACGCTTATTTTGTACAATTTCTTTTACAACGTATACTTTGAGGTGTGACATTGCATGGGAAACCGGCAGTAAGGGATATTGAAATTCCACTTGGCGTCAGTTACTCTCGCTGTAGTATACCCTCAGTAATATCAAAAGTATTCGTCCTCCCCGTCACTAATTTTACAGAGCCTTTCATGTTGTCGTATAGAAAGTTAATAACATTGGTAAAGCATTGCTTATTTTTTACATTTCCAGCCGTTCCCAAAGTGTAGAATAGTAATGAAAGAGAAGGAAGGCTTTGATTTTTGTATTTGGAGTTTCAATAAAAGTTAAGGAAGACATTGTAGAAAGTATGGAGAAGGGAAAAATAATTGTATTGGAGTACGAAAACGGTCTAGCAGAGGGAATGTACATCCATATGGTCAGCGAGCGCGAAGAACATTAGCAGGACAGCCTGGAACTTAGACGAACTTCCCGCTTACAGTTCGGCGTTTCAAGATTAATACGGTATAAATTCTAAAGAAGGAGATCGTATTGATCGGAATGGCTAAGACCTGGAATATAGTTCGAGAAATTTCTAGAATTGAAGACGTAAAAGTTTAAGGAAATGAAAATCATATGCTATTTTTGGAGAAAGTAGAGTGAAAGTTGAAGGCGCTATATGATGATCAAACGCGATGCTAGTGGATTACTACGAAATGGTTTGATGGAAGGAATTAGTAATTCGTATAGATTGAGGACTGGTTAGTTTAGCGCGTGCAATGGGAATATTAGCTGTAAGGTTTTGAGTCAAAGCGTTTGGATTTGTAACATATAAATACGTGCTACGACATATTCGATTTCGTTACGGTGGTAAGCATAATTTACATGCATGTCCCACGAAAAAGGCTATAGGAAACAAGGGGAGAAAGTAAGTAACGTAGTCGGTGACGGGTTGGTTGGCTACACTGTGGTAGGGTAGAGCAATTTGGAGCTTGTTTGAATGCGGCAATTAATAGGAAGGCGATGAAGATGTAAGAAGCGACACAAAGGGGGAAGAGAATGAATGAGTAGAGACCAAGAGGAAAGAATATGGACGCCGAGATAGCCTGGTTTCAGTCCATTAGATGATACCAGGGAAATACTTTCATAAGTCTCCCCAGCGTGTATTGTAGATGGTGTAGTTGCCTTGGAAACGCGTGATTGCATGCATTCAATGGCTAGTCGGATGACACTACTGAATTCCTACTCCTTAGTCTATTCGGGGTGGTGAGCCAAAAACGTTAAGGTTGGCTGTCGCAACCTGACCTGAGCGAAGCGAAATGAGGCCAGAGAACTTAGGTCATAAGGTTCCGCTGAATGCCTGGCCAATGGAAGTACAGAATTGGGAACACATCGCCGCCGGGCTGTAAGGCTATAAGTCATGAATTAGTGAGTAAACGAAGGAAAAGAAAAAACAGGTTGAACGAGAAGGGCAAGCAGAAGAGTATTAAACTCCTTGTCAGTGATTTCAATGACATATGGCATTGGTGGGTGGGATACGGATTGATTGAGCAAGAGATTCGAGAAATGAGTTAGTTTTTGTAGGTAACCTAGAAATTAATAGAAATTATTCTCTCTCTTCTTGTCACAATAATGAATAAAGTATCTGTGAAGCTTGAATACATCGATCTATAGGATTTATATTAGAGCAAACGACAGGATTCAGAGTATTAATTGGGCATGAATCGGAGGTGTGAGCCGTAATTGTTTCTGGTGGTTTGGGATGTGATATGTGATGAAGATATTCCTACTGGGTTCTGTCTTCCCTCCGTCCAAGAGTGGCGTCAAATCTTGGATTTTATCGTCCCAGTATTAAACGACTCAAAAGCAGAAACGGTTAGGAGAGAAAAGTTGTAAGTGTAGCATTGAACTTGAGGGTATTGTAGAAGTAAATAAGAGAATTTAGACGAAATATTAAATGGAGAAGCAAGATATTTTTATTACCACACTTAAACATACACAATCACACTCTTACTATGTATGAAGTCTATTCCCGTCTTCAGAAAGCACAATCTAGACCTGGAAGTATGTTTTTTCTTTTGTTAGAAAATAAAAAGTATGGGAACATATCCCGCTCTTTCACATAACTGTGATCCTTGCATGAGATTACGTTTCCGTAAATGTGCATGTTTTTTCCCTAAATGTTTTTCCCATGATGTTTGACAGCTAATATGGTTAGAGGCCACATATGTCTGATGAGATTATGATAGTTTTTGCAAATGTTGTGATTGTGGGAGCTCTTCGAAAATACATGAACGAAAACGGCCTGCAAGAGAAAGATTTGAGTTCTTGTATTTACCTATATACAGATTTCTAGAATCAAGAATGCTGGAATTCGGACTCGGCTGGCGCGGAGCTGTTGTTGTAACATCAGGGACAGATATTGTGATTCTACAGAAATAAAATTGGGAATCGAGAAGTGGGCATGAGTTGAATTTTACGTTTAGAGCGAAGAAAGGGCAAAGGAGATCAGGAGTTACGCCTACTTTTCCAACGTGGGAGGTAAATAGGAAGCGACTGGAGACGAAGACAGGAGACTTGAATGTCTCGGCCTGGTTCTTTTTATGAAATCCGTAGACGCTTTTTGAGTATCACAAAGAAATGGTTAGTAAGTTGGAGGCGACAGAAGACGGGATATTTGGTGAGGATTGTTTGCCGCCTAGATTTTCAATGTTTATCCCGGGAAAAGGTTAGGTGCGACATAATGGAACCCTTGTCACGTCCCGGGCTGCTTGTACACAAGCTGGTGATGAGGGACTTAGAAATAGAAGAAAAGCTCGCTGCTTTTACTGAATGAAAGGGATTTGTTGGCTGAATTTGTTGATAGGATTTCTTAAAGGTTTTTCTCAAAGCTATGCAGATTTAGAGCTGGAATGCGCATGTAAGGTGAGAAGAATGGATGGACGTGTGAGGGCGGATAAATTTTTCAGAATACCAACAAGGAGAGCAAGTATGAAAAAGAGGCGGCGGCCGTCGTGAAAGTAAGGTATAGCGGAGAAAGCAACAACATACATGAATATTGCAGGTAATGTAGTGTAATGGAATGATTGTTGAGTAATTTTCAAAGTGATGGGAAGAGTGGGAAAAGAGAGCGAAAGAGAGGATCCGGGGAGGCGGAAGATGTAACGGTTTCCTCTTCGCTTTCCACCCAGTTTCCCGGAGAAGGCAAAGAGTCCCCATGGCAATCCATGCGAATCGTTTGGATAATGCTTGTCTCGTCTCTTCCTGAGTTAGGTTACCATGGTGTATTTCTTTCTTGCTCTTCTCCACTCAATTCGTATGCAGAAAATGTAAATGGTAAAAGAGTGTAGAGGAAGAGGAATGAAGACGCTGAGGTTTTATGGAGGACGTGAGCAAGCCATTCCTGCCTGATCATTTCGTGGAACCGGAGAAAATGAAAAATGTTGGATATTTGGCCAGGATTATTGTGAAATCAAGTGGGGTGGAGATTGGGATGCGATCTGGGGAGTATACAGGAAAGTATGTAAATAGTAATACCCTACGCGAGTTGTTGGCTGTGTGGAAGTTGCGTTGAAGTAGTCGGGGATCAATTTTTTCTCCTTTGTCCAATCCGTTCCCTTTTCCCCCTCTTGAGCTTTAATGCTGGAAAATAGTTTTTCTTCTTGGAAAACCGTACACGACATGGATGACGGCCATATGCAGGGGATTAGGATATTTCAGAGTGACCGGAGGAAGCTAGGAAAGAGATGAATCTGGTGCCGGAAATGCAGTCATCGCACCGCCTTGGATGGACGTTGGGGTTCGATTACTCAAGAGGCAGTAGTTTTATTCTAGTACAAATTCCCTGATTGATTTCTGCTTAGTTCAGACTTGAAATTGTCCTCTCAGAGATGCATTTATTTCGGAATCCCATCTCTGACGGAATAAGATACTCAATTGTGTGCACTCAAGTGCAGCTGTGCGGAATGGCTGGGCAGAGCGGTTATTTTCTCGCAACCAGAAGTTGGTCCTAATGGCGCAAGACTTAGCTAATGTAGCCCATTCTCAAGATAGGAGGTGTCGCAACACATATTGTATAGTTTTATCTGCCTTAGTTGATTTGTTGCCTCTCCTTCGGAAGTGATGTTAAGAGAATTTTTCGAAGAATGTGGAAAAACAGCAGACAAATAGCAGGGTGGGTAGATATATGTACGCAAATAAGAGCGATAGAGGAAGTATTACTGTTGCAAGTATGTGGGATTAATGAAACTAAATTGGTGGAATGTTGAATGCTGCTAAAAAGGGCGAAGGAAGTGTGGAATGTCGGTAACAGCTCGGTAATTTCAGGCTGCATGTAAAAAGGATAAGACAGAGATAGTATGTGTTATGTAAATCAAATACATCTTGAACAGGTAGGCAAAAGTACGTGATGAATAGTTTTGGGGGTGGGAGAAGTTCTAAAAGCTCTATGTGACTAAAAATAATAAAAGCTATCTAATTAAACGCCATTCATCATTGTGGCAGGAGAGGCTTTTATTTCATTCTCCCACTAGACGGATTTCACCCGCTCCATTTCATTGTGCAGGGAGAAAAGGGACTTTTTACAAGTATTTTGGAACAGGCCCGGACATTCAAAGAGATCCTTTGCACATCTAAGTGTGTACATCCTGGAAAGTTGCTACAATGTACTGACAGCGGTTATATGGTTTCTGGCAATGACGAGAGTAGTAGAGTAGCCAACAAGTCAGACATATATAGCAAAGTTTCTGTGCAATATATACTGCATTGGATTGTTGATAAAAGAGAGTTGATGGGGGTTTACAAGAGGTTCGTTCAGAGTGCATCCTCAGGGTTCTTGAGGAATAGAGAAAGTAGGGGAAAGAAAGTAATATCTGTTTGAGTTTAAAAATATCTCCGAACTCTTCAGTAGTAAGTAGATGAAAAAAAGAGTAAATCGGTGCGTCTATTTGTTCTGTACTCTTTCCAAGGCAGGAGACAGGGCAGGAGTACTGATTTGGAAGAAGGTGAACTTTTGGGAATTGTGTGATGTAATGCTGGCGTATCTTTTCGTCCTGGATCGTTTCGTAATATTCGTATTCCCGAGCAGTATCTGTTTCCTGTGACCAGAATCCTGTCCCATTGTATTTCAAGAAAATTATGGTCAAATTTCAGGATACGCAATGGTAAAGATACGCATACTCCCTGGGCCGCACATGTTCCTATCGTATGTCCGATTTTAGAACATGTAAATCATGCGACTCGCTTCCCCCATATTGTTACGCTGCGCAACTGGTCGACTTCCAAAGTTCATTCATGGGCTTTGGAAAATCAGTGTTGAAACTAGTGCTGGAGCAGGGGCAAGTGGCTAAGTGGTCCATTGTTGTTAAATATTACCATGACTCAAACACGCAACTTACAGTCTGTACAGAATACGGAGTATGGAGAAAGTCCGGAAAAAAAGCTCAATAAACAAGTATTCAGAATTTGAGAGAATAAAAAGACCTGGAGCTTATAAAAGCAGCGACGCGAGGAGAGAATAAGATTTTAGTTGCTACAAGTATTCTGGACTCTAGAAGTGGAGGCTGAAGCTTGCTTAGATTATTCGTAGTTTTACTTGGAATTTTCACCAAGTATGGCGTATAAAGTAGCTGTTGGGTGGAAACAGAAACTATTTTAGAGCAACTGCTGTCATGCATGGATGTGAATGATGGTCGGATTGGAGGAGTGTGTGAGGAAGGGAAGAAATGAGGGAGAAAGCTCCAAAGAAAGACAGGGAAGAAGAAAGAGACGTTCATGTACACAAGAGGACAATAAAAAGAGAGCAAAGTCATAGTGCAGCTTTATTTCCTCTTGGCTAAGACACCAAAACAATTTTGAATCACACTTTTCAACGATGAAAAAAAGTAATTTTGTATACAGTTGAGGGAAGTCGGAGTGAGAGTGGTGTTATTAGAAACTATCAGTCTTGTCCGATGAGGGGTAAATATTGTTGTTATAACCTCATTTTACGTAATAAAGAGTCTTTTATTTAAACGACCCAGTGGAATCTGCGGTCCTGCATGCGGATTCCGGCTAGCTTTCGTGCTACTCGCAGCTGATTTTCTCAGGAAGCACTGGAAACGTTAATTGTTTTCAGTCATATCTCAGCTCCAAAGCGTCACAGTGACGTTCGACGAAAGCTTTTTTCGAAAGCTGAGATTTTAAGCTCTGCTTTGCATTAACTTACATCTCTAAGGTCAAAGATTACCTACGCTGCAACGCTGAAAATCAACTTACCTCGGAAAACTGACTTTTTTCCGTTTAGGCGCTGCAGCGTCGGTATTCTTTGGCCTGCAGGGTTAAAGTTGATGCAAAGCAGAGCTTACAGTGTCAGCTAGCGAACAGTGCAATCAGCTTGACGCTGTGACACTTGCACTTGGAAGCTGAGAAATCACTGGTGGAAAGTGGAAGGAAATGGGAAGTCCATTCCTCCCTCCTGCTCGCTGCAAGGCAGTGCAGTCGAAGTGAAAGAAGCGGACGGCTGAATCCCTTTCACTTTGCCTGGACGTAATAACTAGCCGGGCACCGCAAATAAAGTTACGTTATGCTCCGAGGCTAAAAATTCGACTGGGCCGTTTAAAAAAAAGACCCTTTTGTTTTACATCTTGCTGTTCCCGAATCGGGGGTGTGAGTAACGACACACCATCTCTCAACCCAACTCATCCGCCCCGCGAGGAGTTATTTTCAAGAGGATATACAAGGTTTGAATTAAAGACGCTTATAGAGTGCGGAAATTATTAAGCTGCGTCCCGAGCAAAATACTTTACCATGGCCTTATACAAGTTAGTGGTGGGAAGTATGAACTCCTGGGAATCTATTTTAGGTACACTTCTCTGCAAGTAGTCTAATCGTATCATAGGGAAAGAGCCATACGAATAGTTTCCTGAAACGTGGGAAATGAAACATATTCTGGCCTCATTTTCTTCTCTGTCTAGTCCGAATTTCCCGCCTGCCACGTGAAATACGGAAGAGAGGTGTCGGAAAACGTGCATGACAGAGATGTTTTGTAGGAACCTTAATAAAATGAAGGCTAATGTCCCGCTCATTGTAGGTAATCCATTTGTCATAATGGACTGCATCGTATCCAGAGAACCCAGAGAAATTCTGCAAAGCACATTACAAAAGGTGAAATTCCGGTTCGAGACTTAAGGCGCTAATGATGACGAACATGTTGAGAACCGCTACCCAAAACTTGAAAGAATCAAAACTTTTGACTATCCTCTACAACATTCAAAATTCTCGTTGTGAAATGTTGACTGGTTTGCTTGTTGGAGGAAGTTCAAATATCTAGATACGTTTGTGAATAACAAGGCTGGGTGGTAGACGACCACCCAGCCTTGCCAATATCTTCTTTATGGTCATAAGCAAAAGCACAATTGATTGTATGAGTCTAATTGCTGACTCGAGTTGTGTCGAGTTACATTTAACTTCCTGTCTTACCCATAGCCGCTCGACAGCTATCATCGATCTCAGTTGCTACGCAGTTACACAATGAAATTTCTACTGTGTAGGCTTAACTAAGCAAGTAACTAAACAAAGTCTTTATGGGAGAATCTAGACAAAAGCCTTTTAATATGTAAGACAAACGCTTCATCAAATATTGGAAAAACACATTCGAAAACCGCTGGTGTACTCACTAATCTACGGTTTGTAAATCGAAGGGTCTTTAAATAAACTCCCACCTGTAAACTAGCTACGCTTCATTCTATTTGTTGAATACTACTTGAAATTTAACTATTTAAATTTCTTTAACTCCAATTTTTATTCTGATTAATCATTATTATTGTTTCGATGCAAACCACATGCCCGTAATATAAGCACATGTAAACATATGTACCTACATACACCACCCATTAGACCGCACCAACAAATAGTCACAAAAGGACGACAAGAATCAGTAGGTTTGATAAATTAATGTTAGTTCAAACTTGTGAATTATTCCTGCTATTGCTGATTGAGCGAGTATTGTACCCCACTATGCTCCAAAAGTGAAGGGAGAAAGGGACTCCAAAAGTTGGCCCGGCTAAAAAGCCCCGGCTACGGTAGCCGGGCCACTGAAATTTTGTTAGGGATTAATTTTCCTTTCGAAGCCGGGCTACATCGGTCATTAGCCAAGGGCCCAACTTGCTTGGTGGTAGTGGTGAGTACTCACTCTCCCGCAACTCCCTTTTTTTATGGCAAGAACCTAACCAGAGAATGCTGAAGTATGCGCCACCAGAAAGTCTTGAAATTTCAAAGTTTTTGCGATCCTAAACAACTACTGCTATTGCATATGTGTAATTGTGAGTAACAAAATCTTTGTGAGTTGTTCATCCCTTTCACTTTATCTGAAAAACTCAGCAGGGGAAAGATCGGTGGGAAATCACCGTCCCGCAGAAAAGCACCCACTTGCCATCCAGCCTTGATGGAAGGAAGAAAGAAGAAGTGGTTGTTGAAAAAGATTAAATTTTCATTTTTCGCGTACATTATTTGTTTCTGGCAGATGGGTGGATAGGGATGAAATCTAGGACTGTAAAGAAGAAAGGAGAGGCGAAAGGGTGAAATTTAGAAATTAGATGCATTTAGGTTGTCGGCAGGTTCTTGCTATGGAAAGAAGAGTGGATGAGATCGTCAAGTTTAGTTTTCGGTCTGAGAATTCGAGACGAAATTGTTGGTATAATAGGGAAGTAAAGTGGGAGAGCTACATGTGCATGATTTACGTACGCTCGGTATGTAATGCAATTACGAGGTTGTGTCCCAGCCGAGGGTTATAGAAGGATGAATAGAGCGGTTGTCTTTGGAATAGTAGTTACAGCTGGGATTGTCGGGATCAGAAAGTCAGAGACTATTAGCAGTTGATGTATGATGAGGTTGAAAATTGTAGAGTCAAAGAGGAAGACTGGAGAGTGTGACTCTTTATCAGCTGCACTGCGTTCGTTCTAAGTTTATGTACGACATGCGACAGGGAAAAGGTGGAGGGGGTGGAAATCCTTTGATACCAAATGTGAGATGGGAATTGGAATATCGCAAAGCTTAGAGCAAGGTTAGGGTAGCGGTATCAAAAAATATCATTAAAATGTCCATCTTACGTCAAATTCGTGCAAACCCAGACGCAAGGCTGTTATCGTTTCAGCAGGGACAGAATCCCCTAATTGTTCCTGGATTTTAGTGCAGGGGTAGGTAGCTAAGAGAGATGGGACGAACGGTAAGGGTGAGGAAGCGAGAATGAGATAAGGTCGGTAGTAGTACTGCTTAAGAAGAAGTTGAATGCTTAGAAGAGAACGGGGCGAGCCAGAGACATAATAATTTCGAATGCAAGGGATAGGAGGAGAAAGGTGGAATGAATGAAAAAATGGAAAAGTCACTAGAGAAAGCAAGCTGACTTAAAAGAAGTGAGGGGTGAGAAAAAGTAAATTTAAAAGATAAGTTTAGAGGTGTGTTCTGGTGTGGTAATGTAAATTTGGTTTTATGAATCATACGCATACATATTTGAAAAAAGTAAAAGATAAGGATGAAGCGAAGGGAGAAAGACGGAAAGAAATTAGTTAAATTAGTAGGAAAAGATGAAGTGACAAGGATGCTGTAAGAATGTTTCGGAGGAGCTCTTTTGAAGAATTAATTGAGCTTTGGCCAAGGAAAGGAAAAGAGAAAGTGAGAAGGTGTGGAATGGTTTGTTCAAGTGGAAGTGGAAAAGACGTTTGCAGACAATGCATAGGTAACTGGTTCGTGGAATTTGTGAATGGAATAATAATTTGTCCTCTCTCTTCTGCTTTTACAGATTTTGCAAACTTTGACGATGAAGAAACCGAGAGCGGACGAAGAGGAGACAGAGAATCCGAGGAAGATGGCGACGAGCATGAAATCTCTGATTCTGGATCTGACGGAGGGCAAGGTACAACCAAATTATATATACGTGAAACTCTAAGTCTGAATACATGTAACCGAGCGAGAGTCTCCTTGCCTATACGTGAATGCATCTGTGCTCTTGAAGGCGTAAGGATGTTGTCGGAGCGAGCAGTCTAAGTATTCTAAGATTTCTAGGTGAATGGAGCGTGGGCAGAGGCAGAAGAGAAAGAAAGCTATAGAAAGAATTGTGGAATGAACGCGGGTTCGGTTAGTTGATAAAGTTAGTGACTATTATGGAATTATACCTATGTGTTCTATGTGCATTGTGTGTATTATCACGGAGTATGGGCCATGTGGGGGGGGCCTGGGATCTATTTTTTCATTACGTTGTGAAGGGGTGGGGAATTAGGTGACATGTTTTAGGAGGGCCGTGAGACCGAACGAATTGATTTTAATGAATATGAGCGTATCGTTTCAGTATTCAGTGGAGGAATGAAATTCTGGCGAGAGAATTATTACCAGAATACAGTTAGGATTGTGTGAAAGTAATCATGTGGTGGTTAAGATTTGTGATGACTATCATGATCATTTCGCTGTCATTGTATGTGACTCATAAGTTTCTTATATTGGAGTAATTCATTGAGCCGCTCTGGAAGGACTTGCTTGGGAATGAGTGGGAGAACGAGTTTATGTCCATCTTTGCAGGTAAATCTCATCCTTGACTGGCTGCTTGTTCCCTCCTGGATTTTGTATGGATTGCGGTACAATGGGGGGGGGGGAGATGTAATTCGTGGACAAAATTTCGTTATGCGCCAGCTTATTTTTTATCCTGATGATTATACCTAGAATCAGGCCCAAATAAGGTATCAATTGTAACAGAGGTGCTCGATAGTCACCCAACGAACGCCGACCTAGCGAATATAGGCTAATGGCATACTCAAATAAGGGATCAAAGAATGGATGGAGTAGGAGGAGCAAGTAGAGGAGCGGGTCGACGTTTAAGAAAGAAAGATGTATGCACTTGTTTTAAATTGATTCCTATGCTGAGCTGTTGGAGAATTCTCCCGAGGATTTTTTTCTATTTCCTTAAACATCCGTTGAATATACGAAGTCCTGCCGAGGAGATTGATTGAAGGTGGTGACTGGAAGAAAGAATTGCAGTAAAGAAAAAATCTTGCATATGCGTTTGAATTTGAGGTGAATGCGGCTAGATATAAGAGAATGAAGCACGCAATAAAAAGGTTTTGAGCTCGGGGCAGAAATCAAAGATATTGTGAATGAACGAGATAAACCGATAAACGTACTATCTAGTACGAAGAAGGCGGCGAAATGCATAAAAACGTGCAAACGCGTGAATATCCATATTTACGGTTGGCGTTGACAAATATTGCATTAACCTTAGAACGAAGCTAGATCTAGGTTTTGGGCATGCTTTCCGTTATGAGACCCCTGGCAGTTACATTTTTCGTGGAATGTATTATTGTTGTTTCTATTACGGAGCGAGTGAAAGCGCAGAGGAATGAGGCTAGGAGTATAAGATATTGAGTAGCTGAGGTATGATTCTAGTAGTCGTTGCCATGTGGAACGGAGGAAATCATGTTTCGCAACCTATCGTGGTCTCGCCAAAAATTGATGCATGGAATCTCTGGGAAGGGGTTAACTCAAAAAGAGGATAAAAATGGACGGGCCTGAAACTGACAGAAGAGGAGAAGTTCTGTAGAACTTCATATGTTCCGAACCTGGAAAGAAAGAGGGTTATTCTGTATAAGAAGTTATGAAAATTTCGTGATATCTTGTACCTCGTCACTCCTAGATTTCCGATCTTTAGAGAGTGAACCTTTTTATGTAAGCTGATCTTGAAAGAATGAAAGGCGAGGGGCTGAGAGGAGGAGAAGCAATAATAATTCTTCGAGAGAACCCTACGCCTCAAAGAATTGCTACGTATAACCTTTCGTAGGCGAGGAAAGAAATATCGGAGAATATGATGAGACTGGAATTATATGATCCAAAGTCAAGGAAGAGCAAAGAAGGAACTCGAATGGGATGAGGAAGTTGTAAGTGAATGGATGGTGGTGAAAGCTGATAAAAGTAGGGGGATTCAGCGAATACAGGACACGATGGATTTTTACGGTAAAATAATTTCATAGTTGTCAGTTGTCAATTGTTGTAGATCCTTTTACTCATTTGTTATTCTATAACAAGTTTTGACAATCCTTTCTATAGCTTCCCTGTCATTTTCATTTATTTTCTGATTCTGTAATCATTTTTGTTTCCAACTTCCCCTCTCACTAATGAGAAATAGGAAGTTGGAGTAATGCTATCATGAATCGTGATGCAGCGGTGCTGTGCTGTGCTGTGGTTCCAAGATCATGCGTTCTCCCTTCAAGATTCCGGCAGGGGCTGCAAAAGTATTATGAGCTACATGGGATATTGGGTTTGGGGGAGACACCCTTCTAAGCTCGCGTAGCTGTTAATAGTTTGAGGAGTAAACAAAATAAGCCAACTTTGTTTTCGGTGGGATGGTAAAATTTCTTCCAGTTTTCTCTCCCTCTGACTCTGCTTTATCGGATTAAAGAAATAAATTCCACGGAGGGGTGACACGAGAAAATTTTGAATAGTTTTGCTCCCTGTAAATGAATATGCAAATTGTTTGCGATGAGTCGCGACTCACGAGAGGAATAGAAAATCATAACGTGTTTTAGGATAATTGATCTGCTCTGCTAGCTGCTCTATTCAGAGTACGGTTTATCTTGGCATGAATGAGCTTGAAAGTAAAGCTTAAGAATCTAAACTGAGATTTCTCTTTTTATTTCAGATGACCGCTTTGAAGAAAGGGAGCAGGATTTCGAGTTCAAAGCTTTTCTGGATAAGTAAGTGGAGCCATCTGTTGAGGGCGCCTTCCAACATATCCCTCGAATTAGCGAAAGCATATTGCAGGCTAAGAAGGCCAATATTCATTTCCCTATAATTGTACAACGGGTTTTTCACGTAAAAATAACATTTCTCATGCAGGTATGCACACTCAAAAATACTAAGCCACTACGGAGGAGCATTCCGGGATTGGGCGGCAATTAAACCTTTGACATTTCAGTGTATTCTGAAAATGTTCCATCGCATTGCCTTTCAACTCGATTACCCTGCTTTGATATGTCAGGCATCAATTTTTAAAACTTTTCAAGCAATCCTAAGGATTCCAAAACCAATGAACCATTTAAAGGTACAATAAATTTGATAACATGCACTACCAACTAACTACTGCTTTTTGCTGTTTTGCTGAATGTGGAAAATAAAATTAGATAATGGAACTAGGGGGGGCACGTTGGGTAAATTTATTTCAGGAAGCTGTTCAATTCTTCTACCATCTGTGGCCCAAGTTTGTTAAGATTTGTGAAGCGAATCCAAAAATGTTCCTGGAGATGTTGTTCTGGAAAACGACGCGAGATGCCATTGAGATCCAGGAAGGATACGGCACGTACGCTACAAGCAAGCAAGCCAGCAAAAAGAGTCGACGTTCCAGCACTAAATTCGTATGGACAGAAGTTGAAGAGAATGAGCTTGATGTACTTGCAAGAGAGTATGTAGCTTTGTCTGTTGAAGGTATGTGTGGGCCGAAGTATTCGAGGAATGTGAAATTGAGAATGACAGGAGGGGAGTATTATAATGTGTATGTTTTATTTTTTGATGGACAGATCGCAAGAAATGTAATATCGTGGATTGGATCAATTTACGATTCACAAGCGGCACTAAAGTTAAAAAAACGATAAAAGCAAAATTGAAAGAAAAAGGGATTCTGGATCAACTCAGAGCTACCCGAGCCCAGGGATCGCGTAAAGAGGGAGGGAATAGAAAGGGACGGAAAAATAAAACCGAGAAAATCCTTTCGAAGGGCGGTCACTTGGAAGGCGGAAAAAGTTCTAGTATTGTCGACTCGGATCTTTCTGATCGAATGGGGAGCGATTCTGATGATGAAAGTCGAATTAGAACTGGTAATAGTAAAAATAGAAGAATTCGGAGTCGTAGCCGTAGCCCAGTATCGAGAAGCTCCCGCAGCAGCTCCCGTGCTAGTTCCAGCTCAAGCGATAGTGATTCTTCTGGCAGCAGTGAAATACCAGCAGTTCGGCGACGGTTCGCCGAGTTGGAAACTGCAGGTGGGACTGTTGCTTTTAACAATGACAAGCAGATGGATACCTTAGGGGAGGACGGTGAGAGCATGGAAGAAGGGGGGAAGAGTTCAGGAGAGGACGAAGGCAAGAAGAATAAACATTTTATGGCAATGAAATGTGATGGGGCAGAAAATAATGGGCTGCAAGAAAATCAATTCACTAGCCATGACGATGTCAGTGTCGAATCGAATGAAAAAAACAATGGGGAAAAACAAAAAGAAGAAACATGGGATATACGGCGATTTGGAGAAGGAGAGCTGGCTTCCAATGGTAGTGAAAATGATGGGAAAGCATTGGTTAATGGTAGCGAAGATTTATCGGGCGGGAGTGGAAACAACAATGATGAAGTGGTTGAAGATGAAATTTCCCCAGATCAAGAAGTAGTAAACAGAGAAGTTAACCGGGGTGAAGTGACGAACGATTCCATGGAAATGTAAGTTGTGCATGTCTGAAATGCTTTTGGCGGGCAAAAAAAAACCCAAGGTCGATAATATACCTCCACATCGTACCTCATATTGTTGAGGTAGACGGGTCAAGTATTTATCGCTTTACTTAGTTCAGTACTACGTTACATTTCCATCTTTTGTTATTCGTTATCTTTTGCTATTTGTTAATCGACACTGTTTTTTATTAATTGTGCCGAATAAACAACCGCACAAATGGTAAATATTCTCGCGTTTTTTTTAGAAAATGTTGGACAAAAGCATTCTTGTTATACGCTACGAGAATATCGCAAAATCGTTCCAAGGCGATTTCTGCTGACTCTATTTTATTGTCCCGAGGACAGCCATTAGTAAACTAGTTTGCAAAGATACTGAGCATAGAGCAGCGGTGCTTTGGCGAGAAAAGAAATAAAAAATTTCCAGCATACAACATGGATAGAGGAGGGCCGAAAGAGCGGATCGGATAGGAATTTTTGGACGAGTTGAAGGACTCGTGTGAAACATTTTACAGTCGGTTGGAGAATATTGATGAGCGGAGACAGAGGAGTTGGCAACTCCAGCGGTTTCAGTTTGAGGAATGTATAGCGAACACTCTGAAGCGGATGAAGATAAAAAACACCATATTGTCATCTATTGCAAATAACTCTGGTGTCAGGATGGAAATACGTATTGATGTGATGAATTACAAGTTCAGAGTTACCGGAGGCGGATTTCCAGCCAAGCAGAACGACTGGTTTAGAGACAGGAGAGAGTCTAAAAAGATATTGGAGAAGTACTTGGATTGTTGCTGGAAACATAACGAAGAAAAAGGAGTGTGAAATTTGATACCCTGTTTTTAAAGTGGTTTGTGTGAAGGAATAAGTTAGACCGTATGTTTATACCTTATTTATTTTTCGTGTATAACGACTTTTTTCATTCCGCTCAGCGAGCTCATTGGAGGAGATAAAAGTTTCACATTTCTTTGTAGTCGTTGGCTTGGAAGAACTGAGAGAGAATTTTTATCAAAAGAGATGAAGCTCGTGTGATTGTATTGGCTATTTTTAAAATTCAGTTACATTCTCCATCCCTCTTATCTCTGTTAAAAATACGCAAACTTATGAATAGGAGCCGATAGAATGATGATGGCTATCCAACTTCTTCTGAGAAAACTTTTTCAAGGAATTTCCAAAGAACGGACATAAATATTGATAATAGCGGTAGTCAGTTATCCCTTGGAAGTTGGTCGTAAGCATTCCTTTTCCGTTCTCTTCAACTACTCTATCCTCAATACTATTCCCTCCTTTCTCCGCATCTTTCTCGCTTTCTTCTCTCTTGCTTTCTCTCCGTGAAGAATGAGGCTTGGCGAGAAAATACTGAGTTGGTCTCGTCGAAGCTATAATCTGGCTCTGTGAGTCGTGTTTGTGGATGGTGTTGGCGGAATGAGATCTCATGAGCTCAGGTTATTTTCGATCCATTCTTTATAATGACTTATTCTTGTGTAGAGTCCAGGTAGTCCTGCTTTTCCGCAGTTGGGATCCAGTCCGCCCGAAACAATCCCAACAACTTGTATCTGTACATTCCGTCTTCCGCCTTCACTTCGTTCAACCATTAAAGGGCTTCCTGAATCACCGGTGCAAGAGTCCTTGGCCATTATTCCCCCAGCGCAGAACTGTTTATCTCCTCGTGACCTTACACCCTTTATCTTCGCATGCTGACCTATCACCATGTCACATTTTTCCCCTCGCCAAATAGGTAATCTCACTTTCATGAGTTCCTGGGAGAAGGATAAACTATTCCCACTACTCCATCCCCAACCTGCCACAATCCCATCAGTGCCTTCATATTCATGCTCGCCTTTCCCAGTACTACCCCTGCCCCTTCCAAATACCCATGCAGGCTGAACCCTTGAACTCCAGGTAATGTTTTCATGCAGTCGTACGACCGCGATATCATTCATTTTTGTTTTTCTATCGTAATCTGGATGGACAGTCACAGAGAGAACACTCATGTCATGTTTTGAGGATGAAGGACTACCCCTCACGCCCTCTCGTCCGTCGTCTCCTCCGTTGAGTGTTAAATAATGCTCCCCGACAGTCACCTCAAAAGTGGAAGGCACTCGAGTTCGGCGAAGGATGGAGTCGATGAAGCAATGCGCCGCGGAGACTACATGCCGGCTATCAAGAATGAATCCACCACAAAAATGAGATCCATGTAACCATTTTATTGAAACTATCCAAGGGTATTCTCCCGGAGTTGCCGGGATTCCGCCAAGCACCTTTCCTTCTCTCGGACTGTCACTCTCATCAGTGGTGGGCATTCCTTCGGACCTCTCCTTCCCCCCGCCCATGAAAAGAATGCCCGACGAGAAGCGAGCACACCAAAAAACGGAGACAATTAAAACTCGCGTAATCATACGCTCAGCCCTAAAAATAAACATTGTTCTTCTGATCACTCTTCTCTCACAGTCACCATCACCACTGCCCTGTTGCCCTCAAGTCACTTGTATGATTATTTATTATTGGACACAGTCACTCAGTCCTGACTAGTTTTGAAAAGGAGGAACCGTTCAGACGGAAGGAAGTAAACTTGTATATCTCCTCGATATACATGTCGATCGGTAGCATATGACAGGAGCGGATAAAGAGTAAAATGTAATTTATATAAAACAGTATCCTTCGATTATCCTTTTGAACACCTTTGAGGTAAATTAGCGCACCTGATAATCGAATCTCATCTGCTTGTTGACATTGTAACAGTTAAGTGAAGGAGAGAACTCAATCCAATTAGGCTAATTAAGGAACAATGACGAGGATATTAGACTATATCAAAACGCTCTGCGGAATACTTGCTGGAATCCCTTCAAGAACGGCGCTTCTGTGCTTGCTGACTTATGGTTTTCGCTGTAAAAATGTGTTAGTGGGTTGTATGCCTCCGGCTGTAAGCACGTTGCGGTGTATTTAACGGAATAATCGAAATGCAAGAAAACCTTGTCCCATGTATACCACCACCAGTAGTCTCGTCGGCTTTTCTTTTCTAGGCTAATTTTTCATCTACCGTGTACTATAGCTGCTGTAGCTTACATGTTAGTATTCCTCAGCTTCTGGATTGCATCACCATCTCATAATCATGTTGTACGTACCATAGTAAAATACTAGCGATCGGCTTTTCAATCTACAACTACGTCCTCTTCTTCTACGTCATGGCCTTGTATACCGGAAACATAGGCCCGAATACATTTTCCACCCCAGATCAGCAAACAGTTGGAAAACCTGGAAAGGAACTCAAAGAAGATTCCAGGAGTAACAGGAAGCAGGAGCATACACACCTGCCTCTAGTCCTAGAAAATCATCTTTCTTTCCTTTATCTCCCAAAATTGTCAACGTTGGTTTTGTTTCGTTAGGCTAACTACGAAAGAAGTATGATGAGAGACGTAGAATCCAATCCTCCTCTTATTGTTGATTAAGGACAAGAGCTAATTAATATTCTCAGAATGTTGGAAGGAAATAGAAGGGATGGAAAAATAAGGATTTGCGGTCAATAAGGGAATAGAGTGGGTTGACAGGGAAATTGTCCTTGGGAATGGTGAGTTCCTAGCTTGGAGTATATATAGCATGGAATGAATGGGAGCTTCGAGGTCAGGCATGCTGTACCGAGCATTTCATATCAAGTGTCATGGACAAGCTGTTCTCGCCTTGAAAAGTTGGAAGGGAGGGACTTGATACATGCATATAGCTTTGATCTAATCGATCGAACCGAAAGCAAGGGAAAGTGATGCGGAAGCATGCTTAAACTTCAAAGAAGACTGAACAATGCTTTTTACTACTTTCCGAGGTGAGGATAGTTGAAAATTTTTAAGGTTGAATGTTCGTCTGGGAAGTGTGTGTAATATTCGAGAGGTCTGATTTATAACTCTGCAACCGCATAAAGGAATGAAAGATTCTAAAGAAACCACCATAAATTGACTTCGAGAGAAATGTACAGTTGAAGCCTATGTTATTACATTTACACCCACCAATCTGTCGAGTTGTAGTTCCTGTCTGGATTTCTATGCATGAAGAATAATAATTCACTTGTTATGATGTTTGAGAAGGACGGGAGAAGTGTATTACAACGCAGCGTGCTACACTTCCAGAAGACCGAAACTTATAAGATATTGGGCCCAGGGTTCCTCATTCTCTGGTTTATGCCCGCATTCAAAATGCATAGTGTAGTACGTGAGGATGCGATGCGAGCGGAAAATTTCTCCAACAAGTTATTAATAATCGGAATTGGCGGATTGAAATTGATTGGGAAGTGCAGTGAAAGGAATTTCAGCTCAACAAGTTCACATGGAAGATGGAAGGTTACAGTATACACATGTATTTACATAAATACATTGTTACGTCGTAGAGGTTAAAGTGAAGCCGGAAATTGGTTATACTCAGATTTCCGTAATGAATAGGTTTGGTTTTATTTGTGGTTGGTATTATTGTTAACCTGTTTTATTATGCTCACACCCGGAAATCACATTGTGACGGTATTGCGACACCTTCTTGAGCCCTTGAACTTGAAGAATAATTATGCGTGCTCGCTATGGATTTTATTTCCATTCTACAAGAGTGCATGGTAGACCTATTGAAGAAAAAAATGTTTACTAGGCTTTCCTTCGTGTCGGCCTCTTATTCCTGTATTGCGTTGACGTACATTAGAGTTATTGTTGATTGTTTTACTTTGAGATTTTTTCAACCCTTTTTTTATTCCCTTCTATCCAGCGGAGACACATTAGAAAGCCTCCTGACTGAAAGACGAGAGTTGAGGAAATGTGGTGTGGATGCTAAAAAATGTTTCGTTTATTTTTCCGGTTACAATAAATAAGAGTTGGTGAGGGATGGAGATGCGTGGCAGTTGTATGGTCTTGGAGGAGTTTTGTTGTAGAGAAATCCGAGCTGAGATCAATGCAAAGGCAGGAGGGAAAAGATTGGTAAAAAAAGAAAGTTGGCCGGGAGTTTTAAGAAGTTGAGTGGGTCTTTGCTTTGAGGATGGTGGGATGTTTTATTGTCAGAGAAAGTTGCAGTCACTTAAGAGGAAAGACGTTGAGGTACTCTTAGTTTTCTGTGAGTGAGAGAGAGACCGGATTATTGGCGGAGATTTCTTTCTTCCTGCACCCAGACTGGAGAGAGGATGAAGAGTTGTTGGGCGGGCGTGTTTCTATTTTTGAGCTCTCTCCTAGAGCTCATTCATCATGTGGAGGGTTTAATAAATCTCGCTGATGTGCCATGTGGAAAGATGGGATTGAGAGGACGGGGTGGGAGGATTATAGGTGGGTCGCTCTCGGAAGCGGCTCAATTTCCATGGATGGTTTCCATCAAGTACAAAGACGGGTCTCATTTTTGCGGAGGCACCATAATTCACAAACAGTTTATCCTCTCCGCCGCCCATTGTTTCAACAGCTTAAGGAACAAATTCACACGCCTTGATATGATCAAAGTGACTGTCGGAGAGTACAGTCAAAGCCGGGAGGAAATACCTCTGGATGCAGTTGATTTCAATATCACTAGAGTCATAATCCACCCACACTTTGAAGAGACTTCTAACGCTAACGACATTGTACTCCTCCGGCTCGGCTCTCCTGTCAGCTGGACAACTGCCGTTCAACCCTTATGTCTCTCCGAGGGGGCGGACAAATATCCGGGTAAAGGCGTCATTGCTGGATGGGGAAGAACAAAGGAACGGGGGGAATGGTCTGATAAACTTAAGCATGCCAAAATCTCAATTCTGGAAAACCAATCCTGCCAGCTCCGCTTTACCCTAGCCATGGTCAGGTACAATCTGAGTGAATTGCAGATTTGCGCGGGGGAATTGTTTGGAGGGAAGGATGCATGCCATGGCGACTCCGGCGGGCCTCTCATGATTCATAACTCCGGAGAAGGTCAAGAACAAATGAGTGCGCTTGGAATCGTCTCAATGGGGAAAGGCTGTGGAAGAATTGGACTGCCCGGTATATACACACGCGTTCCAGGATATATCGCATGGATCAAACAACATTTGCTTCCTCCAACTTTCCTATGATGTGCGATTTCATCAATACAACAGACAACAGAAAGTCCCAGAGAAACCTATAAAAGCCTGTGTTAAAAGATTGCTCACAAAGTTCTCATGTGGCTCTAACCCTGTCCCTAATCAAACTGATAATTACCTATCGATTGTAATAAGAAACTCAGCGATAGAATGCTATGGTTGTGGCTGTTAGTGTTCCTTCATTCTTCGTCATTTATTAACAATTAAGTAGCACTGGTAAAGTTAATGGATTCCCCTTTGTAATCTATATTTAAGTAATATCTGTATTTAACACCTCTAGTTAATACATAAATAATAGGAACAGTAAGTCGTTTTTGTCTTGGAATCTGCCTTTTGTCAACCAGGGTTGTTTACTGGTTACACAGCAACTTGTGCTTTCCATGTTTATACACGTCATACACTTGTTATAATCATATTCAGACTTAAGTTGCTGTGTCACCCTGGGTTTTTGCCGGTTTGAAAAATAGGCTAATGCGATCGGTGAAAGCCGTCCACAATTTGACATATTAGTTATATTCTAGTAGATTTACATGAGAAACATAGTATATATTGAACAGAATCAATTTAAATCTACTAATATTCAAAATTTAATAAATTGTATATATTATGGGCGAAAACCTATTGCGATCTGTGAAAGCCGTCCACAATTTGACATTTTAGTTTTATAATACTAGTTTTACATGAAATATATAGCATGGATTGAACAGAACCAATTAGAAACTACTAACATCCAAAATTTAGTATAAACTATATAGTATGGGGCAAAATCCCTATTGCGATCGGTAAACGCCGTCCACAATTTGACATTTTAGTTATATACTAGTAGATTTACATGAAAAACATAGTGTTTATTGAATAGAATCAATAAAAAACTACTTATATCCAAAATTTAGTATAAACTATATAGTATGGGGCAAAATCCATATTGCGATCGGTGAAAGCCGTCCACAATTTGACATTTTAGTTATATACTGGTAGATTTACTTGAAAAACATAGTGTATATCGAATTGAATCAATTGAAATCTACTAATATACAAAATTTAGTATATTCTATATAGTATGGGGCAAAATCCCTATTGCGATCGGTGAAAGCCGTCCACAATTTGACATTTTAGTTATATACTGGTAGATTTACATGAAAAACATAGTGAATATTGAATAGAATCAATAAAAAACTACTTATATCCAAAATTTAGTACAAACTATATAGTATGAGGCAAAATCCCTATTGCGATCGGTGAAAGCCGTCCACAATTTGACATTTTAGTTATATACTAATAGATTTACTTGAAAAACATAGTGTATATCGAATTGAAACAATTGAAATCTACTAATATACAAAATTTAGTATATACTGTATAGTATGGGGCAAAATCCCCATTGCGATCGGTGAAAGCCGTCCACAATTTGACATTTCAGTTATATAATAGTAGTTTTACATGATACGTATAGTATATTACATTAAATCAGTTTAAATCTACTAATATACAAAATTTAGTATATACTATATAGTATGGGGCAAAATCCCTATTGCAATCAGTGAAAGCCGTCCATAATTTGACATTTTAGTTATATACTAGTAGATTCACACGAGAGATTATTAGATTTACAATTAGAGAAACTATTTACATACCAATGGATATACGTAAGAATATATTCATTCAGTATAATGTGTACAAAATCTACTATATAGAAACAATAGAAATACAATATATAGTATGAGCTAGTGTGGTCGTTGTTTTGCCTTTAATAGTCCAGTTCTGATGTAGCTATTGTCAAAATAGACATTCTTTAGAAAGGGTACGATAAGGAGATTCGTATCGCAGTATTTTTGTATGTACTTTCTTACATTATTGCGGAGAAACCAAATCCAATATTGTAATATACGGCGCCAGCTCTCCTGTAGTGTCGGCTATTCCTAGTATCTTGCGCAGGAAACGCTGCGAAGGTAGCAGGAAAATTAGACGGAAAGATTAATACACCTTTTTCCAACATGGAATTTTGCGGTTCAAATACCTGTACATAACATTACCGTTCACCAGATTTGCTGTTATGGTGTCTTTGTTACATGCATTTCCAAAATGTTCCATAATTCATTCTAATAATTTTTGAATTAGAAAAAATTTCGCACTCCGGTGGAATAACGAGAAAGTGAGCAAAACTGATGAGTTTGCAGAAGCAAATCTGGGAGCCATTTCAGTACATAGCAGTAACAAACAAGATACAATGGTGACATGAAAGCATTCATCCGTCTTCTCAGGTTTTTGCTTTTTTCTTGCATAATATCTTTACTAATGTGTCCACCAGGTGCTTAAATGTAATTCAAACCGGCAGAAAGGGATAGCTTCTATCCTGCTCGAATTTTTAGTCAAAGCTAGGCTTGCCAGATCCGCATGTTCATTTTTCCGGACATGTCCTGATTTAGTGGCAAAAAAATCAGGACCTGAGTTTCAAACTTAAAATCAAACTTTAGCAGCTTTTTTTGCTCAATCCAATTCACTGTCATTTGTATTTGTCGGCAGGCATAGCTTTAACAATGATATACCTGGTCTGGATGATGCTTGGCTTAAGAAAGGTTACAAACTCTGAACAACTCATTTTGAAAATTATGTTTTATCTGTAGCTCCGCTTTTAACATTTCCCTCCCAAGTTTACCCCGGTCATAACGCCATGCAAAGTTCATTAAGCTAAGAACTCTCTCAAGAAAAGCATTGGATACTGGAATAGAAAAGACAAATCTGACCAATTTAAGGAGTTCCGGCGCAGCAGTGCGAGTAAAAAATGATTGCCATCGCTTAAGATTTGACTGTTGTTGCCGCAGGTATGGTAATGCTACTCTAAGTCTACAGTAGTCAGCATGAAGTAGATCATGTGAGATTTCCAAATCTATCGCGTTGCACAAATTAATCAGGTCGTTAAAACTTATTAGTTCATCTTCAGAGCACAGGTGGAGTCTTAACTTCGATATTTGCTGACGAACGCTTGCAGCGCAGTAATCCTACTAATTTTCTTTTAGGAGCACTCATACCTGTAAAACTTTTGTTTATTTTATTTAACTTTATTGCGAAAACCAAAGGCCTAGTGCAAAGCGAAAACTTCAAGAGGCTAGCGCCTCTACCGAGTAAATAACGTAACAACGCGGAAGGTGGGAACTTCAGTGTTTGAAATTTGCAATGCAATCAACATGTAGGACTTGCAGTCCCATAGTTACAATGTAATGCTGCAGAGAACTTTCAAAATCTTTGCAATTGTTTCTAATGTCATGATGTAGGGGCGTCCAATTCAAACGGGTTGGACTTTTAACATTACCACACCGAATTCCCCGCCGATTCATTGCTAAATGGCAGCAAGCATAACGGGCTATGGAAACTTCCATTTAGTTTACAATTTGAGTGTATTGCACCCGCCCATCCGTTATGTTGCAAATTTTCTCCGCTTTCATGTTAAAATGTCGCTAGCATGCAACAATTGCGGTAAAATTTAAAAACGTACAGTAGCGCCACCGTGGTTTGCACTAGGCCTATTCAGCTCATACTTCTCTAGCCTAGATTGTTGTGCAAAGCAAACCAAGTTCAGTATAAACACTGCGGGACTTTGATAATGCATGGTGATACATGTCCTCATTCTGGAAACGTTACAATCTGTAAATCGCGCGGATTTGGAAGACCCGCTGAATTTCTTTTACAGAACCATTTCTATGGCTTTTCAATGATCCAAAATCAGGACATTTTGCGTCCTGATAACATTTTATCAGATACCAGGACAGCGTGTTAAAAATCAGGACTGTCCTGATAAATTCATCCGTGTTGGCAAGTCAAAGCACACAGTGAGCAAACACAAAGCATAAGCAAAGCACGTTGAGGAGCGAATCGGTTCGTATCTATACTTTTGCTCTGAATCATTGGCCTTTGCTTGCTTACCTCTCAGAGAAAAGCAGGTGTAAACAAAGTGGGCCGACTCTCTGCACTTGAACTTTAGTTACTTAAATGATCCATGCAGGCTAAAGTACTCTTTGCTAAATTATTTCGCTGCAGCAAATCCATTTCGAAACTATGTTAGATTCCATGGATTGGTTCAAATAATTTTAAATGCCAGTCGCTTTGTTATTTAATTAGTTAAACTGAATGAGGATGAATGCAAGGGTGGGAAACTGAATAAAACGAAATAATAACGGCATGGCAATTGTTATACCTAGAAATGTTGCTCATCAATTACTAATCAAATTCTGATGCATGTTAGACCATCTTTACCCTATAAAAAGTTCAAGCGAGAGGTCACAAAGAATAAAAAACTGGCGAGGGTCGGGGAAGAAAATTAAGCAAGGATTTTTTTAGTTTTCTTAATTTAGCGTTGAAAATAGCTGATGGGAAGAAATCGTCCAAAGACTAATTTCCCTCTGATTTCCAGGGTGGCAACTTCGTGGGGGCGGTGTACTCTACAATTGGCTTGTGCAGTAACATGCAACACGGAGTCATATTAACCACAGAACTAGCTACAATTTAAGTTAAAATTCAATGTTTTGGCGCTTAAAATAAAGTCATCAGGGAAGGTTGAAGTTTTAGCCCTAGTCGTCCAAAATTTAAATTTAATGTACTGTACATTAGTTGGGATGTTTACATAGAAACGTTTTTAAGTACATGTACAGTATATTCGTAGACCTTAATACGCAGATTAATTCACTGGATTATGGAGTGTCATGAAGCTATGCTCTCCGCATATATGTGCGCGCATGTGTTGCTATGGATCGAAGGCGAACTGACATGATTGACCTAGAAGGTCATGACCGAGTGTATAGCAAAAACAATAGGGGTCGTCTTTACAAAGGACTACTTGAGTTCCAGTTTCATGTCGCAATTCAAACTTGTTTTTCCTCAATCGTGCACACAAGAAATGCATAGAATATGTGACAAACATCTGCCTGCTTCTCAAAGTTGGGTTTTTTCTACTTCGGAGTAGCATGCTGAAAAGCGAATTTTCTTTTTTTCCGTGGAATGTGTAGAATACTTGCATAGTGGAAGTGAAGTACGTAGCTGAGATGCTGCGGGAATATAAACAGCAAAACCATGCTGCAAGCATCACGACATCATGCTTAAAGTACGGAATAAGGAAATATGAATCCCTGGTCAACGATGGTCCTATGCCGAAGGGAGCAACTTTATTGCATGTGTTTATCGTACAAAAAATATGTAGCTCGGTGTAACAAGTAGCGTTTACGTATATATATGAATTATTGGTGCAAGCATAATTCATAATTGGGCGTCAACTTCGTCAGACAGGAATCGTACGTATTCCGGTAATAGCATCTTATATATATCGACTGACAATTGCACTAAAACTTGCCTGAAAGATTCGGCGGGAAAACTTTGGACACTTGTACAGGGAAGGATATCAAAATTTGTGAATTTTAACGATCCTTTAAAATATGCTTAATGCATAAATGTAATATACAATGCAATATATAATCTCTCTTGTTTGTCTCCACGTTTCGCATCAAAGACGAGTATGAATGATCTGCTTACAAGAATCAACACAAGTGACATTGTCCGTCCATCCATCTTTGAGGATCAATGAAAAATGGACGTGGCAAATAAGTTTCAGCAGTATTTTGCTAAAAGGCTGTGTAACCTAAGCCAGGTGTGACAATTTATCCGCTCGACGAAGCAACACATTAGAGGTAACTTTAAAAGCAAGCCAGTTGAATGTTTGTCCCTTCTTTCAATAAAAGTCGAAGAGAAATGTAGAGCGTCTTTGGGATTGAAAACCCTAGCACGGAATCCATCCAAGACAGTGTGAATTTCAAGAGGGTAAACCCGCTGTAGTTGCGGAGAAAGCAGGAAGCCATATCAGAAAAGATTTTTCCGAGCTCAGATTAAATCCTTGTATACCTGGGCTGCGGGTTGGAGAGGAGGAGACGAGAGATAAAATAGGTTTGAGAGGCAATACACTGACCTTGTTACTATTTTCTCCTTGAGAAGGAGCAGAAGTTTACTGAAGTTTGTAAATAGGAAAGAGAGGAGATATGGGGATAGTATATTTGTGAAAAATTCGGCTACCACCCACAATGTGCGTGCCACGTACCCTGAGGAATCCATTACTCCTCCCGGATATTAAAAATTCCCCTTAGCCGAGGATTTCGTTTATAGATTAATGAAGAGGCAAAGAAATAACAGTTTATTATTAATTTCTTATAGCTCATGGAAAAAATTTAGACGTAATCTAACCAGATTTATTAACTTTCTAGAAGCTTTTATTTTTAACCGCTGCTACTCTACATTTGATGGGATAGAACTCCCCTCCTTCAACCTACAACAAAGGAAAAGAAATGACATTCCTAGCAAAGAAATGAAGCATCGGCCCTACGTACGTGGCCATGCGAAAAGGGATGGAGAGGAGATAGTGAATAATGATTAGATCGTATAGCAAGTGATGGCAGCAACGGTGATGAAATATGGTTTGTTGTGTAGTCACTAAGCGAAGTTTTTCGAAGAGAGGAGGAGGAGGACTCAAACGGAGTATCACTGAGCGACAGAGCCTGTTGCAAATGAACATAAAATGTCATTAATAGGATGTACATAAATGGAGGAAAATGCAGCTGTTCCCCACCTACTTAATTCTTCTTGTGTGTTGTTGATGAATTCCGGCATCAACACAGCAGAAAAAGGAAGTATAATTACTTGCATAATCGACGAGATGATCACATGCAAGTCTCTCTATCTTTCGTGCTAATGCGATAGAATGCAATGAAGATCAGGGATATTTAGATACCGCAAGTCTACTGAACTACTCATGTAGCCTAAGCAAGGATTGACGAGATAAAAGAGCTAGGAGATAGACAAGTGATTAAGGAAAAAGAGAAAGATACCTCGATAATCTTCTTTCTCATGGAATTTATGGCGAATATAATATTGAATATGAAAGGCGGGCGATACTGTGGTGAATTTCACGAATCCCGCTTTGGTTTTGTGTTTTCCGAAGAGGTTCTGCACAATTAGTCTTGGGGTGCGAGGCTTTAGCATAGCATTGTTAGAGTAGCGTAGAATCTAAAGCATAACGGAGGTGGAACGGAGGATTTGCTGATAATGAATATTTATGTTAGATTGACATGAAAAATTGTGTTTTTCCTCTAAATTCTCTTCAAGGGGCAATACAACACCATGTTCTTTTAACTCTGCAATGCAGAGTGAATAAGTAGACCACTTCGCAACTACGCTACCGCGTAATTAATTATAAGAGAGTCATCGTCATACACGTACTCCGACTCTGAAGTAGTAGGGGGAGGAGTAGAATAAGAAGAAATGAGATCGATTCGATAATTGCTTAGGACGGAACTAAGGCTGTGGATTCACACGAAGAATTGCCTTCACAACCCAATATTCTCTTCAGTCCTTTAGTCGTGACTCGTGAGTAATTTCTTATCCCACTCCGCCTCCTTCCACATCATGTGTGTTTAGCTATTTGCTTCTTCATGCACAAGAATTCAGAAAATGAGCTCTTGGATCCTCGTTAATTTCGGACTTGTATTCATGAAAAAACGTGTTGGGGCTGTGTGGCGCTATAATAATAATATGAATGGTTATCATACACGATATCGTCCATGCTCATCCTGAGCTCAACACGTAATGTTCTTTATTCATTCTCAACCAAGTCTCACAATCTTGTGGCCTTCATCTAAATATAGAGAGAGACAGGTTCTCTCTCTTCTATTCGTTACGTCACTATAGAGAGGATTCTAGATGCTTCTAGAATGCTCTCTAAATAGCTACGCTACATGCTCCCTCTCTAATTAAAGCTCTAGCTCCGTCTGAGCCTGAATTCTTATTTTTAAAATTCATACTCATCCTCGCATTTCGCTTGCATCAGCTATTTGCACTTCCACCTTGACCATGCAGTTTCGCAGTCGTGATGTCGTATCTTCTGGTGCAAATCCTTGGTGAGTCTGAACTTTTTCAAAAGTGAATTTTTAAAGTTAATTGTATTATTTCCTTTCTCAATTACTATACGCTCCCCCTTAATTTAAATTAGCAAACTCCCGTGAGCTTAACTAACCAAAATTCCGTTTTAATTCCGTCTACACTCCGTGAAACTTAACAAACTATACTCTGTTTTTGGTGTTTTTAGGATGCTGTGTCGTACGTACTAAGAAGTAAAGCTTTCAAGGAGAAAACTTGTACATGAAAATTATTAAGGTTCGTGCATTTTCAATCATACAAATTAAAACTTGCAATTATTATTGAAGTCCATATTACTACATTGAAACTAAATTTTTGCAAATGCTTTGTTTGTAAGGGAATGATGGAAGTACCAACCTGGATTACATCCGGTATACCTGTCCTTACTATTCAACATACATACGTAAGCTATAGTTACGGGAATAATCATAGACTGATTAATTCGCTTCCGATTTCCATAAGACATATATCATTTAAAAGCGTATTACCTGTGCTTTTTACAGAAAATTTTGAATGACCGTTACGTTGACCTGGTGACCTTAAATGTTCAGTGTGGGGATATAGGATTTTTCGTGGAAGGATGTGGTTTTCAAAGGAAATTAAGTACTGTTAATGGGTAAAATGAAAGAAATGAATCTTTTTCTAATTTTTAGTGTAATTTAGAAGGAGTGGATACGATGAGTAGGTAATATCTTCATTTTTGTTAAACTTGACGGTTGTTTGAGGTTTCAGTATCTGACCTGGTTAGTAGCCATACGATGGTGGCGGAACTTTTCATGACTTGAAGATGTAGTGGTATCCTTCTCGTTGGATGGATATGCTTTCTTGGAGGAAACTGTGGGTGTAGGAAGTCTGGCCTTCATGGATATTTTTACCGGGATGATGTTGCGGTACGTCTCGTAGTACACAATATGCCATTCGTTAAGCACTTGCCGCATCTCCTCAAACCATTTGTCGTCTCGTTGAAAATCGGTGTTGGTGGAAATGAGCAAATCTATTTGTAGACTCTCAATAGAACCGGGCTTGTACTGTCTCTTCATTTCTTCTAATTCCAGATAGACATTTCGTCGAGGTGGAACATCCGTGACGCGTGCACAGAGGATGTCAATCATTAGTTTCCAATTATCCGGAAAGGTACGATAATTTATACAAAAGTTACGTGTAGTTGTAGGTCCTGAAGAGTACTTATTGAGCTGGTTGAGAGTATCTACCGCGGTCATCGTGGGGATGGTTGTTGCTTCATATTCCTTAACCAATGCTTGTATTTCCTCTTGGGAATTAGCAAACGTTGTCGTGACGATGGGTGTTGTTGCTAGTAGATTTTCCGCAAACGCATCCGGAGTTGAAGGGTCAGTGGAGAAGAAGGAACGCTGAGGCCAATAGACACAACGTTGTTCCATCTCCGAAGGTCGGGTCATCAGGGTCCCGATGCAATATCCAAAGAGAAAGAGTGGGTATATCATCGTGTATCCTTCTGGTTAGTGCTTGGATCTAACAAAAGGAATTGGGGAATGAGTTTAAGGTAAATAAAATATTACGATTCTTTTAACACTGTTAACGGTCAACGGTCTATTAAATTATTACCAATATAATTATAAACTTAAGATTGTTTTACTTACAAATTCCCGAATAATCTGTCCCTGATTATACTAGTTATGGGAGTCAGTACACTTTTACACAAATTTCAAAGTTTTTCTAAAAGCCAATAAGTACACAACAATTACTGTGCGTATCGTATTCTGGCGCCGGGTGGTTTCTTATTGGAGGATTTGGAAAAATTCCCTGAAGTTTCTTTTACTTTTTACAATTTCACTAAGTGGGATTTGTTATGGTAAATCACTGTACTCTCTGACTGTGTGATCGCATATGGCATCTTGGTTTAACAAAATGGTTTAATAAAACTAATGCTTAATTAATGAATTAACTTATTCAAACAAGCTATTCCATATTTTTCATCCTCGCATCCTCATCTTACATTTAGGGTTAATAGAGTGTCGTTCGAGGATCACATGGTGTGATGACATGATTAGTACTTATGTTTAAAGACAATTAAATGCTAATACAGCATTATTACTGAATACTGCTTTTTATATTCTATGGTTCCGTAAGGAATATTTTATGACTACGTTAGCGCTTATTGCGGATTTTTAAACATTTTCAAACTCGTCTTTCCTTGTTTCGTAATGAAATAAGCCTTGAAATTTTGCAATTTCATCAGTTTAGACCTTTCTCATTTCATCCAACAAGTTTGTGGGATATGTGCTGCTACTAGGCTGTGGCCTAGATTGCATTGGTGGCATTGGATCAACGAAACAACGTGCAGCAATAGCACTGTTTTGTAGTTTGAGCATTGAATTCTTTTTGCGGAGCTCAGCGCATCTTCGCATGATTTGGATGATTAAAATCACCAAACCTACGAGTATTGCAAGATTTACCACCATTATAATGCTGCCAATGGATATAAGCGATATTTCACATTGGTGCATCTCCAATCCATTTACTCCAGGGATTAAACCTAGTAGGCCAACCCGAGTTCCTTTCATGAAGATGAATATTTGCGCTAGGGATAGAATCATTAGCCAAAGATATGCGATCCAAGGCGTCGCTTGTTTACTGATTCTAACCAGTTTAGGTAGCTCCCGTAAGTAGTTATTATAATTAACTGTTGCATTTAGTTCGCGATATGCCGTCCAGTTTTTCATTAGGATATTATCTAGTGTTTCATACATTAGCTTCTGCTCATTAGTTCTAATGGATATGAATTCCGTGCTTATGTTAGTCCAGTGTGGTAACACTGTAAGTTCAAGCTGTATTTGTTCATGATGTGGTGTTACACATGGTATACGATTACCAATTATTTCACTGCCCGACATGTACACTTTAGCTCTGCACGGTAGCGTGACTAATAGCGCTCCCGTCTCAAATTCTGGCATTCGCACTGTACGTCCGTTATATTTAATTTCCATGCGCTGCTGAACATTAGCAAAAGCATACAGTGTTTCATTCAACTGAGTAGCATAAATGAAATCCGGGTCTAGGTCTCTACATTTAATTTCACATGCATTCATTAATTTTGTTATTGTTGCTCCGTTATATAATTTATTCAGACAGTTATGCGAAAGATCGTACTCCGTGCTGAATTTGTCCAAGTAAATCAAATTCTTTCTAGTCTGTTGTAAGCTAGAAGCATGTGCTGGATAGACTTTTCCTTGTGAAGCGATCAAGTATGCTGGCTGCATTTGTAACATGCAAACTTGATTTTTAAATTTTAATGGATGTTTCACAATGCTAAAAACTTCGTATGTCTCTCCCATGTTAATTACAGGCACCGCTAATATTATCTCAACAGACGTCGGCGTGTACAAGCACGTCGCAATCGGCGTCACGAGATAGCGATCTAGTTGTGTATTTGGATCAATAGCTAACCTTATAGGTGTATCCATTAGTTCTTGTTCCAACTTCTTTAAACCTTTTAGTAGTGTGATCTTATCCAGAATGGTAGTTGGTATTAATTGATTTTGGCAGCTGAGTAATGCTACACCTGTTATATGGTTCTGTGTAGTCCACACCTGTGTTGTTAATAGACTTGAGATTTCAATTAAAAGCAAATGGATCTTTTTATGGATACCTGCCACATTATTATCATCCGTCCCCAAGGTCTTGATGGTAGTCAGCAAGCCATGTAGAGTATCCCTCATGGATTCCAGCTTGATAGTAGTAGAGTTTTCGAAATGTAACTGCTCTTGGTGATTAAGAAGGATTCGTTGGTCCTCCTTAGAGTAGTTGTCCCCTAATGCCTCGAAATACTCTGTGATATTTTCCACTGTGGTTTGTAATGAATCCAAATCTTCGCTTCTTGCGTATCCCATTGCGGCTGCCCCAATGAAGCTTGTCACTCTTCTTGGGTCAAATCTGCCTAACATTCCTAAGGAGCGACCTGTCCTGAATCTTGACCTTTCCGTTGGTTTAGGTGTCGTAGCTATGACCGGACTCTCCGTGGTTGTAGCTTCAAGTGAGTCCCGTTCTCCTGAATAGGTTAGATTGACGCCCGCAATGAATTCGAAGCTTGACGCTGTAAGATGTGATAAACGTTTTACTTGTTCTTGTAATACTCCATGAATTAGGTTCAATCCTTCACAGAAACTTTTTGTTCCATTGGAAGCTAATGCTTCCGTGTCACATTTCTGAAATTCAGGAATTTTGATTTGCATATTCAATTTAATTCCAAATCTTAATGGTACGTTACCGGTATATATGATTTTGTCCGATTGTTTGGCCAACGAGATTCCTGTTGTTACTGAATATTGTAATTCAGATTGACCAAATGCGCCTGTGAAAATTCCGAGAAATATCATAATGATTCCAATCATGTTAATTCCATACCGTATTGGTTTAACTTTAGCGCGATTTGATCTTCTCAGTGTAGAATCTGCTTCCATGGGTAGGATAGGTTTTGATGTCTGTTGCTGTTGCTGAGACGATGCAGTTTGTGGTTCATTCCTGGTTCTTATATCGCGTAAGCGAGAAACGTGAATCTTAATGGGTTGTTTTCCATGATTCCGCGAAAAGTCCCCACAAGCTTTAACTATCCATGAATTTTCTCCGACTTTCTCCATTAATTCCCATGGGCCGGTGTATGGTGAGCTGAGACTGTTTTCTCCCGTCTGTATGTTAGGGAAGTGCACCAACACTCTCTGTCCCACTTGGAAATTTCCTGGTTTTCTATTTTGGTCGTATAACTGCTTTCGTTTCTCTATACCTGCTTCCAAGTTGACGCGAGCCTGCCTTCTGATCTCCTGTATCTCTCGACTTTTCTGCACGGCTTCTAAACAGTTACTGTGTAGTGGGTTGAGTAAGTCCAAAGTGTGTCTTGCTTTGAAACCGAAAAGAATTTCCTGCGGAGTAAACTTTAAAGACTCATGTTTAGAGCTGTTAATAGCACTGACACACTGGTTTAAATATAAATCCCAGTTTTCCGAATCATGCTCCGCGTATTTCCGTAAAACTTCTTGTATGGTTCTGTTCTCCCGCTCACAAATAGCATTAGACACACTACGATAAGCATGACTATGCAGTACTTGTACTCCTGCCAAATTTAACGTTTCCACAAAATATTTAGCGTTGAAACTTTGGTGGTTATCACAGTAAAGTATTTTCGGAAACCCTACCAGATAAAATACAGAATTATATAACCCTGCGATTACCACGTCGCTTGTTAGATTTTTGCAAGGAATTGCAAAGCAGAACCGACTAAAGTTTTCTACACATGTTAGTATATGTGAATGTCCCCGTTTAGATAATGGCAAGCCGACAATATGGTCTATGGATATAATATCCATTATATCTGCTGGTACTTGTGCATTCATGAGTCCGAATTCTTTCTCATTCCTTGGTCTAAATCTGTTGCATACTTCACATGACTGAATGTACCCTTTTACGTATTCTCTCATGCCCTTGAAAGTATAATTTTCTGATAACCTCGCCAGTGTTTTAGCGATCCCGAAGTGCCCTCCGGTAATTAATTTGTCATGCGCCTCGTATAGCACAGATTCTCTCAAGCTTTTCGGGCATACAATTTTAAAACCTTTCATTGTTCGTATCATTAATGTGTCATTTACCAGCTTATATGCTTTGAACCTTTTTACTGGTCCTTTCCCTTGCATTTTTCTTAGTATTTCCTGGAATTCAACTGCCTGTTCTGTCTTTAAGTTATCTGATGTAATCAGATTTATGCTAAATAAGTCTTCCGGGTCGACTAAATCAACCGCCTTCCCTAGTAGTGCCTTCTTGAATTCCGGATGCAGCCTAGATAGCACATCCGCTCCGAAGTTGAGGTCTCCTTTTATGTGTTTAACCTGTATATCATATTGTTGAAGCTCAAGCCCGAGCCTAGTCATCATTGGGCTTTGACACCTTTTTAGTTGTAAAAGTGCTTTCACTGAGATATTGTCTGTATACAGAATAATTTTTGTTCCAGTCAGTAAATGCCTCCAATGTTGAATACAATAAACCGTACACAATACTTCCAAAAGATTAGTGTGGTACTTTGTTTGATATACATTGTAGAGTTTTGAGAAACATGCTATGAGTCTCATAATGCCTTCTTGCTCTTGATGTAAGGTAGCGCCACACGCATATTGACTACTATCCGTATGGATAATATTGGGTAAGAGCGGATTGTGAGGAGCTAGAGCCTCACTAAAAGCAATCCTTTGCTTCACCTCCTCAAATGCCTTCTTCTGCTCTTCTCCAATTTCCCATTCTACTCCTTGTCTCAACAAGTTTGATAGCGGTAGCACTACTTGACTATAATTTTTCACAAATTTCCTATAGAAGGATGTGAATCCCAAGAACCTTTTTAATAATTTAGCATCTGTGGGAAATGGCATTTTCATCATCGCCTCTATTCTTTCCTGTAATGGCGAGATACCATTTTTATTTACCTTTAAGCCAAGCAATGTAACCTCGTACATGCCAATCTCCGTTTTTTCTGGTTTAATGCTGACGTTACTTTCATCGAACGTTTCTAGCAATAATTTGAGAGCCGTTATATGGTCCTCTATCGTTTCGCTAGCCATGATGCAATCATCTAAAAAGATTTTAGTGACCGTCTTGTATTGTCTTGCATGTATCTGTGCAACATTCCGAATTATTCTTTGCGTTATTTTGCTATAAGCACCCGGAGATACCGAGAGCCCCATAGCACATCGCTTATAGCGGTACAGTTCACCATTAGCCTCGAACGTAGTTACATCCCTACTCGATTTTTCTAATGGCAAACTCCAGAAACCACTGTTAAAATCCATAACTGTGAATATTTTCTTCCCTGCCAGGGACGTGAAAATTTCCTCTTGATTCGGCAAGATTTGTATTGTGGGTTTAATGCATGACTTGTTGATTTTCCTAAAATCCGTCGTAATGCGAACCTTGCCATCTTTTTTCTTAACCACATGAATGTTACTACAATATTCCGCGTCGGACGTTTCAATAATTCCTGCCGCCAACATTTTTTCTACCTCCACCCGTATAAGTTCTTGCTCAAATGCACTGCGCTTATACGGTTTGCATTTTATGGGCCTGTCGTGTAAGAGTTCTATTCTCATTTCACCTATCGTACATTCCCTTAGCTCATAAATATCGTACGCGAAAGTGTCTCTGTGCTCCTTGAGAACCTCCCGAATTTGCGTTACTTTTCCTTGTTCTAATTGTGGATTTATTTTTATTTTCTGCAATTCTTCCTCCGTAAATAACTTTTTCGGAGCTCGGGGCTTTGGATTCCCCTTGGGTGTTTTGAATTTGATCATGCAGATATGATGTAATCCTTCTTTCGCAAGCTTAAATGGCACACTAAAAATAGTAGTCCTTGAAGATCCAGGGATTTCATCCTGTATGACTTCATTAAATCTTATAGTGCTAGTGGCATAATCCAAGAGTACACCCCTCTGCTTAAGGAAATCATTTCCCAGCAATACCTCACATGTTGGCTTGAAATTTACCACTACAAAGTCCATTCTAAGTGCCGTTTCTACGCTCAACTGTACTGCTAACCTCGTGACTCCTAAGAGCTGCAACGGTTCCCCGTGTACCGCCTGAAGTGAAAAGTTTTTAGGTAGTTCCTTTATGACTGCTTTTTCTGGTAATTTATTCAGAGCTGCCAAACTAATTATAGAAATGCAAGCCCCTGAATCTGCCAAACACTGAAACTTTGTACCTTTAATACTTCCCTGTACTATAACTGTGCCACCGTTGCTCGCTGCATTTATGACGTTAGAGATATTTTGAAACTCAGTGTTATTATAGAACATCTGGTTTTCTTCCTCTGTGAACACGCTTTCCTCTTCTTCTGAGCTACTGTCGCCTTTCTGGTCCGCCTTAACGTTGTTCACCCTGCCTGAATTCTGTTCTGAAGGATATGCATTCTGCCGATAATCCTGGTTATTTCGGGAACCGCCCTGTCTTGAGCTATTATTGTGATTCCCGTTATTTCCCTGTCCATTTTTGGAACTGCCCTGTTGTGAGCTATGCGGATTATTATTCCCTGGTTGTGGGAAATTCGGAGGATACCACATTGGAAAAAATCCCGGGCCACATGGCCACGGAAATCCCTGGGTATATTCTCCTCTTGCCTGGTTGTTTTCTCTGTATGATCTCTTACCATTGCTATTATTATCTCGTCTGTTTCGCTTATCATAGTTTCTATCGCGATCTCTATCCTTGTCTCGATATCCTCTATCGCGATCTCTATTTCTGTCTCTTTCGCGATTACCTCCGTCATAATCTCTTCTATTTTTCTCTCCGTCGTTACTTCTATAATTATCACGATTCTTTCGGTAACCTCTAGAGTTATTATCTTGATTGCGGTCTCCGCTCCGCTCTCGCCAATTCTTTCTTTCATAACCTCTGTCTCGCCCTTCCGGTTTGACAGAATAATTACTGATTGATGCCTTAAGCTCCTCTACCTGTTTCTTCAATTTCTCATGTTCCTCAAGGAGAGGTGTTGGCTCTGTTACGCTTATGGTTAGCTGGGACAATTGCTGGAAAATTTCCTGTTCCCTCAACCATGCCAGCGCATCCGCGTGTTTAGTAAACGCTTTGTCTGATAGACGCGCTCCTAATTCTTTTGGAAGCCCCCTAATCAGGAATAGGATAATTTCCTCTTCATCATTTATCTTTGCAATCTTTGCTAGCTTCAAAGTGTCATAATAGAACTTATCATAAGTCTCGTTCTCCATTTTAATACGCGAGAAAAGACGTGCTTTGGCAGCTGAAGGCGAGAATTGTTTTCGAAACCAATCCTCAAACTTTTGTTTGAAAGTTGCCCAGCTTCTATCAGTTTGGCAAGTCTCTCTGCCGTCTTCATCTAAAACTTTGGGATACTTATAATTAGTTATCCAATCCTTAGCCGGCGCCGAGGAGTACAAAGTGATACCCTTAATGCGTTCGACGTCATTCCATTTCCAATGAGTCGCTATCATCTCAAATTTAGCCAAAAAGTCATCTATGGAACCAATCTCTGATTCTGTCCCACTAAAAGTAATTCCAGAAGGGAGGAACCCTGCCATCTCGGTCCAATCTAATTCTTCCTCACTTCCACTTCCGCTAGTGTCTTCGCCTTCGCTAGTCTCACTACCTTCTTCGTGATCACTAGTCCTTTCCCTGCCTGCTGGAATAACACTCGCGTTGCTCGAGTTACTTTCTTGACTTTCTCTTGAGCTTACAGATTTCTGTCTTTGTCTACTGAATTCTTTATTTCTTTCGCGCCACTTCTTTTCAAAGTCTCTGATTTTGTCTTCAACCTGGTTAGGTGGATATTTAGCGAAAATTGGTATCCAATGAACCTCTCTTCGTTTATAATGTATATCAACGCCGTTATTTCTATACACCCAGCAGTTATCAGTTATAACTACCTGATCTAGAATGTCTTCCTCAGTCGCTGAACGGTCTAGAGGATCTACCGTAGTGAAGCTATCCTCCTTATTCAATTCCGCTGACCATAGATTCACATTCACACTGCTATCCTCCCAATATTCGTTATTCCTAGGTTGAAAGAATGCTCCTGGCGAGTTAGTCCTTTTGTAATTCCCAGGTGCTAAGGTTCGAATCGCGTTTTCTATTTGCCAAATCTGCTCTTCTAGTTCCTCAGGTGGCGTCTCATTGAACACTCTGAAGAACTTAATTCTCGCTCTTTCTAAATATCCATATGATGTTTGCCATCCACTGTCAGTGACGATAGTATTATCGTAAAAATCCTCGTCTAAATCTGGATGTTGTAAGATGCCTCTACCTCCGGCTAAGTTACGCAAAATTTGCTCTATTGATGCACCCGCTCCTGCTGAATTAGTGGCTGTTACTGTTTCTACTGAAGATACGCTTTCCTGTCCTGATTGATTAAGATCCAAATTTTTACTTACTTTATCCGCTTCTTCTAGCTGATCGTTATCTCCCGCCTCTTCTTGTTGCTTACCGGGCGAGATTATGGTTAAGTTGTGACCTGGCGTTGTAGGTCTTGCTTTCAATAATGGGAATCCGTCGTAGGACTGTATGTCTCCAGAGACGAAGCTATAATTCCCTATTGATTCTCTTCTTTGCCCCTGTGATCGCAAGCTATTGAATTGCGATGGTACGGGTGCCGAGGGTTCCGGGGTTCCTGGAAGTGACCTTCTTACAGTCCTTGGAGGATCCTCCGAAAATACTCCTTCCCTTCTTAGTCTTTTTTCTATTTCGTTAGCTTTTATCCTTAGTTCATTTACTTCTTCGTCTGTTAGCTTCGCACGACCTCCACTTATATTTTGCAGTTCTAGCTTCCTTGCTGCTGCTAAACTCTTGTAAATTCCGCGAGCGTTTTCGCTCAATAAAATGCTGCCTGACCTTAATATAGTCGGCTGAGGGGAGTCTGACATTTATCGTCCAGTTCCTGCGCTTCCACTTGCTGCAGTTGTATTATTCCAGGTGACTGTTCCAGTGAATACTACTTCAAGATTCCAGCGATGATTTCGGTAGGAGTCCTGGCCAGGGATTTCCAGCTTACTTGCACCACTTTTATCCCGAAATTCACGGACTAAATTAAATTGTGTGCACACTTTTTCACCTGTTAATTAAATTCTCAGTTGTCTTCGGGTACGAGATTCCCGTTTTTCAAATCTTTGCTTATAGCCCCCATATAATAATAATATGAATGGTTATCATACACGATATCGTCCATGCTCATCCTGAGCTCAACACGTAATGTTCTTTATTCATTCTCAACCAAGTCTCACAATCTTGTGGCCTTCATCTAAATATAGAGAGAGACAGGTTCTCTCTCTTCTATTCGTTACGTCACTATAGAGAGGATTCTAGATGCTTCTAGAATGCTCTCTAAATAGCTACGCTACAGCGCAAATACCTTCGCTCCCCCATTGCTATTACCATCTTCATTCGGCTGAGATAACAACACCTTGACATGGTTAATCCTCCCAGTTTTGCGCGCTCTCTTCCATGTGCTTCTCCAGAACGAGCCCAAGAGCAAACTTGACTAACCAAGGCCTGGAATCCTATAGTTTAAATCCAATTCCTCCTTCTTTCTCTCATATTAATGATACCTATATTGCATCGACGACCCCATCCCGGCATTTTCTTTAATAACAGTTTTTTACTACACGAATTACTGATATGGAAAGGGTCCAGAAATACGGAAGAATGCATCTTGTCCCGACAAGTGCATCCTGCGGAAAGGCGCGTTCGATCTATCATGTATCAAGGACATGTTTACTTCACGACAGTCTTCTCTGGATACTACTCTGTAATTTTGAAAATTCTATAGCAATATCTACGAAGCAGGGAATCAATTTCTCAGCACGGAATTTTTTTTTTTCCATTCATAACTTTTTAGGAGATAACGTAGCTATGTCCTTATTGTCTCGTATCGGCCGTGAGAG